>CM060311.1:46252691-46272691 GCA_030674185.1 Monoplex corrugatus
CGTATCTTACATCACGTATCTTGTATCCTGTATTTCGTATCTTCTATCACGTATCTTGTATCCTGTATTTCGTATCTTACATCACGTATCTTGTATCCTGAATTTCGTATCTTCTATCACGTATCTTGTATCTTGTATTTCGTATCTTACATCACGTATCTTGTATCTTGTATTTCGTATCTTACATCACGTATCTTGTATCCTGTATTTCGTATCTTACATCACGTATCTTGTATCTTGTATTTCGTATCTTACATCACGTATCTTGTATCCTGTATTTCGTATCTTATATCACGTATCTTGTATCCTGTATTTCGTATCTTATATCACGTATCTTGTATCCTGTATTTCGTATCTTATATCACGTATCTTGTATCTGTATTTCGTATCTTATATCAGTATCTTGTATCTTGTATTTCGTATCTTCTATCACGTATCTTGTATCTTGTATTTCGTATCTTATATCACGTATCTTGTATCTTGTATTTCGTATCTTACATCACGTATCTTGTATCTTTATTTCGTATCTTATATCACGTATCTTGTATCTTGTATTTCGTATCTATAATCACGTATCTTGTATCTTGTATTTCGTATCTTACATCACGTATCTTGTATCTTGTATTTCGTATCTTATATCTTAAGGTTGTTTTCGCGTTCCTGTTTTCTGCCATACAGGCAAGAAAGAGGAGACGAGCTTATCAAAGAGAAGCGTCAAACGTGGAGGAGAGGAAGGAGACAGAAGAGATAGACAGCGGTGTCGTGTGCCCCATCTCAGCCAGTAAAGATGACACCATGTTCTCTGGGTCCTGGATCCTGTGTCACGTCAAGTCAAGGCCGTGCATGACACACAGGTCATATGTCCCAGGAACAGGACACTGCAGACAAATGATGGTCCTTCTAGCGCCAATAAACGTCACTGATGGCGTCTTCTGACGTTTTCTTTGGCGCTGTCTGTAGAAAGAAGAAGCATTGAGATTGGCAAGATTGCAAGCACTTGTGTGTGTGGATGTTTATGTTGATTTGACCATCCATCAACTTTAGACATTCTGTCAAGCATCTGTCTCTGTCCTTGCCTCTGTCTTTCTCTTTGTTTGTCTCTCTTGTCTGTCTCTTCTCTATCTGTCTGTCTGTCTGTCTGTCTCTGTCTGTCTGTCTGTCTCTGTTTCTGTCTGTCTCTGTCTCTCTATCTCTCTTTTTTTCTTCTTCTTCCTCTCTTCTTCTTCTTCCCTCCCTCTATCTCTTTGTCTCTTTTTGTCTCTTTTTGTCTCTTTTTGTCTCCCACTGTCTCCCACTGTCTCCCTCTGTCTCCCTCTGTCTCCCACTGTCTCCCTCTGTCTCCCGCTGTCTCCCTCTGTCTCCCGCTGTCTCCCTCTGTCTCCCTCTGTCTCCCACTGTCTCCCTCTGTCTCCCTCTGTCTCCCACTGTCTCCCTCTGTCTCCCGCTGTCTCCCTCTGTCTCCCACTGTCTCCCTCTGTCTCCCTCTGTCTCCCACTGTCTCCCACTGTCTCCCACTGTCTCCCTCTGTCTCCCGCTGTCTCCCGCTGTCTCCCGCTGTCTCCCTCTGTCTCCCTCTGTCTCCCTCTGTCTCCCTCTGTCTCCCTCTGTCTCCCACTGTCTCCCTCTGTCTCCCGCTGTCTCCCTCTGTCTCCCGTTGTCTCCCTCTGTCTCCCTCTGTCTCCCACTGTCTCCCTCTGTCTCCCTCTGTCTTCCACTGTCTCCCTCTGTCTCCCACTGTCTCCCTCTGTCTCCCTCTGTCTCTCTCTGTCTCTCTGTCTCTGTCTCTCTCTGTCACTCACACACACACACACACACACACACACACACACACACACACACACACATACACACACACACACAAACACACACACACACAAACACACACACATTCATACGTTCTCCTTTTTTGATTGGAATTACAGTACTGACTTGAACAAAAATGAAGCCTCATCAGATTTCAAAATGAAAAGGTGGGGGAAGGGGAGGAAGGAAGTAATCGTATAAACGTAGTCCCATAACAGACTGCTGGAGTATAGAGAAGTGATGCGATAAGTCTCCTGACTCTCAGGTCAACATTTTTTCATGGTGGTTTCCACTCCCTTTCACCGCTGCTTTACCTTCCCCAAACCTGAAGACAGTTGAGTACCCACTCTGATCTGGATGGGCTAGGGACTGTACACGCAAAGTGTTATTGGTCTCAATCCACGTTGTCAAAACGTTATTGGATGACTCAGCCTCAAGACTAGGACCACAATGATAATGATAACAATGATGATGATGATGATGAATGATGATGATGATGATGATGATGATGATGATGATGATGATGACGACGACGACGATGATGACGGCGACGACGACGACGATGGAGATAACGACGATGATGATGATGACGATGACAATGACGATGATGATGGTGACAAAAATATAAGAAGAAGAAGAAGGAAAAGAAAGAGAAGGAGAAGAAGAAAAAAACGAACAACAACAACAACAACTATAAGAAGAAAAAGAAGGAGGAGAAGGAGAAGAAGAACAAGTACAAGAAGAAGAGCAAGATCAGGAAGAACACGAACAAAAACAAAGAGGAGAAGAAGAAGGAAAAGAAGAAGGAGGAGAAGAAGAAGAAGTAGAAGAAGAAGAAGTAGAAGAAGAAGAAGAAGAAGAAGGAGAAGAAGAAGGAAAAGAAGAAGAAGAAGTAGAAGAAGAAGAAGAAGAGAAGAAGAAGAAGGAAAAGAAGAGGAAGAAGAAGATGAAGAAGAAGAAGAAGAAGAAGAAGAAGAAGAAGAAGAAGAAGAAGAAAGAAGAAGAAGAAGAAGAAGAAGAAGAAGAAGAAGAAGAAGAAGAAGAAGAAGAAGAAGAAGAAGAAGAAGAAGAAGAAGAAGAAGAAGAAGAAGAAGAAGAAGAAGAAGAAGAAGAAGAAGAAGAAGAGAAGAAAAAGAAGAAGAAGGAGGAGAGAGGAGAAGAAGAAGAAGAAGGAGAAGGAGAAGAAAAAGAAGAAGAAAAGGAAGAGCAATAACAACAATAATGATGAAGACTTAGACAAACAATACCACGGAGACCAATCTCCTAACTGCTTCACAAATACGTCACTTAGGGTGTTGCTTAAATCTACTTACAACAATACACGTGCCTGTATCTCTCGGGCATGGTCAACGCTAGGACAGAACATGAAAAGAAGCGTAGAGTTCAGCCTTGTCATGCAGTCTCACTTGATAATGGAACTGCATAGCATCACTACTATCATCCCATTGTCATGCATCATCATGGCACTGAAGAAGTCATATTCCAGATTATGAGCCCTTCGTATGCTTCGTTCGTGCTGGTATCAGTTTCGATAGGTTTAGAGGTGCGCGTGCTGGGAGAGACCCGAAGTGAGCGGCGTGAGGACAGTGACAAAAAGACTGTAGTCTTTCAAAACCTGGGCCATAGAACAAAAAGAAAGGCCTCAAAAGAGAGAGCAGGAAAATGACTAAGGGGCGTGTTTTTTTTCTTTGTTTTTTTCTTTGTTTTTTTCTTTGTTTTTTTCCTTCCTGTTCTCCAATTGCGTGGTGATGGCAGACACAAGCAGTGTGGTGTAAGTCAAGACGAAAACACTATAGTCCTGGCAGAATAGGGTGGTGGGAAGATTCGGTTTCATCCTGGTTTTGGTTACCACAGACCATTGATAGTGTTACACGCTGCTCTCTGTCTCTCTCTCGTCTGTCTGTCTGTCCTCTCTCTCTCTCTCTCTCTCTCTGTCTCCTTCTCCCTCTCTCTCTCTCCATCACTATCTCTTCTTCTGCTGCTGCCTACTATTTCTTTATCTGTCTGTCTGTCTATCTGTCTGTTCTCCTCTCTCTCTCTCTCTTCATCCTCTCTTCTTTCTCCTTTAATTTCTCTCTCATCTTTCTCCCCCTCCCCTTGTCTCTCTTTCTTTGTCTCTCTCGTCTGTCCCTTCTCCTCTTTCTTTCCTTTATCCTCTCTCATCTCTCATCCTTCCCTTGTCCCCTTCTTTGTCCTTCTCTCTCTCCTTCATCACCCTCTTTCTTCTCCTTTATCTCTCTCTCTCTCTCATCCCCTCCCCCTTGTCTCTCTTTCTTTCTCTCTCTCTTCTCTCTCTCTCCTTGTCTCTCTTTCCCTGTCTCTCTCTCCTGTCTCCTTCTCTCCTCTTTCTTTCTCTTTCTCGTCTCTATCTTCTCTCCTCCCTCCCCTGTCTCTCTCTTCCTTTGTCTCTCTCTCTCTCTCCTTCTCTCTCTCTTTCTTCTCTTATCTCTCTCTCTTTCTCTCCTCCTCCTCCTCCTTGTCTCTCTCTCTCTCTCTGTCTCCTCTCTTCTCTCTCTCTTCTGTCTCTTCTGTTTCTCTGTCTCTCTCTCTGTCTCTGTCTGTTTGCTCTCGTTCTCTGTCTCATCTCTGTCTCTCTCTGTCTCTCTCTCTCTGTCTCTCTCTCTCTGTCCTCTCTCGTCTGTCTCTCTCTCTCTGGCTTCTCCTCTGTCTCTCTCTCTCTTCTGTCTCTCTCTCTCTGTCTCCTCTCTCTGTCTTCTCTCTCTGTCTCTCTCTCTCTGTCTCTGTCTTGTCTCTCTGTCTCTGTCTCCTCTCTGTCCCTCGTCATCGTCTCCCCTGTTCTCTGTCTGTCTGTCTGTCTGTCTGTCTCTGTCTCTGTCTCGTCTCGTCTGTTCTGTCCTCTGCTCTGTCTCTGTCTGTCTCTGTCTCTGTCTCTTCTGTCTGTCTCTGTCTCTGCCGTCTGCGTCTGTCTGTCTGTCTCTGTCTCTGTCTTTTCTCTGTCTTGTCTTCGTCTCTGTCTCTGTCTGTCTCTGTCTCTGTCTCTGTCTGTCTGCTCTGCCCTGCTCGCCTCTGTCTCTCTGTCTCTCTCTGTCTCTGCCTCTCTCTGTCTCTGTCTCGTCTCTTCTGTCCTGTCCTCGTCCTGCCTCTCTTCTTGTCTCTCTCTGTCTCTTCTCTGTCTCTCTCTGTCTCTGCCTCCTGTCTCTGTCTCTGTCTGCTGTCTCTGCTCTGCCTCTGCCTCTGTCTCTGTCTCTGTCTCTCTCTCTGTCTCTGCCTCTCTCTGTCTCTGTCTCTGTCTGTCTCTGTCTCTCTGTCTCTGCCTCTCTCTGTCTCTGTCTCTCTCTGTCTCTGTCTCTGTCTCTCTCTGTCTCTGCCTCTCTCTGTCTCTGTCTCTCTGTCTGTCTGTCTGTCTGTCTGTCTGTCTCTCTCTCTCTCTCTCTCTCTCTCTGTCTTTCTCTCTCTCCCTTCCCTCCATTTTGTTTATGTTACAGAAGCTACATTCCTTCCTTAAAAGTGAAGTTTATCAAGTTGTTTAATTAAGATGTGTGAAGTATTGGTTCCGCTTGTTACAGCTGGATGCCGAAAGTATGGTGTCTGGAGTTGGTTCAACAGGGTCATCGCCCTCTGGATGTGCTCCGCCCAAATCTGTTAGCAATTATCTGACAGGACGCCTCGAGCCTACGCAAAAGTCTGTGCTCTGGCAAGTCTTGTAATGGGGAGGGGGAAGGTACAACTCTAAGCATACGGTTGTCCCCTGTTAAAGGCATACAAATTGATTTGCCAATGATTTATTCTCTTCTGTTATGTTGCTTCTGTTACATTCATTTTGTAATGTGTGCTGTTGGTTTTTGAAACGTACATGTAATTGTATGTAATGAACACAATCATAGCACAACTGACTTACAAACAGTTACACGTAATTACATGTAATGAACACAATCACAGCACAACTGACTTACAAAACAGTTACACGTAATTATATGTAATGAACACAATCACAGCACAACTGACTTACAAACAGTTACACGTAATTATATGTAATGAACACAATCACAGCACAACTGACTTACAAACAGTTACATGTAATTATATGTAATGAACACAATCACAGCACAACTGACTTACAAACAGTTACACGTAATTATATGTAATGAACACAATCACAGCACAACTGACTTACAAACAGTTACACGTAATTATATGTAATGAACACAATCACAGCACAACTGACTTACAAACAGTTACACGTAATTATATGTAATGAACACAATCATAGCACAACTGACTTACAAACAGTTACACGTAATTACATGTAATGAACACAATCACAGCACAACTGAAAACATTTAAATAGACAAGACACTCAATACGTAAAGGGTCTGAGTAATAAATCGGAAAACGTGTCGCTTCCATTACTGCTAACTAGACTGATAGGAAGAATGTCCTGCAAGAACACAAAGTTGTACAGACATTTGGTTATCTGCTGTGGGTATGCCCATTACGTGTAGTATGTTTGCTTTGTATGTGGGTCGACAGCC
Organism: Monoplex corrugatus; assembly: GCA_030674185.1. Taxonomy (NCBI): domain Eukaryota; kingdom Metazoa; phylum Mollusca; class Gastropoda; order Littorinimorpha; family Ranellidae; genus Monoplex; species Monoplex corrugatus. The sequence continues at coordinate 46,258,988 of CM060311.1, forward strand.
AAAGTACAGTGTAACACTTGATGTCAGAAGTCTTTTTTTTACCCACTCTTCTCCCCCCCCCCCCTCCTCCACTTCCGACACCACCCCCACACTGTACTGAAGAAAACTGTGTCTGTGACTCATGTAATAGTCATCGCTCGTTCTTATTCGGTTTTACTGAGTGTCATTTCCCTAGGTGTCCGTTCTTTTAATTTCTTTTCAAGTGTGCTAAATACATTCGGCACACGGCACTGTTTATTGCCGCATCCAAAAGAATAGCATACATACAAATTACATCTTAAAGGGCTAGTGGGGTGAGGGCTGTGAACGGGGAAGGGGTTTGGAGTGGGGTGGAGTGTGAGAGGCCGAGAGGAAGTTCTCTGCCCGATCCGAGAATAGAGAGAGTCTGGACTTCGTGAAACAAGGAATCATCATTCCCGGACTATATATGCATTACACCCTGATCTGCCGGCAATTATCTGGCCCACTCCTTGAGCCTGCGCAAAACCCTATCCTGGAGTCGAATCCAGGACTTCTCGTGTTGTAGTCAAGCGTTATGACCCCTAGGCCACTGCTATATTTGTCGTCTGTGTGTACAAATGGCATGAGGATTATTGCTTTTTTGTGTAAGATGATTTGCTCTGTTGAGGTGTTTTTTTATGTTTTATAACAGACTTGTGACTGTATTTTAAGGAGATATGAGTGTGATGTACGTGTGGTGCCAGTACAGTGCATACATATTTTGATTTCCAGATGAAGATTAATAAAGGAATATTGAATTGAATTGAACTGAACTGAATTGAGATCTCACGCGTGACTGACCATTGTATTGCCTAGAAGCTGGTGAAAATGCTTGGCATACTTTTCAGTCTGGTAAATATGGGCTTCCTCCGTTTTACTTTTATACACTACAATGAGTGGATCAGAATCATTATGTGAGTGGAGAACTATGTGTGGTCTCATGCCACTCTTGCTGATGATTTCTGTTTTGTTTTGTTGTTTTGTTGTTGTTGTTGTTGTTTGCTTGTTGTTGTTGTTGTTGTTGTTGTTGTTGTTGTTGTGGAAGATCTGCTGTGCGTTCCCCGTCGTCCATCCAGCAGACCTCGCTTCCATGCTCCAGCTGTCACATCCTTGTCAGGCCATATTTTGTTGCTTCTTCTAGTGTATAAGATTGTTGCATTTTCGGTGCCATTTTTTTTCTTTGGCATTACTGGTTGTTTCTGCGATCTCTTGAAAGCCTCGATTGTGCCACCACCTGTTCCTTCCTTAGGTTAGTGCTATTTTGCATGAGATCAGGATATGTTCCACTGTTTGTTTCCCCATCCGTTCCTACTTCAAGTGACAGTAAAGACTGACCTGTTCAGCCTACTCTTTTACTTTGTGATATGATTAAGTACCCATACACCAGTGTGTACTTCCTCTTCTACTGTTAATCATGTGGCATTTAGTTATCATGAATGTATTTTATATGTAACATTTAAAGTTGTTAGTGTATATCATTTGTGTACGTGTATGAATGTGTGTACTCTGTGCGCGTGCGCGGTGTGTGTGTGTGTGCGTGTGTGTGTGTGTGTGTGTGTGTGTGTGTGTGTGTGTGTGTGTGGTGTGTGTGTGTGTGTGTGTGTGCGTGTGTGTGTGTGTGTGTGTGTTGTGTGTGTTGTGTGTGTGTGTGTGTGTGTGTGTGTGTGTGTGTGTGTGTGTGTGTGTGTTACCAAGTGTGTTAGGAAAATTGTTAAGTAAGGTTTTGTCAGTTGTTAATAAGGTTTTGTCAGTTGTTAATAAGGTTTTGTCAGTTGTTATTAAGGTTTTGTCAGTTGTTAATAAGGTTTTGTCAGTTGTTATTAAGGTTTTGTCAGTTGTTAATAAGGTTTTGTCAGTTGTTAATAAGGTTTTGTCAGTTGTTATTAAGGTTTTGTCAGTTGTTATTAAGGTTTTGTCAGTTGTTATTAAGGTTTTGTCAGTTGTTAATAAGGTTTTGTCAGTTGTTATTAAGGTTTTGTCAGTTGTTATTAAGGTTTTGTCAGTTGTTATTAAGGTTTTGTCAGTTGTTAATAAGGTTTTGTCAGTTGTTATAAGGTTTTGTCAGTTGTTATTAAGGTTTTGTCAGTTGTTAATAAGGTTTTGTCAGTTGTTAATAAAGTTTTGTCAATTGTTAATAGGTTTTGTCAGTTGTTAATGAGGATTTTGTCATTCGTTAATAAGGTTTTGTCAGTTGTTAATAATGTTTTGTCAGTTGTTATTAAGGTTTTGTCAGTTGTTAATAAGCTTTTGTCATTATTAATAAGGTTTTGTCAATTGTTAATAGGTTTTTGTCAGTTGTTAATAAGGTTTTGTCATTTGTTATTAAGGTTTTGTCAGTTTTTATTAAGGTTTTGTCAGTTGTTATTAAGGTTTTGTCAGTTGTTATTAAGGTTTTGTCAGTTGTTATTAAGGTTTTGTCAGTTGTTATTAAGGTTTTGTCAATTGTTAATAAGGTTTTGTCAATTGTTATTAAGGTTTTGTCATTTGTTATTAAGGTTTTTGTCAGTTGTTAATAATGTTCAGTCAGTTGTTTCTATATGGATCTTTAACAAAGGTTCTGACCATGGAGGAGTGGCGAATGCATATGTCTGGTGGACATGGTGTCAAGGGCAAGGTCACACTGACCCACAATACTGCCTTAAAATCAGCATTTTATTTTAGGAAGGGTTGTAACCAGCAGTTGCTTGGGAACTTTTCACAGTATCAGTCTTTTGACAATGTTGTGACACTGTACCATTGTCCTCGATGTACGTCATGTTTTATGTAAACGAACATGTCTTTAAGGTCTCAGTGATCCTAAAAAGTAGGCCTGGATTTTCTGTTATAATATTCGTATAAAAAAGGGAGATTCTCGGAATGGTTTGACCATCCGTCGACGTCGTTGTTGTCGTTGTCGTTGTGGTTGCTGTTGTATCGTTGTTGTAGATGACGATAGTGCCGTCGTCGTTGTTGTTGCTGCTGTTCTTGTTGTTGTTTTGTTGTTGTTGTTGTTGTCTTTGTGGCTGCTGCTGTTGTTGTCAATGTTGCTGCTGCTACTGTTGTTGTTGTTGCTGCTGCTGTTGTTGTTTTTGTTCAACCTGAAACCAGTGACATTAAATATAGCGGTCAGCATGATAAAGAGCACAGTGGGAAAAGATCACACTGCCATGTCATTCATCTAGGTAAACACCAGGGATATCCCATTGTGGGACTACGTTACAGACTGTTATTTACTGTTACCGTGTTTCTTCAGTGAAAAAGACGGCTGCTTAGCGTAGAGGCTAAGCTCTCACATTCCAGTCTGATCTGTACAGATTTCCAGTCTGATCTGTACGGATTTCCAGTCTGATCTGTACGGATTTCCAGTCTGATCTGTACGATTTCCAGTCTGACTTACGGATTCCAGTTATCTGTACAGATTTCCAGTCTGATCTGTGATCGTGATCTTACGATTCCAGTCTGATTGTACGATTCCAGTCTTTTTTCATTCGATGCTATTTCTATTGTTTGTAGCCTTACCGATCGTTGAAGGGCCAAGCTCATCATTCCCCCCTTAACGAACTAGTTTCAGACCTGGACCCTGACTGAGCCACAGGAACACAGAATTACCTACCACCAGTGACACGGGCTGTTTCAGAAGAACCGTCAACATGACCAGACGGACATGATCAGACACATCAAAATAACAAAAATGACTGGAACAACATCGATCCACTATCATATTCATCGATAGAGAATTAAATTTTTGGTCATGTGATCATAGTGCAACCATATCAGCTGGCTCAACGAGTATAGATATCGAGATTCAAAGCGAAAGGTAGACCAAGGAAGACCTGGATCGATGGTGTGAAAAAGACCTTGACGACATACAGCAGTTCTCCACTTCAGGCCTTCCAGTTTGCTGCTGATCGTCAATTCCTTCTCCCCGTACCAGGGGACAGATATAAGAAGAAACAGACAGCTATGGGCCATATCTGGGCCGTCGCATGGCACTAACAAAGGTCAAAGTTTAAAAAAATATCAATATTTTAAAAATTACACCAACCAATATTTCCCGATTTTAAATATTTGCAAATCCAGAAGAAGACCCAACTTCAACCAAATTTATTCTATATTAAAATCATGTCAAACGAAAGACACTGATTTTTCTTTAATAAGCAAGGGAATTTTCTGAGGAACATCACAAAATGAAGTCTTCAGTAAATCTGTTGTAAACTATTTCTGTCTGGTGTCAGCCCACTTCCAGAAATCCAATAACAGATGTTTAATACTGAGTGTCCCTTCACAAGACACGCTCTAAAGAATTTTTTATACCAAAAGAAGTGTGTACGGAAGCTGTTTCCCGTGTATAGCCTACTTACCACAACTTCTTCCTCTCGTTTATTCCGAGTTTAACGACAAAAAAAACTGGATGCATTGCCGCTCAGGTTTGAATGGGTACTGTTCAGGTTTGGGAAGGTAAAGCACCGATACAGAGGAGGTAGGCACCACCTTTGTGATGTTGGTCGTGAGAAAAGTTGAGGCCTGTACCACCTCATTCCCCTACGACCTCAGGGCTGCGGGACGGACAGTCTTCAATGTTGGGGATATCTCGTGAGGGAGCACGTTTCACGATGCTATCTATTTACACGTTGTGGTGTCTGGTCCTTCTTGCTGGGCCTGTAAGGCACGACAAGCGTCAAACCACAGTGTCAGGGATAAATTGCGGCCAGGTCATCTGAGCAGACGCCTTGTCTGTTAAAAAAAATTGACTCTCGCACGCCACACACACCAAACACATTATTATTGTTGTTTACAGCCCAGCCGACTGCGTAGAGTCATATCAGGGCTATACCATAAAAACATACACAAACACGTACTTACACACACACACACACACACACACAAAGCACACACGCACGCACGCACGCACGCACACACACACTTACACGCAAACGCACACACCCGTCTAATATCACTCTGAGTGAAAAGACGTTAAATCAAAGAACGAACACACACACCACACACACCACACGCACACCACACGCACAACACGCACACACACACACACACAACATGTTTATTGAATAATCCCATAGTGAGCCCAGAATCATAAACATATTAGTGTTTTATTGGGGGAAAAAGCAGCAACAAATACAATTTCCCAATTAATCCCGCAATGATCCCGACTATATGCATACAATACCCGTTAATAGATAAAACACACACACACATGCGCACACACGCATGCACACATTCACGCACGCACACACACACACACACATACACACACACACGCACCACACACAACACTACACACACACATACCACACACACACACACACACACACACAACACACACACACACACACACACACACACACACACACACCGTCTATATCACTATAGTGAAAAGACGTTAAATTAAGAACGAACGACGACACACACACACACACACACACACAACACACACAGAGTCATCCACTTCCAAAATCGCGCGCACATACGAGAGAGAGAGAGAGAGAACAGACAGAAAGACAGACATACAGAGACAGAACAGAGAGGAAGACAAAGACAGAGACAGATACTGAGAGAGAGAGAGATAGAGACAGACAAAGACAAAAATAGAGACAGAGAAACAGAGAGAGAGAGAGCGACAGACAGACAGAAGACAGACAGAGACAGAACAGAGAGAGAGACAAAGAAGGAGACGAGAGGAGCTGAAGAGAGAGAGAGAGAGATAGAGGACAGAGAAAGAACGAGAGAGAGAGAGACAAATGAGAGTGAGGAGAGAGAGAGAAAGCTAAAGAGAGAGAGAGAGAGACAGAGACAGAGAGTAAGAGCGATAGAGACTCATCAAGAGAGAAAGATAGAGAAAGAGACAGGGAGGAGAGAGACAAAAGAGAGAGCGAGAGAGAGAGAGAGATAGAGAGAAAGAGAGAGAGAGAGGCAGACAGACAGACAGACACAAAGAGAGAAAGGGTACAAGACAGAGAAAGAAAGAGAAAAGAAAGTGAGAGTAAGAGGGAAAGTGGAGAGAGAAACAGACAGAAAGAGAACATACAGAGACAGAACAGAGAGGAAGGACAAAGAAAGAGTGACTAGAAAGAAGACAAAGACAAAAACAGAGACAGAGAAAAGAGAGAGAGAGAGAGCGACAGACAGACAGACAGACAGACAGAGACACAGAGAGAGAAAGAGAGACTGACAGAGAAGAGAACTGAGAGAGAGAGAGAGAAGAGACAGACAAAGACGGGAGAGAGCACAAAAGAGTGAAGGAGACCGAGAGAGAAAGCTAAGAGAGAGAGAGAGAGACAGAGAGTAAAGCGAAGAAACTATCAAGAGAGAAAGATAGAGAAAGAGACAGGGAGAGAGAGACAAAAGAGAGAGCAGAGAGAGAGAGAGAGAGAGAGGAGAAAGAGAGAGAGAGAGGAGACAGACAGAAGACACAAGAGAGAAAGGGTACAAGACAGAGAAGAAAGAGAAAGAAGTGAGAGTAAGAGGGAAGTGGAGAGACTAAAAGACAGAAAAGAGAAAGAGACAGAGAGATAGGAGAGAGAGAGAGGGAAAGAAGAGAGAAAGAGAAAGTGTGGTGGAGAGAGAGAGAGAGAGACCAGAGAGAGAAAGAGAGAGAGAGAAACTGACGGACAGAGAGAAAGGTATTGAAAAAGAGAAAAAGACTGAGGGTGACAGACAGGTAGACAAGCTGAGAGAAACACAGAGAGACAGAGAACAGAGATAGAAAAAGACTGAGAAAGAAAAAGATACAGAAAGTGAGAAAAACATCTGTGTGTGTGTGTGTGTGTGTGTGTGTGGAGAGAGAGGTAGGATGGAGAGTGAGTGAGAGAAAGAGAGAGAGAGAGAGAGAGAGCTTTTCAACCAGTACCTAATACAACGTGTGTGTGAATTCAGAAAACAGATAAATAGCGTAACGACCCGGTCTCCATGAATTAAATCATTTGGTGTTTCTATAAAATTATGTACACTCATAAATTTCTTGAGAGCGTAAAGATGCAGTTTTAATATATACAAGAGTTTGACGTAATCCCCACATTTCAGCACCATACTGAGCAATGGGTTGTACGAGCATCAAACATTTTTTTTAAATCCAATCAGTTACTGTTTAGTACACAGAATTCATGCAAAATACACAGCAGAGCATTCTTTGCCCTACTTCCAAGATCTTTGCAAGCCACTGTAAAACTATGAGGAGTGGGAAAATACATACTAAGATACAGATGACCATTTATTTATAACTTACATTAATTCACTATTTCAAAAAAACTTTCGCCGCAAAACATCGACCTTTTCTGAAGACAACAACATTAGTCTTTTCGTGCTGACTATAAGCTGAAGCGTTGATACTGCTTTATATTGATTATTGAGTCGGGTCTGAAAACGGATTCAGACAGTAATATCGTATCATCAGCCAACAAGAAAGGAACAGGAAAGTAACATCGGGAGCTAACATTGTACTGTATCTGCCATCCTCAATTATTTTAATTGCAAACTTCTTAATGAACAAAGAAAATAAAACACGACTAAAAGTATCTCCTTGTTTAATGCCTTGTGCACATATTATGTAATCTGAAAGATCAGCACTAAATCTTACCCGTCCTTTCACAGCTGTATACATATTTTTAATATACCAATAATATACTTTACCCGTAATGCTATTCTTTTGAAGTACAGGCCCAAGCAGACAACCCATCTAGACATTAGAACGGATGTACTTTGTCCATGGTTAGCCATGACCGAGGGTACCAGGCCCTAATCAACTTCTATCTAACACACTACATACAGTTTACAGTTTAATGACAAGTGCCCTTGCATAATTGTAAAGAAACTGAACGTTTGATCAACAGTGAAGTAACCTCTCTTAAAGCCAGCTTGATATTCACCAGTGATACACACCAAGCTTTAGGATAACTTACTCCAGTGATGTTATTTTGTTCTACTCATCTACAATCTGTAATCGACAATTTGTAAGAGAATTACACAATTTACTGCTAGTATCACACAGAAATATGAGACTGAGAGAGAGGAAGAAAGAGAGAAAGAAACTCAAAGAGAGAAAGACACAGAAGGAGAAAGAGACATAAACTCTCTCTCTCTCCCCACACAAAACACACAACACACACACACACACACACACACACACACACACACACACACACACACACACACACACACACACACACACGCAAGCACGCACGCATGCACACACATACATACACAGAGACACACACAGACAGAGATAGAGAGAGCGAGAGCGACATAGAGAGAGAGAGTGACAGAGAGAGACAGAGAAAGAGACACAGACAGGCCGACAGTCTGAGAAACTGGAAGAGAGAGTAACAATCTGATATAGACAGAAATAGCTGACAGGGAGACTGAGAGAGAGAGAGGGGGGGGAGGGAGGGAGGCGAGAGAGAGAGAGAGAGAGGGAGAGAGAGAGTGAGAGAGAGAGAGGAAGAGAAAGTGAGCGGAAGAGAAATAGACAGACAGATAGATAAAACGACAAACAGACAGACAGAAAGATTGAGAGAGAGAATGAGACTGAAGAAGAGAGAGGGAGAGAAAAAGAAAAAGACAGACAGACATACAAAGAGGGAGAGAGAAAGAAAAAGAGATTAAGAGAGAAAGAGACAGGTACCGGGAAAGAGAAAGAAACAGCGAAAGAAAAAGAAACTCAGAGAGAGACACAGAGATGGACTACAGAGACAGAAAGGGACAGAAGAGACAGAGACAGAGACAGAAAGAGAAGTAACCTGTTGACGAACTGTACCAGCACTAGCAATTATGATTGAACCAAATCCAACAGTACTAACCAACACTGAAAACAAAGCAAAACAACTGCAATAACAACAAAAACAAACATCAACAACATTAACATAGAAACAAACACACATAATAAAAAGCAAGAGCTCACCCTGCACCTGAACTAATATGAAATATGACACACATTTTAATTATAGACATTTTTTATCCAGCCAGCCAGTTCTGGTGCATTCTGTGTTTGTGTACGTTATGTGTCTGTGTGTGTGTGTTGAGTGCGTGTTTGCTTGCATGCAACTCAGATACCAACAGGTGTTGGTCGTGTTTGAGCAAAACCCCTCATTGACACAACCGTGAACTGAAGTGAATGAGGCTCGCCCGTGTGATTCCAGTCTTCCCCATGAGCCCATAGCAGGCTAAACTTTGGTAGGCGTCGATTTGGCGGTGGGGGTGGAGAGGTGGGGGGGGGGGGGGAGAATCCCACAATTTTGACAAGACTGATGGGATTCGAAGCCACAACCTTCCAGACATTAGTTCGTTGCGCTAACCACTCCACCAGGGTGACTGGTATGTTTTTATAAGATATGACTCATACATTTCACTATAAATAGTTGAATAGCTTCTTCCCTCAGATATGCACTTGAAAATTGTTGGAGGGCAGAGGGAGGTGTTGAGAAGCGTTTGAAAGATGGAAGGTGCCCTACAGTGACGAATACATAGACACGCTTTGGTGTGGCTTTCATTTTTGTCCCGTGCATGCATTGACCTACCTCTAAATAAACCTTTTCGCCTTTACTACTAAGCAGTTATGAAATAATGTGCCCATGTTACCCCCCCCCCCCTCTCTCTCTCTCTGTCTCTCTCTGTCTCTCTCTGTCTCTGTCTGTCTGTCTGTCTCTCTCTCTCTCTCTCTCTCTCCCTCTCTGTTTTTGTTTTTACAATGTGTATTTGTGTGCGTATGTGCATGTGTGAACGCGTGTGTGTGTGCATGCGTGGGTGCTTGTGTGCAAAAATGTTTGAATGTATACACACGAGTGTGTGCTTGCGCGTGCATACGCTATCACGAAAACAAGATGGTCAAGTTATTCTAACCATCTCCCATCTTATGCAAAAATATTTTACAGAAAATCCAGATTTTGTGCTTCTCAAGATCACTGTGACCTTGTAGAACCATCAGACGATAAGAGACTGGACCTACAGTGAGGACAATGGCAGGTTGTCACAACAATGAAAAACAGAACATCAAATATTGTTCAAGTTCCTGAGAAAGTGCTTGTGATACACCTTCCTCAAAAAGCCCTTAGTTTAGGCCTTTTTTTTCCTTTGGTCCCTGTGACCTTGAACTTGAGGCCATGATTTTCATCCATACTTCCGCGCTGGAGACTTTTGAACAGCCCTCATCTCTGACGTAAATCCGATAAAGTTCCATCCAAAATCAGCTGAGAAAATCTTCCTGACATATTTCCCTCACACTCACACACACGCACGCGCGCACACATACACAAACACACTCACACACGCACGCACGCACTCACACACACACGCATATACACACACACACGCACACACACACAAACACACAAGCACACACACACACACACACGCACGCACACACACACACAAACGCACGCAGGCACACACACACACACGCACGCACACACACACACATACAAACGAACGCACGCACGCGCACCCGCCTCCGGTTGATAAGTATATAATCTCTTTTTTTTTAAAAACTGGAGATTAAAACCACAAACAAGCAAACAGTGACAGATGTTTAGTCATGCCGACACACTCCTTCCCTTGACTTGGTACGAAACTCGGTGAGCAGCTTCAAAACCCTCTGGCGACACTCAGCCCAAAATAGACCTTTTTTTTTTAACTAAATGCGAAGACGGCTAAGACACACTGGCAATCTTTCTATGTGTTGAAAAAGTATTAGGATAAGGTTTTATAAATATTATTAGGACAAGCTTGAAAAAGATCATTAGGCATAGGGCACTCGGGCAAAAGGTTTTCAAAACCACTGAGACAATTCAAAAAGGAACAACATTTGAAATGTCACTATGGCAAAGATAAAAAGTCACGAGGACAAGGTTTTATAAAGTTATTCAATAGGATAAGGAAAGTAACAACTGTAAAAAGAATAGTAAGGATAGTAAAAATTGTTTCACAATCCGAAGGTTGCAGAGCAGTAAAATGGTAGGGGCCTCTCACCTCTTGGACAGAATGTTTCTTTCCAAATTTGGTCAAAAGCCATCCATGAACAGCCGACAGATTCGTACTGATATGTTACACATCCTAAGAACTATCATAGAGAGGTCAATTGAGATGAATAAGGATTTGTATTTATGCTTTGTTGACTATACGAAGCTTTCGATCGGGTACGACATGAAGAATTAATCAAACAACAAGAGAGACTCAATGTTGATGGAAAAGATCTACGAATAATCAGGAATATGTACTGGGAACAAACAGCTGCAATGAGAATAGAAAACAATATAAGCTCTTTCCAAAACATCAAAAGAGGAGTCAGACAGGGTTGTGTTTTGTCACCAGATCTGTTTTCACTATACAACGAAAACATCATGAGAAACCTAGAAGAAGACCCTGGATTAAAGGTTGGAGGGAAAATGATAAACAACATTCGATACGCAGATGACACCGTGCTAATTGCAGAAAATGAAAGGGACCTACAAAACATTGTGAATATACTAGAAATAGAAAGCAAAGGTAAGGGATTGGAACTAAACAGCAGGAAGACTGAAGTCATGTGATCAGTAAAAAACATGAAATCCCCTCATGCAAAATAACAGCAAATGGCACAACCTTGACACAGGTTAATAAGTTCAAATATCTGGGAACGGTCATTTCATCAGACGGCAGATGCACATCGGAAATAGCTGGCAGAATCGGCCAAGCCAAAACAGCATTCAAGAATATGACAAGCATTCTTACCAACAAATGCCTATCAATTAACATCAGAATGAGAGTCCTTGAATGTTATATAGAACCAATACTGTTGTACGGATGTGAGGCGTGGACAGTCAGCAAACAAAGCCAGAGCAAGATTGAGGCAGCCGAGATGTGGTTTCTAAGAATAATGTTGAGAGTTCCATGGACCGCAAAGAAAGCAAACGAGACAGTCTTGATGGAGGCAGACACAAGTAGATCATTCATAAGGAAGATTAGGAAAAGAAGGCAACATTTATAGGCCATTTTATGAAGAAGGGGGATTTGGAGCACCTGGTCACAACGGGAAAGCTGGAGGAAAGAGAGCACCAGGTAGACCCAGGGAGAAAATGCTGGACGGACTTGCAGAGTGGCTGGGGATGAGGAGGGTGGGGTAGATGCTGGGGGCAAGGAGAGATAGAGATGGTTGGAAGTCCATGGTCGCCAACGCCATGCGGCAGGGCACCTGATGATGATGATGATGATGTTTTGCGTTATCGTAACCTTGGCCTTTGAAAGACCTCAATAACACTTGCAGAAGAAGACGTCAGTGTAATTTCCTTATTTAGTTAATAAGCAGAAACGTCGGTTCCTAGGCAGGCTCCGCCGGGATTTTTGTTTGTTTGTTTTGTTTTGTTTTTGTGTGTGTTTTGTTTTGTTTTCTGTTTTGTTTAGTTTTTAAAAAAAATATTTTCAATATTGTTGTTGTGTGTTTGGGGAGTTGTTGTTGTTCTGTGTTTTTGTGTTTTTTGTTTTTTTTTTGTTTTGTTGTTGTTGTTTGTTTGTTTGTTTTTCACGCTGGTTGGTTGGCTCTACTGATAAGGAGAGAGTGAACTTTAGATCTCATGTGTCGAGTTTAGCCCCACCCTGCAACATAATGGTTTGTATGTCGCCCATCGTAATACTTCAGTCAGCCTTCTTGGTATCAGTACTAACCTTTTGACTCCCGCACCCTGTCCACCAGCGTCCTGCAATGTCAACCATGATATCAAAGCAAAAACCTAACCCTATGACTTCCCTCACCCTCTCCACCAGCTTCCTGCAACCCTTTGATTCCTTCACCCTATCCATCAGCTTCCAAGCTGCATGGGCTCTGGCTTATCCTCTGGCCCTACTGGTGTCACGACGTGGAAAGGAGGGAAATCTGCTGCATAGGCAACAACAGGTTCTCCGCATCACTAGATCCAGGCCTCTACCCTGGACATGTCTATCAGGCAGTGCAACTCCGTAGTCCTCAGCAACTGAAGCAGGCCCATCATCAGTGTTTCGTAAGAGCCATTCCCTCCCCCATGGCAGCGCATATGATTCTCCGTGTGATCAAGGAAATTGTCACATAATTTCATGCAGTGATATATCTATTTTTTTTTTTTTTTTTTTTTTTTAAGAATCGCCACACTTTACAATCATGTGCTCAGCTTTCTATTTTTTTTTTTCTGGTCCATTTTCTGATTCACACTGATAGCAACAGAAGCTGGGACAATTTCACAATGCTATGATGATGATGACGAGGAGAAGGAAGAGGATCATGATGCCGTGGAGTTCTGTCTAGGATTGAGACTGCATGATCGTGCTGTACTCGACGCTTACTATCATATCCTGGCGTTGACCAGGCCCGAAAAATACAAACCACCGGCAATGCTGGTCAACACAGTTGACGCATCGAGAACTGGACGAGACTCGGCTGGTCACAATCTTCCCAGTGAGTCCATAGCACTCTCATCTATGGTAGGAGCCGACCGGGGGCTGAAAACTTCCACAATGTTTTTGAGAGGTCTGATAGGATTCAAACCCACAACCTTCTGGTCGGTAATGCCATGCGCTGACCATTTCACCACGCGACAACAGAATTTGCCAGATAATTACTAACGGGTTTGGGTGGACTGCATATAGAACTGTGCGAGTGCGATGACTCGCTTTTGAAAACAACAACAACAACAACAAAACGACACTTAACCGCAAACGTGTTGAAAGGAAGACGTGATAAAGTGTTGAGTCAACCTGACACATACCGCCACT
>CM060311.1:46282691-46295191 GCA_030674185.1 Monoplex corrugatus
AAGACACACACACACACACACACACATCGTATGAATGTATTCCGTCTATGGGCTTTGCTCACTGCACACACACACGCACACAAAATACCGTAACACACGGGTCACTCACGTTCACTATGAATGGCCTGCCCGTCTTTGGACAGAAGTCAAAATGTTTATGAAATGGACGACGGTATGGGATATTCACTCACAATGTGGGGCACAACCAGCAAAGTGTTAAAAAAAATGGTAGGCCTAATATGGCTTGGGGGAAAAGTAGGAAAAACGCTAGAGAATACAGTAAATAAATTTTCCTCTCTCTTTGAAAGAAGCATGGGGAGGGATACAATTTTAAGTTAGCTACCTGTTGACACTTGTGACTGTCTAATTTTGGGTTTGCTGTGTGCTTGTTTTACAAGTGTGTGTGTGTGTGCCAGCGTGAGTGTATGTTAATCAGTTTACTGTATTGTTTTTACAGTTATTGCCGAGACCCTATTAATCATTCAAATGTTGCATTTTAACAAATTGAACATACTGCTTAAGTATTTCATAGAATGTTTTTCAATCATTTCAAAGTTGAGTAGCGTGTCTTCATTAAAAATGTCAATACAACTTTAATATTAATCTGAAAATAAATGGTTTATGATGATGCTGTGATGATTGTGGTGTGAATTGTGCAACAAATTATTCAACTATTTGAAGGTGGATCTGTTTTTTCAAACTGGCTTAAAGGTCCCTTTTAATGAAGAGTCCCAAAAGCATAAATATCGACCAAGATGGCCCCATGTCTGGACCAGGTGGTTACAAGTGTATGTAAACATACCTCTTCTGCTTGAATATGATTATAGTGGATCTTTGCAGACGTATTTAACTGAATTTAGTGTAAATATATGCAAATGAAATGAATGTGTGCTGCAAGGGAAATTTTTAGTTTAATCGTGTTTTGTCCATATCAATCTGAACACAGTGGAAGAATGATCAAACAGGCACATCAAGACGTGACAACAAGTCTAACAGGAGTAATAGCCCATATCCTGACACTTGTACACTTGGTGTTACAGACGGACAATTCTTAATTAAATAAGCGTGATTTTTAGTTTGCTTAGTTGCTTGCTTGCTTTCTTGCTCACTTGTTTTTTTAGATCCACTCCTGAGTATTCCATTGAGACCAAAATGGTTAAGGTCACGACAACGCAATATGTACTCGAAGTTTACGAGAGGATTTTAGGTCATTTATGAATGGAGTTTGACCAACTCTGGACTAGTTAGGATCGCAGAAATTTAAATGATTTAATGAAACTGATTACCTATTCCTGTGTTAGTATTGTTTTTGATGTACATCTCGATACCTCTAGGTTCGACGCGTCCCAGGTTTGACGCGTCCCAGGTTCGATACGTCCCAGGTGATGCGTGCGCGCGCGCGTGCGTGTGTGTAGTTGTGTGCGCGCGCGTGTGTGCACGTGTGTATGTGTTGTGCAGCTGTGTCTATGTGTGTGTGTGCGCGCTCGCACGCGCGTGTGTGTATTTGTTGCACGCGTGCGCAAACACTTACACACACGCGCACGCGCACGCGCACACACACACATGCTCACACATACACACACGCGCACGCGGGCAACACATACACACACACGCGCGCGCGCACGTGGGCGCACATACACATCACGCAGCTGCACAACACATACACACATGCACACACACGCGCGCGCACAACCACACACACGCGCGCGCGCGCGCGCCCGCATCAACCTGGGACGTATCGAACCTTGGTTGGACGCGTCGAACCTGGGACGTGTCGAATCTGGGACGTATCGAACCTGGGACATGTCGAATCTGGGACGTATCGAACCTGGGACGCGTCGAACCTGGAACGTATCGAACCTGGGACACATTGAACCTGGGACGCGTCGAACCTGGGACGTATCGAGATGTCCACATTTTTAATGCATGCTGATCAGTATGTTTATTATCAGGCAATATGTATGTGTTAACAGGCATGCTGAAGTTGGTCCAACTGACCCACAGACAGAGATGGAGTTCGAAACCATAGGTACCTTGACAGGAGCGAGTCAAGGAGTAAGACATCTGGGTTCAATCCAGTCTGAGTAGTTCCCACTTGGTGGGTATAGGATAGAGAATTTTACCATCTCCCAAGACAGCATGTGTGCGGTCGGAAGCATGCCAGTTTGTCACAGGCCCAGTTTGTCACAGGCCCAGTTTGTCACTCTATCTTCGGCCTGCACCAAGAGGTCTGGCAGGGTCTGGGTCATGTCCGTCCACTCTTTGATGTTGTCGAACCAGCTCTTTCTTTGTCGTCCTCGCTTGCGCCCACCCTCGACTGTGCCCTGCATGATGGAAGTTATCACTGACACTCTCAAAAACAGTAAATGAATGATTGATTGATTGTATGAATAGAATTTTATTTTTCAATTGTTTTTAACCAAAGAACATTCATTGTTGAAATTTTTACAGAGTAATTTGCTTTGATTTGCATACAAAAAGGAAGAAATTTTGAACAACACAAGCTGAACTGACATTTTAGAGGGACTATCTGTACACCACCAATTCGAACCCGGTTTCGAACCCGCCCAAGCCTACACTTGGTGCAGGCCGAAGATAGGGTAGGGTAGCATGGAGGTAGCAAGTAGTCTACCCACTGTGACAAACTGGGCCTGTGACAAACTGGGCAGCCCCCTGTGCGGTCAGTCCTGTTAGCGCCTCGTGACTGTACACACAACACCATCAAATACACAAAATACACATTCTATAAGTCACGTCAGTGTCCGGTGAGCAAACATGAATACACCTAGCGTGCACACCCACCGAAGACAGAGTATGCAGACTGTGCAGCAACATACCGCCTGCACAGTGTGGCAATGACAACATGCATACACGCATCCCAGCAAATTCGGAACGATTAATTTAAATCAAAAAGAGGGAAAAAATCAGAACACAAACACATTTTAAAATAACAGTAACATTAACAATAATAATAACAATGATAATAAATATAATGTGAAGTTTAAGTAACCAGGTTAATGTTAGAAATAATGTAGTCACTTATGCTCAGGTGGAAACTGATACATTCAAAACGAAATACACCGGGAATATTGTAAGCCTGTAGACGAAGGATGGCAACAAGCAGTATTCGTTTTTCTTGTATAACACGATACATTTCATACACTATAAAATCTTCAAACTTCCAGTTGATAAGCCGTATGACAGAAATAGCCCCCATCGAACTGCACTATTAAAAGATTTATTGTGCCTATCTGTATGGAAAATAGACATTACTTAACAAAATATCAGTGTTCTCTGCCTAAGGTACAGAAAGAAGGTTAAATAGATACAGCCTAGTTTCTAACTTCCAGTTCCTGCGTCAGCAAACGAAATAGAACAAGGAAAAAAACGAGTTTCGACATGTTCGGCTGTGAGGTGGTGAAAAGCGTCCTTTTTTTTTCTTTTTTTTTTTTTTTAATGCACGCTAACCCAACACCCCACCCACCGCTACCACTCAGTCCATCTTTTTTTCTTAGTCCCGCTTACGTAGGCCTACGACCTTCCCAGCCCCCTCTACACCCCCACCTCTCTCTCTCTCTCTCTCTCTCTCTCTCTCTCTCCTCCTACTTTTGGTAATGTAGTATGCCCAACCGTCCGTCACTAGGATCTTGGAGGCCAACTGTTTTTCTTTGGGGCGTTTATCGTGATACTCATCACAATACCTCGTCGTTTCTTTTCATACGTTTTACGTCTCCAAGTGGGCGGGAAGGTGGAGGAGAATTTTTTTTGTGTTTTTTGTTTTTTAAGATGGTCAAGCCGTTCTGTCAATCTCCCTTTGTGTACAGAAATAACATTAAAACAATCCTTACTTCCACGTTTTTGTTTTCGTTGTAACCTGCGAATAGAATCAACCGGCAGAAGCTCGTGATAGGTGAGGGAATCAAAGGGTTAAGTTTTTGCAGCAGGGGATAGCATGCAGGTGTCAAAAGCGACGAAATCGATTGTGTTCATTTGAATCCGAAATGGTGACGTACCTATTGGCATAAAACACACATCTCTTAGAATAAAATGTGTATGTTTATTCATATGACTTGACCGTTTCTGCAACAAGAAGTGAAATTGCTTTACATGTATATAAAATCGCAAAAATCAAAATGACCACATTACAAACGGTGACAACATCAACTGACATTTCAGCCGGTCAGAAGGGAATCCAGATTTCCAACATTGACAAATATTTCGTCCAAATAAAACGCGAGAATCATGAGGCAAATGGTAGGCGCTCACAATCATGTACACACAATGTAGTTTGAATGTTTTGGGAAATCTTGAGGTTGTGCTGTTCACATACTTCCCTAGATAAGTGCGCAATTTTTGGCTTTCTCTTTTTTCTTTCTTTTTTTTCTTTTTTACTCGTTTATATTTTTTTTCTTTCCATGTGACCCTAACCTTGGCTCCTTCTTTTCCAAACGTAGGCACAAGCAACTCCTCATAGGTCCACACAATGATCAAAATTTGGTAAAGACCTATCTATAAAGAGCAGAGAAAATCCTGCCAATACACACACACGCACGCGCGCATGCACGCAACACACATAGTATACACACATAGCATACACACACACACACACACACACACACACACACACACACACACACACACACACACACACACACACACACACACACACACACACACACACCACACTACGCACAACAAAAGAATGCAAATTATATTCTTGACATCCACATTTCTATTTTTCATGTTTTTATGGTGTCGATTCCATGAGAATAGTACAAGTATATATAATAAGTGCTTCAAACAAAAAAAGAAGAAAAAAGTCAAAATCGTAACAGAAATATGTAATTTGAAACATCCTGACATAGAAAGGCGCATACATCATTTTCTGTAGAATGTTTTAATATCTTGGATTCTTCTGTAACGGATGGGCTGACAGAGCAGCTTTAAAAAGTGCATGGCATGTAGACCATTCAGTAGAACTTCATGTTCCTTCGTCAATACGAGAGAAGTCTCTTTTATCAAATAAAGCACCTTAGGATAAACACAGGCGCGCGCGCGCAAGCACACACACACACATACACAGGCGCGCGCGCAAGCACACACACACACACACACACAAACACACACACACACACACACACACACACACACACACACACACACACACAACAGAGTCACAAACAGAGCACAACCGCTCACTGTCAAAAACACTATTTAACAAACACAATTTCAAAAATGTCATTCTCACTCAAAACCAATACAATGTTGAATATAGTTAGACAAATTATGTTAGTCTTATAAGTTAAAACTAAATGTATTTAACGCAAAATTCAGCAAAATGTTCAGTGTTTCTGTGGTGAAACAAAGTACCCATCCCCATGTTATGTTTGATTGTCAAGTTTTCATATTGTAGTTACCAATTCTGTCCTAGGCATTCCATAGCAAGTGTGTTTGATGATGCCATATTATTTTGACATTGTCAACAGTTTACTTCAGAGTCCTTTTGTTCCTGTGTTGCAGCTGCTTGCGAGCTATTTCCTTGCGATTTGACGATATTATTGGATCAATAATTGTTTACTTGATGCTCTATTGATTGTGTTCTATTGCAGTGTGTGTGTGTGTGTGTGTGTGTGTGTGTGTGTGTGTGTGTGTGTGTGTGTGTGTGTTGTGTGTGTATGTGTTGTGTGTGTGTGTGCCATCGGTTATTTATTCTCTCTCTCTCTCCTCTCTCTCTCTCTCTCTCTCTCTCTCTCTCTCTCTCTCTCTCTCTCTCTCATCTTTGTCCAATATCGCTTATCACAGACAGAATTCAAGAACAAAACACACACGCGCACAGGCACACACACACTGTTTTTTTTCCCTTTGTTTTGATTTTTGTTTACATTAACTCAGTGAATAGACATTTTCAATCCATTTTCTTTGATTTAAACCAGCCAAACAGGAGGTAAGTGTGTGTATGTATGTGTGTGTGTGTGTGTGCGCGCGTATGTGTGTGTACTTGTGTGTGTGTGTGTGTGTGTGTGTGTGTGTGCGTGCGTGCGTGCGTGTGTGTATGTGCGTGTGTGTGTGTTTAGTCTTGTTTCTCTTGATAATGAATGATAATGTCAGTTTATCATTTTTTAGTCAGGGGTCAACTTGTCAGTTGTGCCAGCTAGTGTTCAGGCCGTGTGCTTGACACAAAATGCCAATTAGTACCTGCACTCATTCATGTGGCCAAAGTATCCAACGACCATGTTTGTGTCTGACTGCAGCTGTTGCATCTGCAATATCAAGGGTCAACGTTGGTGCCACTCAGCTGACAGAGGTGATGGAATTGAAGCCAACCATACGACGTATGAGTAACTCCATTCTGGAAGTCTGAACTCAGACAGGATTGCTGCGGCCAGAAGACAGATGAGACAGGAACAGTTCAAGAGCAGACGGAAGGAGTCTGACTAGCCGGTCCAGCGTCAGGGAGCCCTCCAGGTTCTATGGGAAGGGCCCACATATGGGCTGGGGAGTTCGAAAACAAAGATGAAAAATGAAAATCACCAAGAGGGTATTCTTTTACTTTTTAGGGATGTGTGAGCATGAAGAACACTCGTGAAGATGTGAATTAATCTAGATAATTTTTTCCATTGTGACTTTCTCAAAATGACTTTTTAAAACTGATAAACAGTATTGCAGCTGAATGGTCTGTCTCTGGAAGATACGTTTTGCATGGTTCAAGTTTTGGTGTTATACAGACAGTTACCATACAAGAGGCATTTGACTCTGACGTTTATGGAATCCTATATTACCTACAAATGTATCGAAAAATGAAAAATATGAAATAAGCAATAAAAGTTCTGTCAGTGCAGTCTTTGTGGATTACAGTATGCAACGACAAGGAATTAATGAAGTTATCTCTGTTGAATTTAGAGTAACTACATGTACTGTTTGATTTTTCCTTGTTTATCGTATCTACGTGGCCATTTTGATTTTTTTTAATCAATGATTAAACAATTAAAGTATGAAATTATGTTGTGCAATGTTTTACTTCTTAAAACCATGCCCAGCTATACATCCAATCATATGAAGCCATGATTTTATAGCAGGAGAGATGTGGGGTACTATACATGGCTTGATTATTTTTCCTAACAGTCAGGTTGTTATATACGTACAACGAAGCTGTCAAAAATCCAATTGATCACATTACAAACGTCTGAGAAAATTCAATTAAAATTTTTAGTTGCTCAGAAGAGAATTCAGATTTGAAACTTTTCGAGGTCACGGTGACCGTGACAAATGTTTCATCTAAACAAAACTTTGAGAATCATGAGAGAAATGGTAATCTGTCTCTGTCGTGATACAGAATGTAACTATTATGAACAATTGCAAAGGAAATGTTATTCATTCATCTCTTCTGAAAAGTGCTGCTTTTGTTTGTTTGTTTGTTTGTTTGTTTTTCACTTTTCAGCCCGTGTGACCTTGACCTTTCAAATTTATGCATTCCCAACGACTTGGCAGCCCCCATTGATGTAAATATATTGTAAAAATCCACGCCGAAACAGCTGAGAAAATTCTGTTAAAGCAAGATCCAAAACAAGTGTGACTGCCCGCGCCCAAGCAAACAGGAACCAGAAGGACAAGAAAACCAATGTAAGCGCGTATCTAACAAAACAAAACAAAACAAGCGCACATTTTCGGCCAACTAGCCTTTGTCAAGCGCGAACGCACGGTCACAAACAGATCACAAACACCAAACAATGGATAATAAAAACAGGACTAAAAACTTCCCTGCCGCCTCGTCCAGTGGGTAAGAAGGGTCCACTAAAAACTTCCCTGCCGCCTCGTCCAGTGGGTAAGAAGGGTCCCCTTCACTGGACGAGGCGGCAGGGAAGTTTTTAGTCCTGTTTTTATTATCCATTGTTTGGTGTTTGTGATCTGTTTGTGACCGTGCGTTCGCGCTTGACAAAGGTTGGTTGGCCGAAAATTTGCGCTTGTTTTGTTTTGTTTTGTTGGATACGCGCTTACATTGGTTTTCTTGTCCTTCTGGTTTCTGTTAAACCAGTTTCATCACAGACACACAGCCATATGCCTCTCTCTGGTGGATATGAAACAACCTCCTTTTGAAAAAAAAAAGGGGGGGTTAAGAAAAAGAAGAGCTGCGAGGGACAGGAGCGGAAAGGGACAGGAGAGGAAAAGAGGAGAGAGGGGGAGGGGGAAGGGAGCGCTTTTGGGTGGAGAAAAGAAAAGCGGCCCGAGTTATTTTGGTAGCTTACGGGATGAAGTAGACACTGACAGTTGCGAGTGTAGTATACGAGGGACGAAAGAAAAACGGAGAGGAAGAGGGGTAAGGGATGTGGGGGTGAAACGGTTGGGATGATGAAGTGGGTGCTTAGGGTTTTGGCGCCACTACTACAGGAGTGACAACTCCGGCACGTGGAGCTGATGTCACTCATGTAGCCTAGGCACACTGGATAAAATGGCTGCCTTGTGTTCAGGTTTAGATTTCACTGGTGGCTGTGGTGACAGTGGTGGTGATGGTGGTGGGTAGCGGTTTAAGTCGGGCCTTCGCTGCTTCACCGCATTTTTGTGACACACACACAAAAAAAGGTTGGATGGAAACCAGAGATATTGGAGCCAAACGGAGTCGTACGGACGGATTTTTTCTCCGGCTGTTGCATCGGATTTACGTCAGCTTGGCTTAAGCCGAAAAATAAATAGTTGTCTTTCGTAGAAACTTTATAGAAATCTCTCTCATTTTTCACTCTCTGTCTCAATTTGTCTGTCGGTCTGCCTGCCCTCTCTCTCTCTCTCTTTTCTCTCTCTCGCTGTCTCTCTCTCAACATTTACATATATAAATATATGTATATTATATATCTACATACATACATATATGTCACTCATGTACACTGGATATATACACACGCCGCGCGCGCGCGCGCGTGTGTGTGTGTATGTGTGTATACACACCATGTGAACCTCTCTCTTTTACACACACACATATACACGCGTATGTCAGCCTCTCTCTCTCTTTCTCTCTCTCACACACACACATATTCACACACACACACACATTCACACACACACACATACATACATACATACATACACACACACACACACACACACACACACACACACACACACACACATAACCGCGTCAGCCACTTAGGCCTAGGCCCATATGATGACCAAGTACCGATGGTGTTATAAATATTTTGCCCCAATGAAAATTTTAATCTGTTGAGTGATATCTCAGAAATAGAGTACACGTGAGTAGTAATTTCCTGCCTGTTTGCAGGCTGTTTGCTAACAAATCTGAGTGAAATCGTTATTCACACGCATGACAGATTTCAAAAGAAAGCGTGGAGGTGGGGGCGGGGAGGGAGACAGAAACGGATAGTGAGACAGACACGAACACACACACACAGACAGAGACACAGAGAGAGACAGAGACGGTCGAGCAAATCTGTATTTCAAATGGTGATCGATATACTTTACATGCTTTCCAGCCCTTGTTCCATAAAAGACTACAATATCTGACCTTAAATGACTGATTATTAATAGAAAATAGTAATTCTGCACAATGAGAGAGAGAGAGGTGGGGGAGAGAGAAAGAATCATTGCATGAATTATAATTATGTACACGATAGAAACACCAGATACAAAAATTAGGAGAAAAATACTGGACGGAGCAACAGAGAAGTTTCAGTCTTTTTCTCCTGATTTTTGTATCTTTTGTTTGTTTGTGATCTTACGCTTGACAAAGGCCAGTTGGCCCAAAATTTGCGCTTGTCTTGTCTTGTTGTATTAAATACGCGTTTTTGTTCTTTTTTTCGTGTTTTTTTTTCTGGTTCCTTTTTGCTTGAACGCAGGCAGTCACATTTGTTTTGGATGTTGTTTTCGTAGACCAAGAGAAAGCGTTTAACGGGGTGGACAGAAACAGACTGTGGCGAGTGCTGGAAATGTCCAGTGTCTGAGGCCATCTCCTGAACAACATTCGAGCCACAAACAGCGTGAGTTCGGTCCACATAAGAAGGATCCAAGGATTGGTTTGAAATCTCATTAAGCATGAGACAAGGATGTGTCCTGTCGCCTGTATTGTCCATCATCCATATAGACGAGATCACAAAAGAAGTCGAACCGGATCCGGAAGCACTGAATGACTTGTTCTTTGCCGATGACCAGTGCCTCGCACACGAGAAGTAAAAAAGCTTCAAGATCTCTTTCTCTCCCTGTCTCTGTCTGTCCGTCTGTCTGTCTGTCTCTTTCTCTCTCTCTGACTCTCTCTCTCTCTCTCTCGCTCTCTCTCTCTCTCTCTCTCTCTCTCTCTCTCTCTCTCTCTGTGTCCCTCTCACTATATGAGTCAGAATGAATGTCATAAAACAGTTGTAAGGTTTACATGAAAATATCTTCAAGACTCTCCAACATTCTTTAGATTTTTGAAACTGTGCTGTGTGTACAGAATTGAAAACATTACACTACAGAATCTGGTCATCATTAGATCGACATCAGGCGACGCTCTTGTGTGTGTGTGTGTTGTGCTGTGTGTGTGTGTGTGTGTGTGTGTGTGTGTGTGTGTTGTGTCTGTGTCTGTGTCTGTGAGAGAGAGAGAGACAGACAGACAGACAGGCAGACAGACAGACAGACAGACAGGCAGGCAGGCAGAAGAATTACACAACGTTCCCAATTTTATTGATTCTCTGAAGACAGGGTTAATTCAACCTAATTACTTTCTCAGTAGTACAACAAGGTAACATCAGCCAGAAGCGTATGACACATAATAGCACATTCAGTATAGAAGTACAAAAAAAATGTCAGACTGCGGAATTACTCGACATGCTGTTTGTTTGTTTGTTTTGTTTATTTGTTTTGTTTGTTTGCTTGTTTGTTTATTTAGCATTGTTTTGTACAAGTGAAACGAGGCTGTTCCTTAGCCTTCAGAGAAATAAAAATGATCGGCCCGTTATAAGAGGAAGAGAAATTTGAAACATCAGACTTGATCATTAAAAAAAAAAAAAGGTAAGGCGTTTGAATCACTATGGTAGAACCTACGATTTCCTAAAGCAAGTGTCACATAAGTCGCACAAGACAGCACGGCAACTAAGCAGAAAGACGAGGGTGCTGTTGTCTCTTGCTGGCCGTATCAGGATGGACCAGAAAGCCACCGAAGCGAGTCCAGACCCGCACTTTGTCGCCGTCACGGTTGGTCTCCACCCATACGTTGTCCCCACGGGCCAGGTGGACCAGAACTTGACCGCTGGGCGTCTGGTAACTGTCGTGGTCAGAGGCATACAGGTAGAGGATTCTCTGCCCTTCCTTCATCACGCTCAGACCAACTTGGTTCCTTGGGTCTACCTCTGTCCTGCACTCATTATACACCACAGGCGACAATTCATTGACCGTATTGCAGTATGATAGTCATTTCTGCTTTTTGTTTTTAAGACGGGCGCAGTAAGTCAAGTGAATAAGACAACAAACTTCCAATCGAAAGATCTGGAGTTCGACCCTGCCTGAATACCTGCCGCGTGGTGAGTAAAGGGTGGATAATTCTCCCGATTTCCCGGGTTATCATGTGCGCATACCTGTTAGTGTCTGAATCCCTTTCGTGTGTATATGCGTAAACAACATCAAGTATACACTTTACAGATGTTGTAAGTCATGTCAATGTCCGGTGATTGGCGACACATGAAAACCAGCATGCACGCTCACCAAATACGGAGAATGGAGAATGTGCAGCAACATACTGCCTGCACAGTGTGGACAAAACAACGTGTATACATGCTTCCAAGGAGATCAAACGCGTAAAAAACACTATCGTGTTTAATCCATTCACTACAGGCAACAAATCATCGACTGTACTGCAGTCTGCTCAGTTCATTTCTGCATTCAACAAAACCACAACCTTCCGCATGCGAACTTGACTGTACTGCCTACTCCAGTGTAATATGTGCCCAGTGATGCTATGCCTCACGGATGAATGCCCATGCCAGGCAGTCTCTAGAGCACATTATTAAGAAATAAAAGAAATGAGCTTTAGCAGCAAAAAGAGCAAACAGCATTGGGGCAAGAAAGAGTTCTTGATCACTCTTCATCTTGATCGCCCGACTGACCATTTGAGGCATCACCATGTCTACAACCACTTTCCATGGAAAATCATGTAACCCTGTTCACATCTTGCTACCAACAAATTTCTCTTGATCATAGATATGTACACACACACATATATATATATATATATATATATATATATATATATATATAATACACATATATATACAATATATGTATATATATATGTATACATATACATATACATATGCATGTATACAAACATACATACAGTGTATGTGTTTGTGTGTGAGTGTGTTTGTGTGTGTTTGTGTGTGTGTGTGTGCGTGTGTGTGTGTGCGTGCGTGTGTGTGTGTGTGTGTGTGAGTGTGAGTGGTGTGTGTGTGTGTGTGTGTGTGTGTGTGTGTGTGTGTGTGTGTGTGTGTGTGTGTGTGTGTGTGTGTGTTTTGGGTGGAACGTTT
>CM060311.1:46315191-46322691 GCA_030674185.1 Monoplex corrugatus
GCTCATTGGTTCTTTTGTAACGGTCGCATCCGATCAGTTGAATGAAAATGGTTGATTTTGTCACAGAGAGAGAGAGACAGACAGAGAGACAGAGACAGAGAGAGAGGTTGATTTCCCAGGTCCCTCTTCTTCAAGGCCAACTAGACTTCTTCACGTTGGGTGACGATGTTGCGTTGACGCGCTTTCAAAGAGGAGATCGGCCCGACTTTCACATGGTAAATCCACTGTGACGAAAGAAATTGATATGAATATCAATATGAATTACAGCAATCTCCTTCAGCCATGTTGAATACAGACTCGTTGGGCCAAAGTTTTCACTTGATAAAGAGTTCTATGGACAGCAAAGAAAACAAACGAAATGGTCTTGAAAGAGGCAAACACAAGAAGAACATTAATGAAGAAGACTAGGAAAACACTCGCAACGTTTATAGGACATTTCATGAGGCAACAGAAATACGAATAGGAATGCAGGAGGGGAAAAGAGCACCAGCTAGACCCAGGGAGAAAATACTGGACAGATCTGCAGAGTGGATGAAGACAGAGAGAGTGGGAGATGCACTTGCAGCGACAAAAGATAAATTCGTATGGAGGGCCATGATGGCCAACGCCATGTAGCATGGTGTTGTATGATTCCAATCTTTTTCCCAAATACTGTGTAAAGCTGTAATAATGTATTTGTTTAAAAAGGAAACGAATAAAATCCAGATAAGCATCGAGGCATTTCCTCATTAATAAGTGTCGTAAGCAAAGTCCTCACCTTTATTCCAAACAAGATTTATACATGGGCAGAGAAGGAGGGCAAGATTTCCGAAGAACAGGCAGTTTTCGGAAGGGTTTTTCAACTATTGATCACATTTTCACTTTAGATTTTATAGTAAGAAATGCCTTGGGTAGCACAGATCATGGAAAGGTTTATGTTGCTTTCATTGACTTCAAAGAAGTATTTGATTCTGTTGATCGGACCAATTACCGAACACATAGCAAAAGTTACAAACATCGACGAAAATAACAAATATGCTAAAATCTATCTACAAGTCAGTTAAATCATGTGTGAGACAGGGAGTTAAAATCTCAGATTTCTCTCAGTGTCCAAATCGAGTAAAGCAAGGATGTCTGCTAAATCCCTGATTTTTTTGCGGTAGCTGATTTCATTCAAAAGCACGACGAAAAACATGGTATCCAGATGGTTCCTAATCTCGATGACATTTCCCTACTATTATTTTCTGATGATATTCACTCATAATCTACACCATCAGGATTGGACAAATAGACAATTTCCATAGAGGATCAAAATCTTTTGGCCTGATGGTAAACTTAGATAAAACTAAGGTTATGATATTCAAGAAAGGAGAGCATATTGCAGCCACAAAAAATAGTTCTATGAAAATAATGAAATCAAAATAGTAAATTGGTACAAGTATTTGGGATTCACACTCTCAACAAAACTGTCTTTAACACTGCTTGTGACGAATTTTCTACCAAAGTAAAAGGCAAACTCTTAGATTTGACGAAGACCGTGTAGTCTCTCGGTTTCTTAAACATTACCGTTTTCTTTCAATTGTTTGATGCACAGAATAAACCTATGTTGTTATATGCATCAGAAATTTGGGGTATGTCGAGGCTTGCTGTGCTGTTTCAGAGACAACCCACATGATTGGATGCAAACATCTTTTGAGCATAAGCAATAGAACACCAAATCATATGACATATGGAGAAACTGGGAAGGTATCCTTTAAACATTGATGGTACCATTGCAGCACTAAGATACTGGTTCTGATGCGGATTTTGCACAAGCTCTTAACGCCAAACGTGGAAAACTCAATTTGCCGCCTGCCGGTGCAAAAGAACAAATGGGAGAAATTAGATGAGGAACTTGTCCTTAAGCTGAATGCGCTAATAGGGAACAGTACGCTGGAACACAAACTTGACACATACGGAGACATCATATACTCTATCTGCAGGGACACTTATGGAGTGAAGCAGCCAAAGACAAAAACGCCTCCCCAGAAATCCAGAAGACAGCAACAGATGGAGAGCATCCGGAGGGAGAAAAGGAAGCTTAAAAAGCGAATGAAAACTGCCTCAGAATTCGAGAAGCAAGGGCTCCTGGAACTCTGGAAAGATCTGAAGGCCAAACACAATGCTCTCAGCAAAGTGGAATCAGCAAGGCGAAGAAAGAGCAAAAAGAAGAAGACTCAAGATCGTTTCTTCAAAGATCCCTTTGACTTTGAAAGAAAGCTGTTTGAACAACCCAAATCAGGGACTCTCACAGTGGGCAAGGAAACCCTAGAGCAGCATCTCAGGGAAACATATTCCGATTCTCAGCGCGAGGCACCACTTGAAATCCAGAATCTGGTTTGGCCTGCAGCGCCAGAAGGAAAATTCAATAACAAACCACCAACACTGGATGAAGTGAAGAACGTAGTAAAGAAAGCCAGAGCCAAGTCAGCACCTGGACCAAACGGAATACCATACCTGCTCTACAAGAAATGCCCAAAAGTGCTTGAGTGGCTCCACAAGATGATTCGATCAGCATGGAGGAACCAGAAGATCAGCGACCAATGGATGAGAGCTGAAGGAGTGTACATCCCGAAGGAGCAGAACTCCAGCAGCATCAATCAGTTCAGGCCAATATCACTTCTGAACGTCGAGGGGAAAATCTTCTTCTCTGTTATGGCAGCAAGATTGACAAAATACCTGACTGAAAACAAGTATCTGGATATGTCAGTCCAAAAGGGAGGCATACCAGGAATGCCTGGCTGCTTGGAACATGCCACGTTGATTTGGGATGCCATCCAAAAAGCAAGAACAGAGAAGAGAGACATTGACGTAGTTTGGCTTGATCTGGCGAATGCATATGGATCAGTTCCACACGATATGATCCAGCTGGCTCTTGAAATGTATCACATCCCAGAAAACATCCGAACAATGCTGAGGAAGTATTTCCAAGGGTTCTCAATGCGGTTCTCTACCAAAGAATACACCACGGACTGGATAGACCTAGAGGTGGGCATTGCAATGGGCTGTGCAATCTCTCCCATACTGTTCGTGTTGGCAATGGAAGTCATCTTGAAAGCTGCAATGAAGAGTTCAGGTCCAGTGAATCTGGGAGATGGATACCAGATGCCTCCTCTGAAAGCTTTCATGGATGACACAACAGTCTTGTCCACGGATGAGGAAGAGACACACCAAATCTTAAAGCAGCTGGATGAGCTGGTGGCCTCTTCAAGAATGAGGTTCAAACCTAAGAAATCCCGAAGTCTCTCACTGCGAAAAGGAAAAGTGGCAGATTCAGTCAAATTCATGGTAGCCAAACAAGCCATCCCCACTGTCACAGAAGAGCCAGTAAAAAGTCTCGGAAGATGGTATGATGACTCCCTGAAAGACACACAAAGGGGATGTGAAACCAAGCAAACAGCAGAAGAAGGCCTAAAGAAAATAGATAACTGCGGACTGCCAGGCAAATACAAAGTCTGGTGTCTACAGTTCATGCTGATACCAAAGCTGCTGTGGCCACTGCTAATCTATGACATTTGCACCAGCACAGTGGAAGCAATGGAAGCCAAAATCAACAAATACACAAGAAAATGGCTCGGTGTCCCACCTGGTCTCACTGATGTTGCATTCTACTGTCGTCAAGCAATGCTGAAGCTACCTCTCAAATCCATAGTGGAGGAATACAAAGTTGGAAAAGCAAGACTGTTGAGCATGCTGGAGGAATCGGAAGACAATATCGTGAGATCAGTTCATCCAAAGCTGAGAACTGGCAGAAAGTGGAAAGTCCAAGAGGCTGTAAACAATGCCAAGAGAAACCTCAGCATCAAAGAAATAATTGGACACACGCAAACCAACAGACAGGGACTGGGAGCAACAAAAATGCAGTGGTGGTCCAAAGCCAAAGGGAAGGAAAAAAGAGACATGATCATACAGGAGTTGAAGGAAGAAGAAGATGTCAAAAGAGTGCAGAAGGCAGTCCAGCAAGGTCAACAGGGGCAATGGACAACATGGGACAGTGCACTCCAAAGAAGTCTCAGCTGGAACGATATGTGGCACATGGCTCCTCTAAGGATAAGCTTCCTCCTCAGATCTGTATATGACCTGCTCCCCTCGAATGCAAACTTAGTGAAATGGGGGAAATCAGACGACCCAGCATGTCCGCTCTGTCAGAAGAAACAAACAGTGGAACATGTCCTAAGCTCTTGCAAAGTAGCGCTAGCCCAAGGAAGGTATACATGGAGGCACAACCAAGTTCTGAAAGTGATCACAGACGTGGTTAGCGAAAAAACCATGACCCCAAACGCACCAATTGTTATGACAACGTTCTACAAAGCAGGAGGGAAACAGGTCTGGCCCGAAAGTGCTGACAACCAGCACATTGCCAAAGGGTCTTCTGGATGGAGCAGTCGACTGGGAGTGTTCAGCAGACCTCCCAGAGTGGAGAAATTACCCAGATGTCATCAGCAAGACAGGCATGAGACCAGACATCGCTCTCCACTCTGACTCCCCGAAACAAGTGATTCTGATAGAACTCACTGTACCATACGAAAGCAGAATGGAAGAAGCACATATCTACAAGACCGAAAAATACGCCGGTCTTGCCAGCACCCTGAAGAAAGCAGGTCTGCGGGTCAAAATCTTCGCCATAGAGGTCGGGGCAAGAGGGTTTGTGGGCACCTCCGCTTATGATCTCATGAAACAACTCGCCATTTCTGGGAAGAAGAGGACTAGAGCCCTTAAAGCGATGGCAGAGGCAGCAGAAAGGAGCTCAAGCTGGATCTGGGCAAGGAGGAACCAAAAGTGAACTTCATAAGGATTAAATTCCCTACAGATGATGTGTGCCCCGTTAGCATTGGTAAAACCGCGTACCGCAGTTCTGAAGCGCAGAATCGCCCAGGTTCGCTCCCCGGCGTGGGGAAAAAAAAAAAAAAAAATAGACAACAGCAGAAGGGCATCCAGGAATCATGACCTGGATGTGGCCCGGCCCCCCGAGAGTGTAAGGAATTCAGGGCCGAAACACTTGTCTAAAGGGGGTTACTTCTCTGAAGACCTTCTGTTGTCTAGCTCTCCCTAGAGTTTCTTTCTACCTGGTTCAAACTTACTGAATTACCTGTATCAAGATGAACAAAACAGGCTTACACCATGCTTTTGAATAGCAAGGGAGTAAAAATAAGAACTGGATTAGAAATATTAAAGAATGTCTAGAAGAATATGGATTTCAAGAAGTATAGATAAACGGCGTGACTAAAGAGTCAAACTTCTTGATTTCCTTTAAGAAAAATGACAGAGAGATTTAAAGAAGTATAGATAAACGGCGTGACTAAAGAGTCAAACTTCTTGATTTCCTTTAAGAAAAATGACAGAGAGATTTAAAGAAGTATAGATAAACGGCGTGACTAAAGAGTCAAACTTCTTGATTTCCTTTAAGAAAAATGACAGAGAGATTTAAAGAAGAATGGACCAGTAAAATACTCATTAACAATCTCCAGTTTAAATCACTCCGTCAACCAGAAAAATATGTAAATGACATAACTATTAGAAATGTGATTGCATGATCAGATTTAGATTAGGTGTGAACGAACAGCATGTAAATAAACGCCTTTTTGCATGATCAGATTTAGATTAGGTGTGAACGAATAGCATGTAAATAAACGCCTTTTTGCATGATCAGATTTAGATTAGGTGTGAACGAATAGCATGTAAATAAACGCCTTTTTGCATGATCAGATTTAGATTAGGTGTGAACGAATAGCATGTAAATAAACGCCTTTTTGCATGATCAGATTTAGATTAGGTGTGAACGAATAGCATGTAAATAAACGCCTTTTTGCATGATCAGATTTAGATTAGGTGTGAACGAATAGCATGTAAATAAACGCCTTTTTGCATGATCAGATTTAGATTAGGTGTGAACGAATAGCATGTAAATAAACGCCTTTTAACACAAAACTGTGATAGAAAAAGCTGTCCCAATATTTTAGAAGATGAAACTTATTTTCTGTTTGGTTGTCTGTCTATGAAGACAG
This sequence comes from Monoplex corrugatus, assembly GCA_030674185.1. NCBI lineage: Eukaryota > Metazoa > Mollusca > Gastropoda > Littorinimorpha > Ranellidae > Monoplex > Monoplex corrugatus. The sequence continues at coordinate 46,321,215 of CM060311.1, forward strand.
AAATAAGTATCAGTATTTTCGACGAATCATTGGAAACAGCACTAATTCCTCTTGGAGTAGTGCCCTGCAGTGTAACAATTCAGAACATTTCAGAAAATTGACGATGCTTACTATTTTATGCTTTAAAGTTTGGAGAAGAGAAAATGCTTTTACATTCCTACAATAAAACAGACGACGAATGAAAAGTATTGTGTATATTATGTTATCCCCTTCCCCACAATCCCTGGTTTGTATGTGTGTCGGTGGCATTCACAATAAACTATGCGTCAGTGTCAGTGTCAGTGTCAGTGTCAGTGTCAGTGTCAGTGTCAGTGTCAGTGTCTCTATGAGGCGGATCAGGGAGAAGGCTTAGAATATGGGAGTGCGAAAGTGAGAATGCATATTATCTCTTCGTATAGCGCATTGCTTATAACACAACTGTTTTCTATTAGGTTATGTGCTGTGTGTGATATTTAAAACTATGTCATTGTATCTTTGCACGGTCGTACTGGGTTAGGACAATCCTGATTTGTCTGTTTGAAGTGCTCTAAGCAAAATTTATGCTCATGTCAATAAATCATCTGAAATCGGACTCTGTGTATGTGTGCGTGTGTGTGTGTGCGTGCATGCGTGCGTGCATGTGTGCGTGTGTTTGTGTATGAGTGTGTGTGTGTGCATATGTGTGTGCATGTTTGTGTGTGAGTATATGTGTGTGAGTGTAGGCTACGTATGTGTATGTGTATTTGTGTATGTGTATTATGTGCGTGTGTATGTGAATGTGTGTATGTGCGTGTGTGAGTGTGTGTGTGTGTGTGAGTGTGTGTGTATGTGAGTGTGTGTGTGTGTGTGTGCGTGTGTGAGTGTGTGTATGTTGTGTGGGTGCGCGCGGTGTGTGTGTGTGTGTGTGTCTGTGTATGTGTGTGTGTGTTATGTGTGTGTGTGTGTGGTGTGTGTGTTGTGTGTGTGTGCGTGGGAAAGAGGAAGAGAGGGGGAGAGAGAAGTGAAGGGTTTGTGGACTGGAGGAGGCTGGGTGTAAGTAAAACAGTTCAGAGAGGTCGGAACGCTTTGAAGAGCTCTAGCGTATCTGTAGTGCAAGCAACGTAACCTTGTGTAACCACTCTAGTTCCCATGAGAACTCACACATCAACCGACATATGTCGGTTAAACAACACACACACACACACACAACAACACAACAACACACACACACACACACACACACACACACACACACACACACACACACACGCACAGCACGCACGCACGCACGCACAACACAACACAGTGTGTGTGAGAGAGAGAGAGAGGAGAGAACACGAACACGAACACGAAATTTAGTGTATAAGGCCAACAGCTCCTTACAATAGGGGTTACAGCAGTTTTACAAACGCTCAAAGATTAGGTTACTGCAATACACCAAATATCAGGCATACGATATATGGGGATACGTCGTATTGAAACTAACATCGTTAAAGAATTGAATCAACACACGTAAGGG
>CM060311.1:46330191-46405191 GCA_030674185.1 Monoplex corrugatus
CACCAGCCCAGTGGAATGGGCGATACAAACTGTTGAATAAATAACCTTCCCTCCTCACACCTATCCGTAAACCTACAACCTACACTATCACCTCACCCCTAATCATACAAACCTATCACTACACCTTCCACCTCACACCTTCCGCCTCACACCCTATCCACCTTACACCCTATCCACCTCACACCCTATCCACCTCACACCCTATCCCCTCACACCCTATCCACCTCACACCCTATCCACCTCACACCTCCCCACCTTCACAACCCTATCCACCTCACACCCTACCCACCTTACACCCTATCCACCTCATACCCTATCCATCCTACACCTCATCCACCCCACCCCTATCACTCACACCCTATCCATCTCACCACCCTATATCCACTCTCACACCCTATCCACCTCACACCCTATCCACCTCACACCCTATCCACCTCACACCCTATCCACCTCACCCTATCACCTCACCCTATCCACCTCACACCCTATCCACCTCACACCCTATCCACCTCCACTCACACCCTATCCACCTCACTACCCTATCCCTCATACCCTATCCACCACACCCTATCCACCTCACACCCTATCCACCTCATGCCCTATCCACCTCATGCTTATCCACCTCATGCCCTATCCACCTCACACCCTATCCACCTCACACCCTATCCACACCCTATCCACCTCACACCATATCCACACCCTATTCACCACACACCCTATCCACCAGCTGCCTCCAACCCTTTTATCTTCTCACCTTAAGCACCCAGCTTATAACAACCCTTTGACGGTCTCACTCTATCCACCAGCTTCCTGTAACTCACTTCCTCACCCTATCCACCAGCTTCCTGTGAGTCTTTGACTCGTCACCCTATCCACCAGCTTCCTGTAACCCTTTGATACGCCACCATAACCACCAGCTTCCCCAGCTTCCTGCTGCTGAATAGGGTGAGGGAGTGACAGCGATAAGTTCTGGAGGAATGAATCTTAATGAGCTTGGCGTTTGTTCAAGATGGATTCATGGCACATGGCCATTTCCTTTTGTGCTCTACCCAAATCTGCCAGCAATATCTGACAGACACTTTAAGCCTGCGCAAAACCCTACACACTGGCAAGGTCTTGGAATAGGGAGATGTTGGGAAACAGACAGGATCAATGAAATCGTACTGTAAGTTGACACCATCATAATGGTTGAACCATTAGGATGAGCAGAAAACAGGCCAATTTTTATGCTGCGGATGGGTTCTGTTCTGTTCAATTTAAAGCCCTACCACTCTCAGACTATATGAGGACTAGCTATAGGAATGTTGCTCAAAGAAGCATTAAAACTTTTGGTTGCATTGTAAGATACCGATGCTATCGTCGTATTCTCGTGATTATATCGATGCTATCGTCGAGATGGGACTAAACTCAAGAGATTTTTAATTCACGAGCACTTAGTAAAGAGGCCAGACAGCCTGCGAAAAAAAAAAGAAATACGTTCAGTAGATGGAGAAGACAGCGGGACAATAGTGACTGGAATCACTGTTACGTTCACATTTCCCGCCCTTCGATTGTTACCCACTGAGATGTCACACAATAAGCTGGGGTCTGTGATCAAATTCTGTAGGCCTACGTCACCACATTGTGGGGTGTCTGTGGTCTCCACCACACTCCACTTTACATTGCGCCACGCTTGGCTTCAACAGAGACATGGACTGTGGCTACGAGTTGTTTAAACAAGGGGATCTCGGGCCAGTCCAGTCTTAGCGAGCCTCAATGAATCCGAGAAATTCAATAGTAAAATCCACAAGCTTTACCACACAATACAGGGCTCGATAGGGATCAGTGTAGAGAAGGATAACGATGCCATTCTCACCGTGTCGTGTAGATGTCCCTACCAATGCTTTGGTCCTGCACGCTCTGTTTTCTCAACGCGGGCTGCCACCAGTTTAAAACCACGCTGGCCCCTACCAGTACATTGACAGGGCTTTTGTCATGCTTTCACGCGTTCACAAAACTGTCCTGGCCTGCTTGCTGGTTGGTGGTTGGTCTGTCTGAATGAGCCCAGGTATCGTCTGAATAGGGCTTGTGTGAAAGTTGGACCATGAAGATGCCAGCCAGATAGGCTTATAGAAACTGTGACCTAACGGTATGTGTGGCGGGCAGTCAGGCCTGTAGAGAAGCAATGAGCTGACAATAATCTCACTTGTCAGCAGAATGTCAACTAGGTCACAGACTACAGACGCCGTTGAATTATTCATGTTTTGCTCGATTACTTCACAGCACTAGAATCCTTCGCTACATTTCACATCTCATAGCATGTCGTGACAGAAAATCATCCATTTTGTTCTGCCCATCACCTCTGAAGCGGCAAAACCACAGACGCTATTGTTGTTTGTATAAACTCGATTGTTACTTTTTCTTTTTATGTTTCTGGTTTGCCAGTTCTGATGAAAGCTAAACGGGCAGAACTCTACGTAAAAGTTCACAATTTGTCATAAACCATACGCAAAAATGGGGACATTTGAGAGGCTATAAAAGTTTTGTTCAGTTTCAAATGCCAAGTTACCTGAAAATGTATCCAACAAGAAACAAATGGATTTTTCAGTATAAACTCATCATGATAACCGAGTAAAAGACAAATGAGAGAAGAATGGCATAATGGGTCAGATGTTCGTCCGCCAATAACTAAACCCGAAGTTCCAGGGTTTTCACCCCGTAGAGGCCTCGGTTTTTCTCCTTAGTTTGACTGTAAAATCGAACTGAACTTCAAGTCCTTCGGAAAAGGACGAAAAACGAGTCGGACCCGTGTGCCTTCTGGCCTGCGCACGCTTAAGATCTGACGGCAGTTGAAAATCGTGAAGAGCAGGGCATTCGCCCACCTGCTCTGAGAAAAAGTCTATTAGAGAGATAGGTTCGTTTCCTAGGTTTCTCCCCTCGAGGCCCAGTTAGCCTTCTTACCTTTCAGAAATCCTGGTAAAACAAACAAACAAACAAACGAGAAAAAGAAAAAGAGAGACTAATGTGCGCGACAGAGAAGATGACAACCTGGGTCAAGGGTCATTAGTCGAGCAGGCTTGAGTATACCCTTGCTCAGCATCCTGTGAGAGAATGAGAGTGAGAGAGAGAGAGAGAAAGAGAGCGAGAGCAAGCCAGTGAGCAAGAGAGAGAGAGAGAGAAACGGCTTGAGTCAGGGGTTACACGCCCTACCCCCTCCTTGTCTTCTCCCTCCCACTTTGCGTGTACTTTGAGCCCTGAAGATTCGCTCGTTGTTGGTGATTACTTCGGTGAATGATCAGAGTACGCGCCTTGATTTGATTTCAAGATATGGCGCTTTTTATATATATCATTATCATTATTTTCGCACAAGCTGAGCAGTCACTGGGGAATGAGGGGTTTGAAACCTCAGCTTCTCTTAGAACCAACATTATGAAGGCAGTGTCCATCTTCACTTACTTACTCCAACATGGAAGAACCAGATATCCAGTTAAAGCTGGGTGGACTGAGGCGGTGCGTTCAAGATAGGGCAAAACTCTGGTCAGTCGTCCACTTGGCAAACCACATCCTCCCTGCTATGATGCCCCCACAATGCAAAGGCGTCCAAGCATCAAGCAGCTTCACTCCTATTGTATAATACATTATGGTCAGCAAAGCGAACACATCCACCCAGAAAAGCAGAACTGAGGTTTTCATGTCTGCTGACTTACAAATTCAGCGTATGATGTTGTAACTTGTTCAAGAAAGAGTGATCATACTCGGACAATTTCATGTGTGCTCCAGTCAAACCTATCGGCAGTTATCTGGCCAAATTATTGAGCTTTCTGTAAAACTATACTTGACTGAAAGGTGTTGTTGAAATGGGAGATAGAAAGGATGTGTATAAACACCAACACCACTAGAATTATTGGGGTATCTAAAGATGCACAGAAAACACAACAGTTTATACGTTTGCAAGCAGCGATTGAACTCAAGATGTCATTATCTTGAGTCCACATCTTTATCACCTGAGCGAGTATGCAGGAGATAAAGAATCAAAAGATCAGGTGTTAAGATCGTCCCATGATGACTCTAAGTACAGATTGTCCTTAACCCTTTGACTGCCTCAGCCTACCGACCTCCTTCCTCAAGTTGGTGGATAAGCTGATGGAGTCAAATAGTTCACTTTTCAGCTATGTCTTTATCCGACACAAAGAGCAAACTTTCATTTCCTAACGATGGCAATGTTCTGTAGACAATCAGGATCACTTCAGTATAGAGATACTGTATAGCTAATACGCTGTCCGACATGAATGACATCAGCATCCTTTCATCTGTCTGCTATCAAGACGATTACACTCAACAGGCCTACATGTTGATAGGAGGGCATTTGAATTTTCTGTCTGACCACAAATATTAGGTGGAAAAGATTGACACGTATCTAATTGATATCGGGATTGTCCCAAAGCGTTGAATAATTCCTTAGAATAAATATCCGGACATTGACTGTTACTGAAACATTCTGTTGGTTTAATGTGTGTGTGGTGGGTGGGTGTGTATGTGTGTGTGGTGGTGTGTGTGTGTGTGTGTGTGTGTGTGTGTGTGTGTGTGTGTGTGTGTGTGTGTGTGTGTGTGTGTGTGTGTGTGTGTGTGTGTGTGTGTGTGTGTTCGCTTCATAAAATTCAGAAAACTGCCTCTAAATTGTTAATTTGCCCATTTTTGTCTCCTGTTGCCTTTAGACCATTTTGCAACAAGCAAGTTTGTTTGAAGTGGCACGGCTGACACCGGCAGGTTATCATCTGTAGCGGATTTACCGATAAGTCATCAACATGACTGTGTCTGTGCCGACGGGCTGGCTGGCTCTGTTGACAGAGCTGTGTACTTGTACTTAAAAACCATCTTACGCCGACCACTACAGATATGATAAATCCAAAATCAAGCGTCTGTAGCGCAACTTTAGTGATAACCTGATGTATCCGCCTGGAATATCCGGTTCCAGACAGGCAAGGACTACACTAACACGATGCCCCCACACCGTGGCGCCGTGTCTGTTATTCCTCACACTTCCTTTTCTACACTGACCGCTAGCAGTTACCAGCTTCCTTACAGTCCCCTGTTTTTGAGCCTCTGGTAAACAAACATGTGAGTACACATTTATTTTTAACTGGGCTTGATAAATGCACAGTAGTATGTAGATTTCAAGCATATGATCATTTTGTATGAAGCAGATTAATGTTAGTCATAAAAATGACATAAAAACGGTTTATCATATGTGATAAGAACGGCCTTTGTGGAAACTTCAGGAAAAGACAACTCGTCCGCCATTTATCAGAAATGATAAGAGAGGCGTTAACGGTCGCAAGTGCCCTTTTCTAGCTGTAGAAAAGCTAACACTGATTGTTGCTTTGAATGATTCCTTTGATTCAGAAATGATTTTTTTAGTGCTTGTCTGTTAGAATGTTGCATATTATATGTAATCTGTAAAGAAAAGTCAGTAAAGTTTGGATCTTTCATCTGTTTTCAGCATGACAACACGAGTTCCAGTGACAAACGTTTGCTGGTTTGTTGCTGGTGATCAGAGTGATTTTGACCCTTCTGACAGCAGTGGAGATGAGTGGAGGCCAGGAGATGACTTTGAGGTTTATCAAGGATCAGTGGATGGACAGAGAAGAACGCCTGGAGGTCTTGGTCTTGGAGGGGAAGTAGTCATGAAGATGACACAAGGTCTTCAGAGAGATTTAAACTATAAAGTCTTCGCTGACAACTTCTTTTCCAACTTGCCTCTTATTCAAGCCTTGAAAGCAAAATCCATTTACTTTGTCGGAACCTTTCGAGCCAACAGGTTCAAAGGCCTCAGCCTGAAGTCTGAGAAGGAGCTGAAGCAGGAAGGAAGGGGAGCCTGTGATGTCAAGGTAGAACTGATGTCGAATGTTGTAGGTGTGCGCTGGTTTGACAACAAGACTGTGGACACTGGCTCTACCTATGTGGGTGTGGAACCTCAAGGTGAGGCATCACGATACGACAAAAGCAGAAGCAGAAAGTCACCATTCCCCAGCCTGCCATCATCAAAGAGTACAACAAATTTATGGGTGGGGTAGATCTGCTTGACAGCCTCACAAGCCTCTACAAGTTCCCGCTAAAGTCAAGGCGTTTCTACATGTACATTTTCTATCACACCATTGCAGTTGCTGTTGTTAACAGCTGCCTGTGGTACAAGAGGGACTGCACGCTGCTGAACTTCAAGTCAGTAAAGCTCAGCATCTTTCAGAGCCAGATTGCTGATGCCCTGGTGCTGATGAAGAGTGCAGTTGGTCGCCCAAGCGGCTGTGTGACGTCACCACCTCCAGCCAAGATTTCCAGACAGTCTGTTCCCACCCCTGATGTCCGTCTGGATGGTGTTGCCCACCTGCCCCATTGGAACAACGCCAGGACATCGTGCAAAAACAGAAACTACCAGAGCCTGACCTACGTCTTCTGCCCAAAGTGCAAAGTGAACCTTTGCTTCAACAAGGACAGAAACTGCTTTGCGGAGTTCCATCTGCTCAAATAACTATGAAATCTAGCACAAAAAACGCTTGAACAGAAATGAACTGCATTGATTAGAAATTTGAAAACAGTTAGCTGAATAAACCTGCAATGAACTGCTGTTCCAGAACAATTTATCATATATGATAAGATTAGTCTTGGTACCGCAAAAGCCGCTCTTATCATATATGATAATTTTTCTAACTTTGTCATTTTTTCACTTTAATTAAAAATAACACCGAAAATGTGTTTCTTTGTTGTATCTAATGGTGTTTTTTTCATAAGAAATAATTTTCCCTAGTCTAGAAGTACTTTCAAGCTCTAGAGGGTTAAGATCTCATGTCTAGACTGACTTCGGTTCGTAAACTAGGGTCCAAATGGGTCAAACAATGAACGCATGGACAGCCCCCTTTTGCTTGATGAAATGACTGTCGAGTGGCGTCGGGAGCTTAGGAGGTGACTGTCCTGAGAGTGGTGAGGCGTTGGTTTTCTGGGTCCCATCCGCTCCCTCGTGGTGTTTCTTGTTTACTTCGGCTTGTGGCTTAGCCACTGACTTCACGGAATCAGGCCTGATGACCTCAGGGATAGACCTGCTGGCTGCTTGGAAAGACGGCAAACTTGGGATCCCTTTCGAGGCATGTAAGACTTTGCTGAACAGCAAAATGGGCTGTGCCTAGATTATCATGCCTGGCCACTTTTGAGGCCATTTAAACAACCCCTGTGGTTGAAGTAAGGCAATGTTCTGACTACTGGTTGTCATCTCCTCACCTTGTCATTTGGTATTTAAACAAGGTACCTGGTGACTGGGTCCGAATGGGTCATGCAACGCATGGACAGCCCCCATTTGCTTGATGAAATGACTGTCGAATGGCGTCGGGAGCCCGGGAGGTGATTGTCCTGTGAGCGACGAGGCATTTGTGCTCTGGGTCCCATCCGCACCCTCGTGGTGTTTCTTGTTAACTAGCTAACAGTCACACCCCGCAACATAACAGCTGGCTCAGCAGACTGGAGAAGTTGGAAGTATGGAAGGATCTTGATCCCGAACCATATGGTCCATACAGTGTGAAGGCCACAGCGAAACAGCACAAATGGGTACAAGGAAATAAAGGTTGTCTTACTGATCCTGAGATCAGAAAGGAGTATAGTGATAGAGACCTCACCCTTTCCTGGGGGCCAACGTTATGAAAGCAATACCGCTCTTCTTTTCTTCGTTGCCCTGTTTCCCAACCCTGCACGAGGTCGTATGGCAAATCACATGTGGGAGACTGGAGACCACAGGCTCAAAGTTGTCCCTTCAGTCAAACTCGAATTCATGCTATCAGACCGATATACGGGGACTCTACCTCTACGCCAACGAGGTCTGAGAGAAGAGCTTTAAAAAAGTGACACTCTTTGTTTTATTGTCAGATGCCAAACACATCATTATTTCCATCACGCACATCTACCACGGATTCCAACAGAAATCGATTCTCGTGACTGTGGGACGATGCAAGCTTGCTTGGAAGGAGTTCGTCGCTGAGATCGACAAAGGAAGAGCTGTATGACATGTCATAAACTGTACTGTACCAACCTCAGTAGGCCTAAACTGCTTCTGTTTGTTCTCCAAACCGGGAAAGGCCACATCGACCTTGTAAGTGAAGTGACCATCCCCAGCCTAACGGGTCGCAGGTCATGGATGACCTTCAGATATGGAGGTTAGCTCAGAAAGACGCCAGGCTTGCCCGGACAAATCAGTCCCAGGCCGACTGGCGATGGTTTCTATCAGGACAGGGAAGGGTGGATCTTGACAAGGCGGAGACATCAGGCTGATTAGGGCCGTCTGAAGTCCTAGCGCCCTGTGCATTTTGCTGGTGAGCTAAGGGCGGGCTAACAGAGAACCTAGAGGGCTGACGTCAGAGATACCAGGCCTGTAGGTGCCATCAACAAACCATGATACTTGCGGTACAATGCGGGAAAATTTCAACTCGTTTGACTACCAAGCCCTATGGAAGTCGGCAGAAACTGGGTGGGAGGAGACCACATTCATTATCAGATGTGGCCTGACCATGTAGATGGCGAATGAAAGAAGAAGAAGAAGAAGAACTTACCCCACATACACAGAGACAGATTACCTTGCCTTCTGCTGTGTCCAATCAGTTCCTCCTCTCCACGACCACATTAATTACGGCATTAGATGATGATGATGACAATGATGATGATGATATTCACAACAGAGCCAGAATTCACCCTCCAGTCACTTGACCAAAGTTTCCTCGTCTTAAAATGGCATACACATGTTAGCAGAACACAGCACGTGTTGACACGTAATGTAACGTGCAGTGATCGATGTCATATTTATGTTGTGAATCTTTTCACTCCACCGTCTTATTTGTTGTCTTTTTGCGTGGTTTCCAAAGGCACTTGTACCAAAATCTGTTCACTTGTGTTCTCTTGTGCAATAATTTGATGTCTATTTCACTGGGTATTTAGTACTGACCAGTGACCGAAAGAGGTCACATAACATTTCTATTTCAAATATGCAAACAAATTGTATTATTATCAATATTAGTCAAAACATTAGTCATCTTGAAGATACAACTTATAGACCTCTATGCCGTCTGTTCAAATCACTGCCTGCTAAGCCCCCTTTTGTACAACTTGACAACCAATTCCCACCACCCGCGATTAGAGGATGAAGGACACGGTGTTTGTGTTGGTACGGCGTTTGGCGCGTGTGCTGATAAGATAAAATGCGAGCTAGAGTCCAACGGAAACCATGTCTCCCGTCTTGAAACAGGGGCAGAAGGACGTGGTGACTGTACGACACACTTGGTGAATATACGACAGACGTTGTGATTATACGACAGATGTGATTATACGACAGACGTGTTGACTGTACGACAGACTCGGTGATTATATGGCAGGCGTGGTCATTTATACGACAGACGTGGTGATTAGGCCAATACGACAAACGTGGTGACTGTACGACTGACGTGGTGACTGTACGACAGACTTGGTGATTGTACGACTGACGTGGTGACCGTGTAACAGACTTGGTGATTGTACGACAGACATGGTGGCGGTACGACAGACTTGGTGATTATGCGACAGACGTGGTGACTGTATGACAGATTTGGTGATTATCTGACAGACGTGGTGACTGTACGACAGACGTGGTGATTATACGACAGTTCTGACAGACGTGGTGACTATAGACAGACGTGGTGACTGTACGACAGACTTGGTGATTATACGACAGACGTGGTGACTGTACGACAGACGTGGTGACTGTACGACAGACGTGGTGAATATATGACAAACGTGGTGACTGTACGACTGACATGGTGACTGTACGACAGACATGATGACTGATACGACAGACATGATGACTGTACGACAGACATGATGACTACGACTGACGTGATGACTGTACGACAGACTTGGTGATTATAGCGACAGACGTGGTGACTGTACACAGATTGGTGATTATGCGACAGACGTGGTGACTGTACGACAGACGTGGTGATTATACGACCGACGTGGTGACTGTACGACAGACTGGTGGCTGTACGACAGATTTGGTGATTAACGACCGACGTGGTGACTGTACGACAGACGTGGTGATTATTGACAGACGTGGTGACTGTACGACAGACGTGGTCATTCTACGACAGACGTGGTGACTGCATACAGACTGGTGACTGTACACAGACGTGGTGATTATACGACAGACGTGGTGACTGTACGACAGACGTGGTGACTACGACAGACGTGGTGATTATACGACAGATTGGTGATTATACGACAACGTAGTGACTGACGACAGACTGGTGACTATGCGACAGACTTGGTGATTGTACGACAGACATAGTGACTGTCCGACAGACGTGGTGACTGTAGACAGATTTGGTGATTGTACGACAGACATGGTGACTGTCCGACAGATTTGGTGATTGTACGACAGACATGGTGACTGTCCGACAGATTTGGTGATTGTACACAGACATGGTGATTGTCCGACAGACGTGGTGACTGTACGACAGATTTGGTAATTGTACGACAGACATGGTGACTGTCCGACAGATTTGGTGATTGTACGACAGACATGGTGACTGTCCGACAGACGTGGTGATTATACGACAGACGTGGTGGCGGTACAACAAACTTGGTGATTATACGACAGACGTGGTGACTGTACGACAGACGTGGTGGCGGTACAACAAACTTGGTGATTATACGACAGACGTGGTGACTGTACGACAGATTTGGTGATTATACGACAGACGTGGTGACTGTCCGACAGACGTGGTGATTATACGACAAACGTGGTGACCGTAGGACAGATGTGGCGATTATACGACAGACGTGATGACTGTATAACAGACGTGGTAATTATACGACAGACGTGGTGACTATACGACTGGCATGGTGACTGTATGACAGACTTGGTGATTATACGACAGACGTGGTGACTGTACGGCAGACGTGGTGATTGTACGGCAGACGTGGTGACTGTACGACAGACGTGGTGACTGTACGCAGACGTGGTGACTGTACGACAGACGTGGTGAATGTACAAAGACGTGGTGACTGACTGTATGACAGACTGGTGATTATACGACAGGCGTGGTGACTGTACGACAGATGTGGTGATTACACACAGACATGGTGATTATACAACAGACGTGGTAATTATACGACTAGCGTGGTGACAGTACGACAGACGTGGTGACTGTACGACAGAGGTGGTGACTGTACGACAGACGTGGTGACTGTATGACAGACGTGGTGACTGTACGACAGACGTGGTGACTGTACGACAGACTTGGTGACTGTACGACAAAGTTATGACTGTATGACAGACGTGGTGACTGCATGACAGACGTGGTGACTGTATGACAGACGTGGTGACTATATGACAGACCTGGTGACTGTACGACAGACGTGGTGACTATATGACAGACGTGTTGACTGTATGACAGACGTGGTGACTGTATGACAAACGTGGTGACTGTATGACAAACGTGGTGACTATATGACAAACGTGGTGACTGTACGACAAACGTGGTGACTAAATGACAAACGTGGTGACTGTACGACAGACGTGGTGACTGTACGACAGACGTGGTGACTGTACGACAGACGTGGTGACTGTATGACAGACCTGGTGACTGTACGACAGACGTGGTGACTGTACGACAGAACTGGTGACTGTACGACAGACCTGGTGACTGTACAACAGACGTGGTGACTGTACGACAGACCTGGTGACTGTACGACAGACGTGGTGACTGTATGACAGACGTGGTGACTGTATGACAAACGTGGTGACTGTACGACAAACGTGGTGACTATAAGACAAACGTGGTGACTGTATGACAAACGTGGTGTCTGTATGACAGACGTGGTGACTGTATGACAAACGTGGTGACTGTATGACAGACGTGGTGACTGTATGACAAACGTGGTGACTGTATGACAAACGTGGTGACTGTATGACAGACGTGGTGACTGTATGACAAACGTGGTGACTGTATGACAAACGTGGTGACTGTATGACAGACGTGGTGACTGTATGACAAACGTGGTGACTGTATGACAAACGTGGTGACTATATGACAAACGTGATGACTGTACGACAGACGTGGTGACTATATGACAACGTGGTGACTGTACGACAAACGTGGTGACTGTATGACAAACGTGGTGACTGTATGACAAAACGTGGTGACTATATGCCAAACGTGGTGACTGTACGACAGACGTGGTGACTGTACGGCAAACGTGGTGACTGTATGACAAACGTGGTGACTGTATGACAAACGTGGTGACTGTATGACAAACGTGGTGATTGTATGACAAACGTGGTGACTTATGACAGACTGATGACGTATGACAAACGTGGTGACTGTATGACAAACGTGGTGACTATATGACAAACGTGGTGACTGTACGACAGACCTGGTGACTATATGACAAACGTGGTGACTGCATGACAAACGTGGTGACTGTACGAAAGACGTGGTGACTGTACGACAGACTGGTGACTATATGACAAACGTGGTGACTGTATGACAAACGTGGTGACTGTACGACAGACGTGGTGACTGTATGACAAACGTGGTGACTATATGACAAACGTGGTGACTGTATGACAAACGTGGTGACTGTACGACAGACGTGGTGACTGTTATGGACAGACGTGGTGACTGTATGACAAACGTGGTGACTGTACGACAGACGTGGTGACTATATGACAAACGTGGTGACTGTACGACAAACGTGGTGACTATACGACAAACGTGGTGACTGTACGACAGACGTGGTGACTGTATGACAGACGTGGTGACTGTACGACAGACGTGGTGACTGTATGATAGACGTGGTGACTGTATGACAAACGTGGTGACTGTATGACAGACTGGTGACTATATGACAAACGTGGTGACTGTATGACAGACTGGTGACTATATGACAGACGTGGTGACTATATGACAGACGTGGTGACTGTACGACAGACTGGTGACTATAGACAACGTGGTGACTGTACGACAGACGTGGTGACTGTATGACAGACGTGGTGACTGTACGACAGACGTGGTGACTGTACGACAGACGTGGTGACTGTACGACAGACGTGGTGACTGTATGACAGACTGGTGACTGTACGACAGACGTGGTGACTGTACGACAGAACTGGTGACTGTACGGCAGACGTGGTGATTATACGACAGAACGTGGTGACTGTATGACAAACGTGGTGACTGTATGACAGACGTGGTGACGTACGACAGACGTGGTGACTGTATGACAGACATGGTGACTGTACGACAAACGTGGTGACTGTATGACAGACGTGGTGACTGTATGACAGACGTGGTGACTGTACGACAGACGTGGTGACTGTACGACAGACGTGGTGACTGTATGACAGACGTGGTGACTGTATGACAGACGTGGTGACTGTATGACAGACGTTGTGATTGTACGACAGACGTGGTGACTATACGAAAAACATGGTGACTGTACGACAGACGTGGTGACTGTATGACAGATTTGATGACTGCACGGCAGACGTGGTGACTGTATGACAGACGTGGTGACTGTACGACAGACGTGGTGACTGTATGACAGACTTGGTGACTGTACGACAGACGTGGTAATTATACGAAAGACGTGGTGACGGTACGACAGACGTGGTGACTGTATGTACGACAGACGTGATGACTGTACGGCAGACGTGGTGATTATACGACAGACGTGGTGACTGTACGACAGACGTGGTGATTGTACGACAGACGTGGTGACTATATGACAGACGTGGTGACTGTACGACAGACGTGGTGATTGTACGACAGACGTAGTGACAGTACGACAGACGTGGTGACTATATGACCGACGTGGTGACAGTACGACAGACGTTGTGACAGTATGACAGACGTGGTGACTGTACGACAGACGTGGTGACTGTACGACAGATGTGGTGACTGTACGAAAGACGTGGTGACTGTACGACAGATGTGGTGATTATACGACAGACGTGGTGACTGTACGATAAACGTGGTGACTGTATGAGAGACGTGGTGACTGTACGACAGACGTGGTGACTGTTTCGTGTTATGGGAAATGTTCGAGTTGATAACTTTTGTTGTTTGCATCATGTTATGGAAAGTGTTTGATTTGATGAATTTTGATGTTTGCATCAAGTTAAGGAAAGTGATTTGACAACTTTTGGTGTTTGCATCATGTTAAGGGAGGTGTTTGAGTTGATGAATTTTGTAATTTGTAGGCCTATCGTGTTATGGGAAGTGTTCTGAGTTGATGATTTCTGGTGTTTGTATCGTGTTATGGGAAGTGTTCTGAGTTGATGATTTCTGGTGTTTGTATCGTGTTATGGGAAGTGTTCTGAGTTGATTTTTAGTGTTTATATCATGTTATGGGAAGTGTTGGAGTTGATTTTTGGTGTTTTATCATGTTATGGGAAGTGTTGGAGTTGATTTTTGGTGTTTGTATCGTGTTATGGGAAGTGTTGGAGTTGATTTTTGGTGTTTGTATCGTGTTATGGGAAGTGTTGGAGTTGATTTTTGGTGTTTATATCATGTTATGGGAAGTGTTGGAGTTGATTTTTGGTGTTTATATCATGTTATGGGAAGTGTTGGAGTTGATTTTTGGTGTTTGTATCATGTTATGGGAAGTGTTGGGAGTTGATTTTTGGTGTTTGTATCGTGTTATGGGAAGTGTTGGAGTTGATTTTTGGTGTTTATATCATGTTATGGGAAGTGTTGGAGTTGATTTTTGGTGTTTGTATCGTGTTATGGGAAGTGTTGGAGTTGATTTTTGGTGTTTGTATCGTGTTATGGGAAGTGTTGGAGTTGATTTTTGGTGTTTGTATCGTGTTATGGGAAGTGTTGGAGTTGATGATTTTTGGTGTTTGTATCGTGTTATGGGAAGTGTTGGAGTTGATTTTTGGTATCGTGTTATCGTGGAGCGTTGAGTTGATTATTGGTGTCTCGTGTTATGGGAAGCGTTTGAGTTGATTATTTATGTTTGCATCGTGTTAAGGGAAGTGTTTGCATTGTGTTATGTGAAGGGCTTGTATTGTTAATGGAAATGTTCCAATTGTTTATCGATGTTCGCATTGTCATGGGCAGTGTTTGAGTTTTGTGTTGTCACGGGAAGTGTTCCAGTTGATTTTTTATGTTTGTGTCGTGTCGAGTGTCATGTGGAGTATTTGGGTTGGTTTTAGTGTCTGTGTAGTGAGTGCTTAATTTAAACATTTCTGTTTTTATTGTGTCGAGTAGGTGGTAGCACTCATCACTTGCCCGACACAAATAATTGCTTGAATCAGGCAACTGTTACTGTCCTATATGGGATCGCCATCATCTTTTCACGACGGTAGTGACCATACTCTCTTGATGGCCTGGTGTTGGTCGAGAAGATTCGCATGATTCTTGTAATGTGTAATGTTGACATATTTGGGCCTGGCTTTTTACAATAATAACGTAACTTTAGATCAACTCTTATTACTCCTGCGCCATATCCTCCAGCTTTGCACTCTATAACCCAGCATTCTAGGTTTAAAGTGAAACGTAACAAGAAACCGAAGATGGGTTGATTCACTAATTGAAAACCTCACGCAAGTCCACAAAGGACGGGAAAATAGTTTGTAACCTCAATGGTGCATATTTCGTGTGGAGGGGAAAGGGGAGGAGAGAGTGACAGAGAGAGAGAGAGAGAGAAATAAAAAAAAATTTTAAAATCTCGACCACAATCAGGTTCTTTTATATGGGTTTATTCATCTCTTAAAGTTTACTTTCAATCACTGACATGCATCAACAGGCACTCACAAAGAGAATTCTGGGTTCATCCTTTTCACACAATCTTTTTCTGTACTTATATAAACTGAAATATTTTCAAAGTATTTATCCTTCTTATTTACAAAATGAAACACAACAATACTAACAACAATTACACTCACAAAAATCACCGTCACAAACAGCAACACACCATCATTGTAACCACTTGCACACATGACCGTCATTCCATGCATGTCAAGATGGAACTGGCATGCAAGGGAACAAAAATGTTAAAAGCACTTGAGATCAAATAACTGAAATAATAATGGATAACTTCATAGCTGATACTACTTATTACATACATCTTACTAGCGATTACACAAAATTTTTCAAAGGTTTTCTACAACAAGCTCAAGTTCTTGCGCACTTGGTCTCTGATTGCAACTGCCCAGTGAAATACATACAATGTGATAAACGATGCAAGCTTGAATGACGAGTAGTCAACTCAATTTCGTCCTGAAAAAGAACCCAAGAATATCATCCTGAATCTGAGTGGAATGTTGACGTACTGAAAAAGCTGATCATATACTGTGAATTGTCACTTCCAAAAATTTCTATTAACAGTTCGTATGAAGGCAAGAAGTACGACAAAAAGAAGCCCAAAGTGTTTAACAGCATCATTTGCTTAAAATTTAAAACCATAACCATATGCATTTTAACATACAATAATCTACTTATCTCCTTAACAAAAACTACATAGATTATCCAAATTCAAATACATAGATGCAAAAATACACCCATACAGTTTCAGACCCAAACTGCATTATATCTGAGATCAACTTGTACTTTTTGTTATTTGTTTGTTTTGTTGTTCAAAAATAGGCCTACATAAAACTGAAGTTAATCATTGATAAAGCACAATTTTTACAGCAAATTAATAATAAAATAAACTCCATACACACTTATCAGGATACTTTTTGCGAAATAAAACAGAAAAAGTGTATAGGCCTACATAAATAAACGGATGCAATGAGTGGCATCTATTATATAAAGTAGTTTACTTTACAAAATTGCATATACATAACGAAATCATTTTAGAAAATGGGATGCCAGATTTCTTACACTATTCAATAGCATAATAAAGACAACTATTCTACACAATTTAGTCTTGTGACCTGTTTCAGTTTCAGCTTATAAAGATGGCATCGCCATGCTTGGAATAAATTCTGTATGTTTCGACACCCCAGATGCCACCTTACACACTGTCAAGTCTTCAGGTTCTGTTTAGCATACTGCAGGGTCTTTGGATTCTGCTTAGTGTTTTCTATTGCTTATCCTAGAAAAAAAGGCCTATTTTAGGGGAAAAAATCAAACCTCTAATTGAAGCTGGGGGGAAAAAGAAAAAATTCTTACATCCTGCACTGCTATTAAGACTGCTTTATCGCTTCTGCTCATGACTTGAATTTGACACTCTGGGTCTGGGTAGC
The DNA here is from genome assembly GCA_030674185.1 of Monoplex corrugatus. Classification (NCBI taxonomy): domain Eukaryota; kingdom Metazoa; phylum Mollusca; class Gastropoda; order Littorinimorpha; family Ranellidae; genus Monoplex; species Monoplex corrugatus. Next base: position 46,347,434 of record CM060311.1, read on the forward strand.
ATGAATTGTGTAGTCAGTCTTTTCAAGGTTAATAACATTTGGATTTCAGATTTTAAAAAAAAAAACTGAAGGAAAATCAGAACCCTAACCACCCCGCCTCTTCACACTGCCATTTGCAGTTGCTTCTATGGTCTCGGAATCAACACAACCACCTTCCAAGAAAATCTCATTTCCAGATTCATTTTAAACATACAGTACCGTAGCCTACTGATTCATTTCAATTATTTGGGTACCATTCAAGTGAAACAACAGTTGTCTAAAAGATGCTAGCACCTTTGTTGAATTCTATCAGTCATTAGTTACAATAAAAAAAATATTAAAAAATTCTCCATATGATTCTTTCCATGTCTGGTTTTTTTTCAACTTCCATTTTCACAACCCCCCTCTCAAAATCATGTACAAACACAGATCACTACCTCATAAGTATACATACATTGCAGAACAAACGACCTAATCTGCTGTCCCCAGGAAGCACAACAGTGCTAGTGCACGCGCCACACACACAAAAACACTAGTTACCTTTACATTTGCAGACACTGCAAAGTACAACACCAACAGACAGCAAAACCCAATTATCATTTAATAAGCAAAAATTTAGCTGAACAAGACAGAGATTAATTAATGAACACATTGGAAAGAGAAAATCTTGGACAAAGATTTTCTGAAAGCACATCCTTGCCTCAAGGCAGAGTGGCACATGTCACAAGTCTCAAAGTTGTATGAACTAGGCAATGTTCAATGTTGTAACTAAGCATTACAGTTCACCCTCCACATTCAGTCTGGCTTTCTCAGATAACTGACATTCTCTCCAACATGTACAACAAAGTATTCTCTCTCTCTCTCTCTCCTTCAATCACACTCGCCCATTTTACAGTGATAATCATATGCATGCATAGTAAAAGCAGGAACACACACAAACTCACAGAGTACACAGTGATAAAAAATCTCTCTCTCCCTTGTTTGAACACAGTCTGCTCTTGCAAAATAAATAAATCTTTAGTCATCACATTACAAGTGTCCCATGTGATACATTTCAAACAGCCTCACAGTGTTCTGTTCATCACACAGGACCACCTCGGTAGAACAGAATCAAGGGATAGTGGCTTATGGCCTGACATCACCAGCTTGTCAATGTCCTGCTCTTCTGTCAGATGCAAAAGAAGAAAAGTTTTATAAAAACTGCATCCTCGTGGATCTTCGCCAAGCACTGGAGCACACCTCCATTATCTTCATGTTCATCAACTGCAGTGCTCTTTTGACTAGCTGACTAGAAGTTGTTGTTGAACTAAATGTTTCCTCATCAGTATGTGTGTGTGTGTGTGTGTGTGTGTGTGTGTGTGTGTGTGTGTGTGTGTGTGTGTGTGTGTGCGCGCGCGAGTGTCCAATGCACACATTTGCATTCAACAGGGTGGAAAGAGAAAGGAGAATGGGTGGAAGAGAGGGAGGGGGAGATGGAGGGGCTGAGGGGGAGGGAGGGAGAGAGAGAGGAGAAAGACTAAGAACAGAAAGATGTAAATGGTATGTATGTAGGACCTAATAATTAGTCTATGGTCATGAGTACATCCTCGTGCAAATCATGTTCTGTATAGCCAATTAGATACCCATGTGTATATATGGGTTACAATGACTGAAATGTTCATCTGAAGCGTCTCTACTGGCAAGTATTTTTATAGTATAAATTTATAGTCACTTTTTCTTGCAGGAACTCTGCTTGAAGGAAAGATTCACTGGAAATCGTACAACACCCCAACTTGATTAAATTAGGTAGGTAGGAGCAGGCAGGTTTGCACAGTGCTGGATGCTGCAGACAAGACTGCACAAGGACATGAAGAGGTGACAGATGATGAGGATCCAGACGTGCAGGGGATGAGGGCACTGCCTTGATGACTGCACCAATGAAGATTCGTTTGTGCACAGTCTGGTGTTGAGAACAGGCAGCACGCAGCAACTGGACAACTTGCTTCGTCAGGTCAGTGGTACCACACCTCTCTTGTTCCTCATAGCACTTGCCCTGCAGACACAAAATCAAAATGTTAAGGCGTCTCGGTATGCTTATCGGATGGGTAGTGCGAGATAAAAAGTACACAAATTGATTTTGCACAGCGTTTTCACAACGTCACAGTTCAAGAGTTATTTACACTGTCACAGACATGTGCACTATGAATGAAAGGGACAGAACGTGTGTGCGTGTATAAAACAAACACGTGTACAGCGCAACACGTACACACGCCTCTGCATGCCCCCCTCCCCCCCCCCCCTTCCGTCTTAGACTATCACTGTCGTTGCGTCATCAAGTATTGGATAGACTAGGTTTCAGGCTACGAATCAAATCCGGGACGTGCATGCATTCAGTGATCCGGAAACCAATTACAGTTCTTTTTTAAAAAGGGGAACTGGGTGGGGTAGAGATTTTAACCGACACACTATACGCAAAAACGAGGCCATTCCTGACGCGATCGTAGTAGTAGTGGCGTGTAGTAAACGGACGTGCCTGCCTAACGGCCCAACCCGTCGTTCACTCTCTCAAGTGCTCTCTCTCTCTCGTGACGCTTTGCTCAAAGCGTGCCCCTTGACCCTTGGCCTACAGCCTAAATCACTGCCTGACCAATCGCAGGACAAGAAACCTCCGCTCACCTCATCCCCTCTCACGCTACTTTCATCACCTCACCATAGTGGAGGGGGTGGTGGTGGTTAAGAAGCTGCGAGGTTGTTCCGAAGCCGAGACAGGAGGGGGAGAGAGAGAGAGAGAGAGAGAGAGAGAGAGAGAGCTCTATGCAAATGAGTTCCCGGGCAACGCTTCGACGGCACACACGAGTGAGCGGCCACAAAACACGCGGTTATCTGTTGTGGGCTCCCAAGGCCACAAGTTCTGTTGTTTTTTCCCAACCCACGTTTTCCTTTTCTGTTAGATCCCCCTCCCTCCTACCACCAGTTTATCTTCATTCATTAAAAAGAAACAAAACAACGGACTGCCGAATCCGACCGCTTTCTGTAGTACTTTCTCTGTGTGAGAGGGTATGTGTGAGAAAGTGCACGACCCCTAATAGTATTTATTTCAAGGCACAAAGCCATTTATCTGTATGTATCAAATGTCAACAGAACACGTGTCAGAAAAAAGCGCGTCATTTACTATGTTCATTAAATCAATTTCTGTAATATTTCTGGCAACTGTCTTATGTACCTAACAGTAGTCTAAGCAACGTGCACGGGATGGGGATGAACTACTCCGACGTTTGCCCACAACAGCCAAAGTCCAAAACAAATGTTCCGATATCGACTGTCAAACGTGTCACTTTTTTCAGGTATCCTATTCTTATTAAACTTAGTAGCTGTAGGCCAAGACAGTTTCAGTATTATCATTACAAATAGAACAACAAATAGATTGTAGGCTTTAAACTATATTGCTCTTAGTTAGGATGTGAAGGTTTTAAACCCTGATCGAGAAACGACGGAATAATGTGGGCAGTAAAACGCGCTAGTGTCAGAAGGAAAACAACTCTCTCGAGTTTCAAGGCCTTGCAAGGACAAGGTCACACGTGACCTGGTGCTGAGAGTTTTGACATGATTTCTGCACACGCAGACACACCACACACGCGCGAGCTGCAAGAGTTTCCATCATACACCGTCTTCCCGGGGATAGGCCTCACCATTAACATGCGTTCAAATGACAACGATGCCCGTACAGCCTACACGTAAGCTGTATGTATAGTTAGGTCCTATTTACTTTATACTGCAAGCATCCATGAATCTGAAAGTGTGAACCAAACGAAAGCCGGGTACAAAACAGATTACTCGTTCTTCACTGAGAGGGCCACAGTTCCTCATTTCTATGTACCTACCCGTCACTTGCATCCGTGTCGGGTGTGGGTGTTCGAGTTGCCCACAGCACGTGAAGATGAGTATGTAAAGAAATGGAGTGTATAACGCATTTATAACAAAATCACCCCTCTGTCAATCTGACGGTCCCTTGCTTTTCTGAGCACGCCTCGCGTGATTATATTTTTATATTTAGCCTATAAATATGTTCATTACTTATCTGATACCTGCCTCTCTCTCTCCCTCTCCCCCCCCCCCTCTCTCTCTCTCTCACATACACATAAACACTATATAGCCCTATTTGGGGGGCTCTCATGGCGAATAACTGTTGAGTTCCGAGTTCACACAATCTACGGTTACTAATAGATGCAAACAGCTCCATCCTCCCCATCCCTCAAATCCCTTTAATAATAAAGTTCAAAAGTCTTGCACCCCTGACTAAGGTTTAGCGACATGTGTACGTTGCTGCACACATATTCTAATATTTCACTTCACATTTCCCGCCCCTTCCGTTTCGTTCAGCTTTTTTTTTTCTCAGCTTTTTTGATTCTCATCCATGCACGTTTTCTGAATCCCGATTCTGTTTCGGTCAAACTGTACAAGAAATATGCAGACGGTGTAAATTTGCATAAACAACTATTCTGTCCGAAAACCTGCCGTAGCATGCTAGTCGAGTGGCGGGCAGGGGAGGAGTGAAGAACTATGTGACGCGGGCAGGGGAGGAGTGAAGAACTATGTGACCGACTTGGCGCGCAAGGCGGCGCGCGCATGGCTTCTCTCTAGTGACACTTTTGTTTGCATCCATCCGTAACGGCTTCACAAACATCACGCTTCATATCAATGTTTTTAAAGCTTCTTTTAGCAATAATCTTATGACTAGTCCTTTACAGAACGCGAAAAGCTTCATATAGGTAGTGAATAGGCAGGAGACCGAGTGCATCATCGTTGTGTGTACACATATCCATGAACAGACTTCTCGCCCTTGACACAACAAACCTTCTGGAGACCAGAGGGTCAGTAGCTGTGTTATCGAGTCCTTGCCTTGGGATGGGGATGGGAAACCAGGATGAAATCTGACGGCCCTAGTTGCTTTGGATTCTTCCCCACTGCCCGGTTTGATTCACTTGACTATAATAAATCAGCAGCCTATGAGCACCCCGAAGTTCCCCACCTGGGCCGTTGTGTTCACTTTTTTCTCAACAAGGTTGGTTGTTGATCATTAGATCTTAGATCTCCCCAACGTGCTATTATTTAAACGGACATGATAGTGAAGAACAAAAAACGTCACACTTCCAACCAGAAGATCTGGGTTCAAACCTGACACTTCCTGCCTGATGGTAAATGGGTAAAGAGTACCGACTTCTATAATAATGTGTAGACCTGCAAGTGCCTGAACCATGGTACCATCTTTGTGTGCATATATTACATGCAAGCAGTATATCAGTATCACCTATAGATATATGCAAACAGGCCTACTAATGTATGAAAGATCCTGTCAGTGCAAATCATGTAAGTATCTGAAGGCTAATGCATGTTACAGAAACATGAAAACACCCTGCATACACACCCACCAAAGACAGCAAAACAATGTGCATGCACATATCCAAGAACAAACACTTGTATAAAAACAAAAAAAAATTACCATTACATTTTATTACACAAGCATGAAACGGTGAAAAAAAACATTTTAAAAAAGTTCGCCTGTGCATGCGAGTCACCAATGTCCATCTTAGCGTTGAGGAAAAGATTATAGCTAATAGACAGGAAAACCAGAATGCTACAGGAGCAATCATGAAAGGGTGGGTTACATACCTTCAATAAATAATATTAACTGGAGTTTGGACTTGTCCTATAATATGTTTATCCTTGCTGTGCTCTTTGTAGATGCCAGAGGTCTCCTTTTCAAGATCCTGTACATATCTGAAAATAACACAAATACAAACATTTGTTTATGCCCATTTCAGAATGCATTTAGTTCAAATCCAAACCCACAAACATAACTTCCAAGTTTACCAACAAATGAATTTACATAATTAACTTTCCAGAGAAATCCACACAGACAAAACCCACAAAATGAGGTATCAAGTTTACCAACACAACAAATTTGCATAGTCTTGAAAACCTCACAGAAAACTTTGATTTCAAAATCCCCTCGAGTTTTCAAAACTACTTCCACTAGAGGCCCCTCCCCCCCCCCCCTTTTTTTTTTTAAAGAATCACCAAATATGTGACAAGTCTTGACAAAAATTTTCTCTTCAATAATCACCACAGTGTTAATCATTAGGCCTACTAAAAGAACATTCTGCTGGCCTACACATACAAAACTTTCAACATGCAGTTGCACTTAGACACCTGCCAAATTTTTTTCACTACAATGAAAATGGTTGGAATATTCTGTAGTGTTTGCACACTAGTCAGTCGGTAGTCCTGTCACATTCATTGCATTCTCTGTCTCTCTCCCCCTCCCTCCCTCTCCCCCCTTCTCTGTCTATTCTCTTTCTCTATCCCTTCTATTCAACTCTGAGAAAGTTTTCAACAGAGAAAGGGATATGACTGGGGCTGGGCAGTGGCAGGGGGATTTCCTTTTACTCATTTTCAATGACAAAGGCCAAAATGGAGAGCAGTGCGATCCACTTTCTAAACTTGGCAGCCTGTGGTGAATAAACAGAAGAAAACAAGTACAGAAGGAAATCACCCATGTGTGCCAATGAAACCCCACCAAATTACATAACTGAACCGGGCCTACAAATGGCGCTTGAGCACGCATGCACACATGCATGCATGCACGCACACGCACACACACAAATGAGGTGCACGCACACATGGGGTATACACAAAACCCACCTCAGTCTTAACTGATCTTTAATATCTGCAATGATATGTATCTATTAATAAAGTGTTGTTAGCATGCAAGTTGACACTGAACTTCCACAACAGGTGTCCTATTATTAAAATTAAACAGGAATGACGGTGTATAAACAGGAATGACGTGTACAAACAGGAATGACGGTGTATAAACAGGAATGACGTGTATAAACAGGAATGATGGTGTATAAACAGGAATGACGTGTATAAACAGGAATGATGGTGTATAAACAGGAATGATGTGTATAAACAGGAATGACGGTGTATAAACAGGAATGATGGTGTATAAACAGGAATGACGGTGTATAAACAGGAATGATGGTGTATAAACAGGAATGACATGTATAAACAGGAATGACGTGTATAAACAGGAATGACGGTGTATAAACAGGAATAGGAATGATGGTGTATAAACAGGAATGACGTGTATAAACAGGAATGACGTGTATAAACAGGAAAGACGGTGTATAAACAGGAAAGACGGTGTATAAACAGGAATGACGGTGTATAAACAGGAATGATGATGTATAAACAGAAATGATGGTGTATAAACAGGAATGACGTGTATAAACAGGAATGACGTGTATAAACAGGAATGATGGTGTATAAACAGGAATGACGTGTATAAACAGGAATGACGGTGTATAAACAGGATTGACGTGTATAAACAGGAATGATGGTGTATAAACAGGAATGACGTGTATAAACAGGAATGATGGTATATAAACAGTAAACAGTCAATAAAGATCCATTCCCCCAGCTACAAACCAAGAGTATTAGCTACCTTTAAGTTTGAACCAACATTAAAATAAGATTTTTTCCACTTCTACAAAAAGTGCATGCAAGCATAGAAGTGCATACAACTTTACAAAGGCCAACAGCTGATCCACTGGCGGGCTGTGAAAGAACATGCCTGCACTCAACACAACTCTTCCTGATCCGGTGACAGGAGAGTGGGGCCGACTCCCGCGTTGTTAATCTCTCTGTCGTAACACACACACACACACACTGAAGCAAAAGCAAAGTAAGGCCTGTCTGGACTTGAATCCCTTCTCCTTCCACGCCACAACGTGATCGCACACATCGGCTAAACGCGCCATTTAAATCGTCAAGGCCGCCGTTGTCAACACATGGCTTTTTTTCCTATGCGTATGTGCGCCTATTGGGTGTGCGCACACGCGCGAATCAGGAGCAGGCGAAAGACTAGGGGAAATGCAAAAGGAAGAAGTACATTCTATGATTAATTTCCCCAAGTCCAATAATGTGTTCGTTAATCTCTCTCTCTCTCTCACTCACTCTCTCTCACGCTCTGTATCTTCGTCAAAGCTAGCGAGAGCTCCAGAAGGACACGTAATAAAGTGAGCAAGCACGGAAGGGGCAGGGACTACAATACAGAGAAAGAAAAATGGACAGAGATCTATAGTACAAGCACAGACCGAGCCAGTTTCCTGGAGGGCTGGGGCAGCAATGAAACTCGAGCGTATTGATTTTGTCAACGAGTGCGCGTGACTCGTCGTGACACGTTTAGCACGAGACCATTGTTTGGGGCTCTGTTTTGCCGCCCCCTCTAATCAAACCTGACTGGGCCTGCAGCACACAAATGAACTTTGCATCACACTCCGTTAGAAAATGCATAGCATAAAATATATCCATCTCACTAACACGAAAAATCCTTCGTTCAAGTATGTTCACCTTCCTTTTACTGTTTTGTTAGGCCAAAGTATTATCATTATCACTAGTGGTGTAGTTGGCTGTACACTGCTGCTTGGCTTTTTACACCACGTTTGAAACAGCTATACGCTGCTGCTTGGCTTTTTACACCGTCATCAGTTAATTAAAGTTTTTCAACCTGCATAGTTTTATGGTTGATGACTTCAAAACCCGTCACCAGGCCCACAAAATTCATGTTTCCTGCCTGCAGATTCTTACACTTAAACTTAAACACAATTTTTTTCCACTCCACTGAGTGAAAATCATTACATTCACAGACAGACATCTAGGCGGAAGGCCAAGTCTGAGTAGGGCCTACTCGAAGTTAACAGTTGCCATCATACACGACGAGTTCTTGCGAATCATAAACCTCACCGGACAAACATGCATGAACAAAGCAGTTTTCCGTTGCAAAACTAAATAGGTCAGATCCTGTTTGCCCTCCACCTTTCTCCTTGCACGAAATGGTCTTACTTCCTCATGTTTACACAGCATCAACCACAAACATTTGGAATTTCAAAACTTGGGCGTACACGTATGGCAATAAACTACAAAAGGCTGTGTAATCAAGGAAAAACCACAGACCTACATTCACAGCCTTGTGATCGGGAATATCACAACAAAGGGACGCGAGTACAAGTTACTCCACTCATTAGGCATGGTTTCTGAAATTCTCAAATATTGAAATAACAGGCCCAATTTCCCTTTCTGTCGAAAATATGCGCTCCCCTCCCCTCACCGCACCCCACCTCGAGGTCTCTCTCCTGTCCGTCTGCACTGAAAACTTCACTTTTCAGAATATTCCAACCATTAACTTCTCAAGCCCAACAATCGACGGCAATCATGCCTAGGCCTGCTTCTGTACAGTTTAAAATGACAAAGAATTATCAGCAGATGCCGCAGCACGCACACGCATACTCTATGTTAAAAGGAAAAGTAGCACTTTCCAATTTGGCAATTATCTGACTTAAAACGACTACTCTCACTATTAGTGTTCATAAATTATAACTGTTGTATAAACAACGCCTACTGTAGGAAACGGCCTCTTCTTTCCGTCTTCAGTCACGTGAAAGGGGGGGGGGGGCAGCATCGTAACGTACAATCATAAAGATTAGTCCCCTACTTCGAAATTACTTCTGCTTCGGCCATTAGACTGTGTTGCTTACTACCGGTACTTCTCTCTTTGAAGGGTGTGTGCATCACTCTACCACGGTATGTGTGTGCGTGAGAGAGAGAGAGAGAGAGAGAGAGAGAGAGACAGAGACAGAGAGAGAGAGAGACAGAGACAGAGAGAGAGAGAGAATGCATCTGTGCGCGTACGCCTGTTGTGCCTGGAGAAAGTGATAAATCAGTCTGTCCAATGTAGTAGACCTATGGCTTTAAGCTTTTTTTTTCAACACTTGACTCGCCTATCCTGGCAATACACCGATATGGAAAGGTGCTAGCTGTTCAACTGACAAACAACCAGAACACCAAAGAATGTCAACAGCAGGAAGTTCAGTTTCAAACAGGCAAATCCGAATCGTGATCAATCCACAAAGTTAAATATTAAGAAACAAGATGACATTTTAAGCCAAAGGATGTCCATTAAACTTTAACTGGAACTCCGTGTATACTAGGTCTAGGCCTACCTGGAACCGTGTACTGTCGACTGAACAGTCAATTGAGAATATGGTGATCACAGCGACATTCCGAACTGAGAGACAACCAGAGTAGCCGGTAGGTTTAAGACAAGACTCGATACAACCAACATCCGAGTAGTCCGATCTACTTACCAGTTAATCGTTTCTGTGTCGACCTCTTCACTCTCATCTTCGTCTTCAACAACCTCGAGGAAACCACGTTTGATACAGCAACACGTTCAGCGTCACTTGCACTGGTTGACGTGTGCATATCGACATTTGCACTGTTAGACGTGTGCGCATCAACATTTGCACTGTTTGACGCGTGCGTATCATCATTTACACTGAATGACGAGTGCATAATATTCCTATCACCGAGCCCACTTTCCTTGGGCGTGACTTGTTCTTGGATTTGAGGTGGTTGGCGAGATGGTAGGATTCCAATGAAAACATCTAGGTCTACTGCTACGTTGTCTGAGTCACAATACTGCACTGCCTCTGGGCTGGGGGGTCGTTCATCGTGTATGTTTTCATCGTCAAACTCCGCAAAGGATAAGCATTTTCCAACACATGGCCGCACTGGCCGTCGTCTGCTTTTATGACAGTACGGTTTCGTGTACATTTGGGGGATGTCCGATCTGGCTCTAGTCCACTCGTACTCGCTCGCACTGTCGAAGCTCCACTTCAGTTTAAAGCGTCGTTTTTCTTCCAACTCCAGCTGCTTCTGCCTTTGGAGAAAACCATCCTCGTTTACTGGCCGTCCGAACAGGCACCTCTTTACAGAAGGTTTGATTAACCGACGATCCATCGTCCAACCTTTTTGCAGTCCAACAGAATAAACAGAAACTCCAAATTCACGCAGTGTTATAGCGCTCCTCTCACTCCAACACGCACACTCGTTCTGACCAAGTAAAGAAGGCCGTATGAACTATAAATGGCTTTACGCTCTTCAACCATGAGCCCGAGCAACGCCGGGTTTTGATTGGCTAAGAGCGCTGTGTCTGCTTGCAGCGAGACGTGACCAGACGTGCTTGTGGCGGCAACACGGAGCGCGAACATTGGGAGAAAGCAGACGAACGCACTAGACCTACAACACCAACAGCGGATAGCACAACATGCACAGGCACGAAGTTGGCTGCTGCAGTGAAGTTTAGTTTTCATTCCAGTTTTTTTTCTCCAAATGAGTCGAAAGTAAACTTGTCGGAAAGTAAGAATGTGACAAAAGAAAATGGCCGGACGGACTGAAAGTGACGCTTCCAACCCACGCTATGGACACAAACAATTATTCAACCGGTGTCCAGACCGCGCTGTCAGCGTCCTTTGTGTTGATAAGACCAGTGAGAGCTAGGGGCAGTAAATCGTGTCATTCTCGAAAAATGCGGGCAGCGATTATCGCCTCTCTCTCTCTCTCTCTCTCTCTGTCTCTCTGTGTGTGTGTTTCACACGGGTTTGGAACTAGAATCACAACGTAGAATTGAGTGCATGCTTTTTTGTTTAGCTGTGAAAATGAATTTCGCCACAGAGCAGCCGCACAAGCCCTTTTGCAGTTAAGGTTTTATAGTAACGCCAATGCCACGAACAGATTATGGAGGGCTGATTAAATTTTTTTTGGTTTTTATTCACAAATGCTTACATGCATGGAGTAGCAATTTCTTTCTTTCACTTCATCAAGTCAGTGGAATAGTATGTCTCGTGACAGGTTCCACGAGTTCTGAGGAATCCAAGAGGAATCCATCGCAGTCAGACGATGTTATACGCAGCATCCAAATATGACGGCTATTGTCGGGCAGGCTCCCTGGCTCTGCACAAAACACTGTACTGACAAGGCCTTGAATTAGGTAGGGGGGTAAAGGATTTATAAAACACTAAGCTGACATCACCAGAATGACGGAAACAAAGATTTGATGGGCAGCGGACAGGACTGTTACTTAATATTGCGGGCTGGGGTTAGTCTCGTCAAATCAGACTTGAGTCCACAGAGCGATCACGTATACCAACCAGTCTGCGTTATAGTTTTTGTGGTCCACACGGGGTCCAACTATGTGGCGAAATTCATTTTCATAGCTAAACAAAGACACGCGTATAAAAACAAAACAGAAAAAAAATGTGGAAGGGTGGCGTTGCACTGCGATGAATTGCACTCCCTGGGGAGAATGGCCCAACTTTCACACATCAAAACCATTGTGACCAAATACATGAATAAACTACCACCACTACAGTACTACTATTACTATACATGTATATAGCATTGCTACTATCGACTGGGTCATGCCAACCCTTCAAGGGCTATCGTGTGGCGTGGGGAGCATGGGAGGTCATTGTCCGGAGAGTGGTCAGGCACTGATGCTCCAGGTGCCATCCAGCACTCGAGAGTATTTCTTCTTGAAAATATTACCACCACTATTCGGATTAGTACGGATCAGGTTTTCATCTACGTTATCAACTATCAACCAGCTGTTGACCCCAAGCTACCCCCTTCCCCCTTCCTCTCCCCCCCCCCCCCAAAGAAATAAAACTTACACAGGACTAAGAACAAGGCATCAATGTAATTTGTTTGCTGGTAGTTGGGGGTTTCTTTTTCCTTGTGTACTATCTTTTCTTTACAAGACTTTCATATTTCTGCCTTCCGGATTATTCACCGGTATTCGTTTCAAATTCTTGCCTTCGGTCCCCAAAGACGTAGTATGGTGGCCTTCAAGGTGGGATTAGGAACAGTCAGCCACAAAAAAATCCGTTTCTTTTGCCAGAAATAAACAGCTGTCTCTCTCTCTCTCTCTCCTCTCTCTCTCTCTCTCTCTCTCTCTCTCTCTCTCTCTCTCTCTCTCTCTGTGTGTGTGCGTGTGTGTTGTGCGTGTGTCCGTGAGTGCGTGCGTGCGTGCGTGTGCGTGTACGTGTGTGTGTGTTTGCATTTTATCCTGCGTGCGTACTTGCGACGTGTCCGTGTGTGTGTGTGTGTGTGTGTGTGTGTGTGTGTGTGTGTGTGTGTGTGTGTGTGCGTGTGTGTGTATGTGTGCGTGTGTGTGTGTGTGTGTACGCGCGCGCGTATGTGTGTGTAGTGTAGAGTAATGTAGTGTAGTGTAGTGTAGTGCAGTGCAGTGTAGTGTAGTGCAGTGTAGTGCAGTGTAGTGCAGTGTAATGCAGTGCAGTGTAGTGTAGTGTTGTGTAGTGTAGTGTAGTGTAGTATCGTGTCGTGTAGTGTCGTGTCGTGTCGTGTCGTGTCGTGTCGTGTCGTGTCGTGTCGTGTCGTGTAGTATCGTTTCATTTATGGTTGCCAGTTGTATGTACACCTAAGACTGAAATGCTTTCAATGCTTTCAATATTTTCGTAGATTATGCTGATCAATAATAATAAACAAACAAAACAAAAACAAAACAACAACAAAAAGGGCCTAAGTGGATAATGGAAAAACTTGTTGCTATATAATCTTATCATGTATTCAGCAGTAAAAATGGGCAACAGTGGGAAATAACTCTTCTTTCCCTCTCTTGGGGCTATGGCAGTTTTATCCACATGTAGCTTACTTTGATGTTTATGAATGTTTGCTTTATCAGTCCTAACAAGTACAGAATATACAAGTATTTCTTTTCCTGACTGAAGACTGGCGAGAGAAGAAGTCAACAGGGTCAGTGATGAGATTCTATTACATTTACCATGAGACGGTAGAATAAAAATAATGATAAAATAAAAAGAGGAGAAGAGGAGGAGAAAAAAGACGGAATTTTAAAATTAATACGATTTTCTTCCATAAAGAAAACGGCTTTCAGGGCTGCATTATAAAGCAGAGTAAATGCAGTTCGTTATGTTCATATCTAAGAAAGGGAAAGTAGGAGGGATGTCTCCCTTGCAATGGTAAGCGCAAACAGTGTCTAAAGTTGTGTGTGTACTTTGTTTTGGCATATTGTATTTTCAGTTAAAAGAAATTTATCTAAACTAAGAAGAGGAGAAAATAAAAGAAGATAAAAAGGATCTGGAAAGTGTTGGTGCGGATCTTAGCTTATGACGAAAAAAGGCAAGAAAAGAAAGAACAGAAAACAAAACACAAAAGTCAAAAAGAAAGAAGAAAAGAAAAAGAAAAAAGGAAAAAGAAAGAAAAAGAAAAAAAAAGGAAAATACTGGATCACTGGAGGAACATGTTCTTTGCCACAGAACCATGCCATGCATACTGACAACTGATAAACGAAGGTAGCAACACAAGACCCACAGCTGTACAAACGGTAATACTATTTAAACCCCACACCTTTGAAACCCAACACCGCTCCGTGGGCGTGAGGGAGCGAGGAGCAGTTTGAAAGAATGTTCTGTATTCAGATGGTTCTACCATTCGAAGGAACTTGTTTTGTTACAGACTGTGCTATGTTTTGTTACACAGACTGTGCTATGTTTTGTTACACAGACTGTGCTGTGTTTTGTTACACAGACTGTGCTATGTTTTGTTACACAGACTGTGCTGTGTTTTGTTACACAGACTGCTATGTTTTGTTACACAGACTGTGCTATGTTTTGTTACACAGACTGTGCTGTGTTTTGTTACACAGACTGTGCTATGTTTTGTTACACAGACTGTGCTGTGTTTTGTTACACAGACTGTGCTATGTTTTGTTACACAGACTGTGCTGTGTTTTGTTACACAGACTGTGCTATGTTTTGTTACACAGACTGTGCTGTGTTTTGTTACACAGACTGTGCTATGTTTTGTTACAGACTGTGCTGTGTTTTGTTACACAGACTGTGTTATGTTTTGTTACACAGACTGTGCTATGTTTTGTTACAGACTGTGCTATGTTTTGTTACACAGACTGTGCTATGTTTTGTTACAGACTGTGCTATGTTTTGTTACAGACTGTCCTGTGTTTTGTTACACAGACTGTGCTATGTTTTGTTACAGACTGTGCTATTTTTTTGTTACAGACTGTGCTATGTTCTGTTACAGACTGTGCTATGTTTTGTTACAGACTGTGCTATGTTTTGTTACAGACTGTGCTATGTTTTGTTACACAGACTGTGCTATGTTTTGTTACAGACTGTGCTGTGTTTTGTTACAGACTGTGCTATGTTTTGTTACAGACTGTGCAATGTTTTGTTACACAGACTGTGCTATGTTTTGTTACAGACTGTGCTATGTTTTGTTACAGACTGTGCTATGTTTTGTTACAGACTGTCCTGTGTTTTGTTACACAGACTGTGCTATGTTTTGTTACATGAGTGTGCTGTGTTTTTGTTACAGACTGTGCTATGTTTTGTTACAGACTGTGCTATGTTTTGTTACAGACTGTGCTATGTTTTGTTACAGACTGTGCTATGTTTTGTTACACAGACTGTGCTATGTTTTGTTACAGACTGTGCTATGTTTTGTTACAGACTGTGCTATGTTTTGTTACAGACTGTGCTATGTTTTGTTACACAGACTGCTATGTTTTGTTACACAGACTGTGCTATGTTTTGTTACACAGACTGTGCTATGTTTTGTTACAGACTGTGCTATGTTTTGTTACAGACTGTGCTATGTTTTGTTACACAGACTGTGCTATGTTTTGTTACAGACTGTGCTATGTTTTGTTACACAGACTGTGCTATGTTTTGTTACAGACTGTGCTGTGTTTTGTTACAGACTGTGCTATGTTTTGTTACAGACTGTGCTATGTTTTGTTACAGACTGTGCTATGTTTTGTTACACAGACTGTGCTATGTTTTGTTACAGACTGTGCTATGTTTTGTTACAGACTGTGCTATGTTTTGTTACAGACTGTGCTGTGTTTTGTTACAGACTGTGCTATGTTTTGTTACAGACTGTGCTATGCTTTGTTACAGACTGTGCTATGTTTTGTTACAGACTGTGCTATGTTTTGTTACAGACTGTGCTATGTTTTGTTACACAGACTGTGCTATGTTTTGTTACAGACTGTGCTATGTTTTGTTACAGACTGTGCTATGTTTTGTTACAGACTGTGCTGTGTTTTGTTACAGACTGTGCTATGTTTTGTTACAGACTGTGCTATGTTTTGTTACAGACTGTGCTATGTTTTGTTACAGACTGTGCTATGTTTTGTTACACAGACTGTGCTATGTTTTGTTACACAGACTGTGCTATGTTTTGTTACACAGACTGTGCTATGTTTTGTTACAGACTGTGCTGTGTTTTGTTACAGACTGTGCTATGTTTTGTTACACAGACTGTGCTGTGTTTTGTTACAGACTGTGCTATGTTTTGTTACAGACTGTGCTATGTTTTGTTACACAGACTGTGCTGTGTTTTGTTACAGACTGTGCTGTGTTTTGTTACACAGACTGTGCTGTGTTTTGTTACAGACTGTGCTGTGTTTTGTTACAGACTGTGCTATGTTTTGTTACAGACTGTGCTGTGTTTTTGTTACAGACTGTGCTATGTTTTGTTACACAGACTGTGCTGTGTTTTGTTACAGACTGTGCTGTGTTTTGTTACACAGACTGTGCTATGTTTTGTTACAGACTGTGCTATGTTTTGTTACAGACTGTGCTGTGTTTTGTTACACAGACTGTGCTATGTTTTGTTACAGACTGTGCTATGTTTTGTTACACAGACTGTGCTATGTTTTGTTACAGACTGTGCTGTGTTTTGTTACAGACTGTGCTATGTTTTGTTACAGACTGTGCTATGTTTTGTTACAGACTGTGCTATGTTTTGTTACAGACTGTGCTATGTTTTTGTTACAGACTGTGCTATGTTTTGTTACAGACTGTGCTATGTTTTGTTACAAGACTGTGCTATGTTTTGTTACAGACTGTGCTATGTTTTGTTACACGACTGTGCTATGTTTTTGTTCAGACTGTGCTGTGTTTTGTTACAGACTGTGCTATGTTTTGTTACAGACTGTGCTTGTTTGTTACAGACTGTGCTTGTTTTGTTACACAGACTGTGCTATGTTTTGTTACAGACTGTGCTATGTTTTGTTACAGACTGTGCTATGTTTTGTTACAGACTGGCTTGTTTTGTTACAGACTGTGCTATGTTTTGTTACAGACTGTGCTATGTTTTGTTACAACTGTGCTATGTTTTGTTACAGACTGTGCTATGTTTTGTTACAGACTGTGCTATGTTTGTTACAGACTGTGCTATGTTTGTTACAGACTGTGCTTGTTTGTTACAGACTGTGCTATGTTTTGTTACAGACTGTGCTATGTTTTGTTACAGACTGTGCTATGTTTTGTTACAGACGTGCTTGTTTTGTTACAGACTGTGCTTGTTTTGTTACAGACTGGCTATGTTTTGTTACAGACTGTGCTATGTTTTGTTACAGAGCTGTGTATGTTTTGTTACAGACTGTGCTTGTTTTGTTACAGACTGTGCTATGTTTTGTTACAGACTGTGCTATGTTTGTTACAGACTGGCTTTTTTGTTACAGACGTGCTATGTTTTGTTACACAGACTGTGCTATGTTTTGTTACACTGTGCTTTTTTTGTTACAGACTGTGCTGTGTTTGTTACAGACTGTGCTTGTTTTGTTACAGGACTGTGCTATGTTTTGTTACCAGACTGGCTATGTTTTGTTACAGACTGTGCTATGTTTTGTTACAGACTGTGCTATGTTTTGTTCAGACTGTGCTTGTTTGTTACAGACTGTGCTATGTTTTGTTACAAAGACTGTGCTATGTTTGTACAGACTGTGCTATGTTTTTGTTACACAGACGTGCTATGTTTTGTTACAGACTGTGCTGTTTTTGTTACAGACTGTGCTAGTTTTGTTACAAGACGTGCTATGTTTTGTTACAGACTGTGCATGTTTTTGTTACAGACTGTGCTATGTTTTGTTACAGACTGTCTATGTTTTGTTACAGACTGTGCTTGTTTTGTTACAGACTGTGCTATGTTTGTTACAGACTGTGCTATGTTTTGTGTACAAGTGCATGTTGTTAGACGTAGTTGTACAGACTGTGCTTTTGTACGAGCTAGTTGTACGACGGCTTTTTGTACAGACTGCATGTTTTTAGACTGGCTGTTTACAGCTTGCGTTTGTTACGACTGGCATGTTGTCAGCTTGCTTTTTTACAGACGTGTTTTGTACAGACTGCTTTTTGTACACTGTGCAGTTGTACAGAGTGCTATTTGTACAACGTGCTGTTGTTCAGAGGCTTGTTTTCGCTGTGCTGTTTTTACAGATGTAGTTTTGTTACAGACTGTGCTTGTGTACGACTGGCTTTTGTAAAGGCTTTATTTTTGTTAAACGTCGTTTGACAGATGGCTGTTTGTAGACGTGCTTTTGTACAGACTGTGCTATTTTACACTGTGCTTTTTGTACAGACGTGCTTGTTTTTACAGACTGCTATTGTTCAGACTGTGCTTGTTTAGATGCATTTTTACAGACTGTGCTGTTGTTAGGTGCATGTTGTACAAGTGCTTGTTGTTAGTGTTTTGTACAGACTGGCTGTTTGTTAAGACTGTGCTTTGAACGTGCTATGTTTTCAGACGGCTTTTTTGTGATTTTAAAGATGTGCTTTTTTACACTGTGCTATGTTTTGTTACAACGTGCTGTTTGTTACAGACGTGCTTGTTTTGTTACAGACTGTGCTAGTTTTGTTACAGACTGTGCTATGTTTTGTTACAGCGTGCTTGTTTTGTACAGACTGTCTATTTTGTTACAGACTGTGCTTGTTTTGTACAGACTGTGCTTTTGTTAACAACTGTGCTATGTTTTTTAAACTGTGCTGTTTGTTAGACTGTGCTATTTTTGTACAGACTGTGCTGTGTTTTGTTACGACTGTCTTTTTGTTAGACTGTGCTAGTTGTACGACTGTGCTTTTTTACGACTGGCTGTTTGTACACTGTCTGTTTTACAGATGTGTTGTACAGACGTGCAGTTTTTTGTACGACTGCTATGTTGTTCACAGACTGTATTTTGTAAGATGTCTGTTTGTTACACACTGTGCTATTTTTGTACAGACTGTGCATGTTTGTTACAGACTGTGTTTTGCGTGCATGTTTTGTAAGATGTGCAGTTTTGTTACGACTGTGCAGTTGTACAGACTGCTGTTTGTTACAGACGGCTGTTGTTAGCGTGCTAGTTTTGTACGCGTCATTTTTGTCAGACGTGCTGTTTGTACAGAGTGCGTTGTCAATGCTTTTGTACAGACTGTGCATGTTTTACGACGTGCTATGTTGTTACAGAGTGTATTTGTACAGACGTGCTTGTTTGTTACACGACTGTGCAGTTGTTACGACTGTGCTAGTTTTGTTACAGACTGTGCTATGTTTGTTACAGACTTCTATGTTTTGTTACAGACTGTGCATGTTTTGTTACAGACTGTGCTATGTTTTGTTACAGACTGTGCTATTTTTTTTACAGACTGTGCTATGTTTTGTTACAGACTGTGCTTGTTTTGTTACAGACTGTGCTATGTTTTGTTACAGACTGTGCTATGTTTTGTTACAGACTGTGCTATGTTTTGTTACAGACTGTGCTAGTTTTGTTAACAGACTGTGCTATGTTTTGTTACAGACTGTGCTATGTTTTGTTACAGACTGTGCTTGTTTTGTTACAGATGTGCTTGTTTTGTTACAGACTGTGCTATGTTTTGTTACAGACTGTGCTATGTTTTGTTACAGACTGGCTATGTTTTGTACAGACTGTGCTATGTTTTGTTACAGACTGTGCTATTTTTGTTACAGACTGTGCTTGTTTGTTACGACTGTGCTCTGTTTTGTTACAGACTGTGCTGTTTTGTTACAGACTGTGCTTGTTTTGTTACAGACTGTGCTATGTTTTGTTACAGACTGGCTATGTTTTGTACAGACTGTCTATGTTTTGTTACAGACTGCTATGTTTTGTTACAGATGTGCTAGTTTTGTTACAGATGTGCATTTTGTTACAGACTGTGCATGTTTTGTTACAGACTGTGCTATGTTTGTTACAGACTGTGCTATGTTTTGTTACAGACTGTGCTTGTTTTGTTACAGACTGTGCTATGTTTTGTTACAGACTGTGCTATGTTTTGTTACAGACTGTGCTATGTTTTGTTACAAGACTGCTGTTTTGTTATAACTGTGCTTGTTTTGTTACAGACTGTGCTTGTTTTGTTACAGACTGTGCTTGTTTTGTTACAGACTGTGCTATGTTTTGTTACAAGACTGCTATGTTTTGTTACAGACTGTGCTATGTTTTGTACAGACTGTGCTATGTTTTGTTACAGACTGTGCTGTTTTGTTACAGACTGTGCTATGTTTTGTTACAGACGTGCTAGACTGTGCATGTTTTGTTACAGACTGTGCTATGTTTTTGTTACCAGACTGTGCTATGTTTTGTTACAGCTGTGCTGTGTTTTGTTACAGACTGTGCATGTTTTGTTACACAGACTGTGCTATGTTTTTTACGACTGTGCTATGTTTTGTACAGACTGTGCTTGTTTTGTTACAGACTGTCTATGTTTTGTTACAGACTGTGCTGTGTTTTGTTACAGACTGTGCTATGTTTTGTTACAGACTGTGCTATGTTTTGTTCACAGACTGCTTGTTTTGTTACGACTGTGCTTGTTTGTTACAGACGGTTGTTTTGTACAGACTGTGTTTTGTTCCAACGTGCATGTTTTGTTACAGACTGTGCTGTTTTGTTACAGACTGTGCATGTTTTGTACAGACTGTGCTATGTTTGTTAAGACTGTGCTATGTTTTGTTACAGACTGTGCTATGTTTTGTTACAGACTGTGCTATGTTTTGTTACAGACTGTGCTATGTTTTGTTACAGACTGCTATGTTTTGTTACAGACTGTGCTATGTTTTGTTACAGACTGTGCTATGTTTTGTTACAGACTGTGCTATTTTTGCTACAGACTTCCTTAGGGTTCAATCCCCACGTGACATGGTTTGCTTTAGTAAACACAATACAACAAAATAAAAGAGCAACTAACAACACACACACACTCACACCTACTCTCACACACGCACGCCCGCACGCGCGCGCGCACACACACACACATTCTCTCTCTCTCTCTCTCTCTCTCTCTCTGTCTCTCACACACACACACACACACACACACACAACACACACACACACACACACACACACACACACACACACACACACACACACACACACACACACACAAAGAAACAGACAAGAAACAACAAAGGTACATACCCATTTAGCCTGCCTCCTGTAGACTGTATTGTTAATTTTTTATAAAGCCTAGCCGACTGTGTAGGGCCATATCAGTGCTGTAAGTAAAGTATTATTTATAGATTTTGAAGTGAAACACGTTGAAGTTATAATTTGTACACAACAGTACAACAGATTACTTACACATAAGGTCGGTAAAAACTGACAGTCTTACTGAAACCAGTATGTGGAAACTGTTGCAGACAGGGTGCAGAAATGGAGCTCAGACTCATCTTCTGCAAGTTTTTCTTCTTCTCTCTTGCCTCGAACGTCGAACCATTTCACAACACTGGTATATTGGCTACTCCATCTCCATGATGATTAACCCTTTATCTCCCACAGCTTGTACACCAGCATCCTACATTGTCAACCATGTTAGTAAAGCAAAAACTTAACCCTTTGACTCCCTCACCCTATCCACCAGCTTCTTGCAGGGTGAGGGAGTCAAAGGGTTAAATTTTTGCAGCTGGTAGATAGGGTGCAGGAGTCAAAGCGTTAAAACCACGGCTTTTATGGGCCTATTAGCTCAGTTGTTAGAGCGCCATGCTGAAAATGCAGGAAGTTGAAGGTTCAACCCTCAAAAGAGCCAACACTTTTTTCAGTGTGCCCGTTAGCTCAGTTGTTGAGCGCCGTGTTCGTGACGTAGGGGTTGTAGCAGTAAGCAAGTTCGGGCACGCCACGGTGTTCACTCTGAGCGTGGAAAAGCCACCTCTGGAAACTGAAAATGATGATGAGTATGATCTAATTCATTGCCCGCAACAAAGATATCGACTCAAATGAATTGATAAAAACAATGTTTTCGCAGCTAAAAATTAAATACAAGTACTTGAAAACCAGAAGAAAAAGAAAACACGAGAGAAGAGTCCTTTTTTTCTCACGCTGGACGAAGCAGCAGGGACGTTTCAGTCTTTTTCTCTTATTTTTTGTATTTGTTTGTTTGTTTGTTTGTTTGTTTGTTTGTTTGTTTGTGATTTTATGCTAATTGACAACGGCCAGTTGGCCGAAAATTTGCGCCTGTCTTGTCTTGTTGTATTAAACACGCGTTCTGATTCTTTTTTCGTGTTTATTCTGGTTCCTGTTTGCTTGAACACAGGCAGTCACACTTGTTTTGAACAAGTGCTGGAATTTGACAATCCACGCCGTTACTTAATGCATCGGGTACTGCTCATGTTTCTTTGGTTCTTCGCAAGAAACTCGTTTTAAGAGGAGTCGGTGCCCAAGGCAGCCTGTAGCGAACACGGAGATTTCTTAGGAACAAAGTCGTTTCTAATTCCAGATTTTGTTATGCCAGAGCGCGTGCCTCCCTCTCCTCCACCTCGCGTATTATGATGTTCACGTGTGCACGTGAAGCGGGGTGCGCGCGCCTGCACGCGCTGCCCTTTAGAGGTGAAGGCAATGAAAGCGAGGCTAAATGAGGGTCTGGCTTTTGTCTCGTGCCACAGCTGTGCTACACACAGTTGATTTGGTCCCGTTAAGTTAACGGCGCCTGGACCGCCCTTTGATATGACGGCACCCATACAATTGCTCATCGATAATGCAAAAGTTGGGTGTCGCCTGCGAGTTGGGTGGAACTGATGAACGGCTGCTGCTTTTCTTTCAACGAAACTACACCAGAGTAGTCAAACCATACGAACAATTCCATCTTTCTCTGACAAAGACGAAAACAGAATGAGGACAAACATAACCACCAGACAGTCACCCCTGTTACAGTTAGTAACGTCTGTTGACATTTTGAGTTATAAAAAGACAATGACTGCATTATTAAAGCGAGTAAACGCAGGTATGTCTTAAAAGGGAAAATAGGGTTGTCTTAGAATCATGTTCTGTGCGTCTTTTTCGTAGCTAGTGACATTGTCTGTTTTGAAATAAGTCCTGACGTGTACATATGCTGATCATCTGGGAGAATGATCACATTTCATAATAAAGTGACTTATTGTTCAGACTGGATTAAAACACAAAAACATCAAGCTTTTTAATTTCGTTACAAAACACGATAGCTGAAAAAGGTCAAACACATGTAAGTGGGTGAATTCAGAGGTAGCAGGTCTGCAGGCGCCTTTCACGATTATCTACATCAGATAAAAATGGTGCTCACCCATTGATTATGAGTTCTCTTTATGGTGAAAAACCGCCAGATCCTGCCCCTCAACAGACTAACAGGATCCCCCTCCCAAAAAAACCCCAACAACATTCATCGCCAGATGTGGCCCGACCTGACAATATATGGGGAAAAACACAGTAAAAATCAAAAACAAAAACAAAAATCTAAAAATGAAATCCATGAGGCATTGAGCAGTTAGTTGACAGTTCATTCAACACATTATCTTTCACTTGCATTTGTCTACAGTTTGCACAATAATGACCGTCACAGATTGACAAATACAATGTTCAAACATCTTATTAAATGTGCTTACTGTGCACAACAGCCGAACACCTTGTGCACATTAATGTTTTAGAGACAGAGCACCCACCTGTTTAGAGTTCGAGTCTGGATCACGAAACATTGTGTGCGTTGGACTTCTGTCCGCTCAACTTCCACCTTGTTCAGGTTGGGAAGACAAAGCATCAAGAGTGAAAAGTGTAAAGAAGTGAGGGAGATGAGTGGTAGGTATGTGGAAAGGTATGTATACATTAATAAAAATGTAAAGGCAGATCTGACAAAATTTTCTTAACAAGTTCTTGATCTTTAATTCAATAAATTTACGTTATGGTAGAGTGTTGGAGAGACATGATTATGAGCAGGCGTGAAAACGACGGCACTGTTACGACTGAAACAGCTCAAAATGTGGGCCAGCTAACTTACTGTTGTTGTTAGGATTTTTGTTTGTCTGTTTGTTTGTTTGTTTGTTTGTTTGTTTGTTTGTTTGTGTGTTTATTTTTGTTTGCTGACACATTTGGTTCACACACATGCAAACGCATACGCGCGCGCGCACGCACGCACACCACACACACACACACACACACACACACACACATACAACCTCCATGCCTCCAGTCGATATGAAGCAATCACGGATGGGGTGAAAAGCGGGTACGGGCAGGAGTCTGGCTGAGAGAAGGCAGCAGTTTGGCGCCATAGAGAGCACTGACGATGAACACTTTGATGTCTCGCCGCCTCCTCACCCAACTTGTTCAGCCACCGCTCTGGAAGTGGAGGAAGCCTTTGTTCCACTTCAAAGCCTCAGCTGGCACAACAGAATCGGTCGAGTTCCAGACTAGTTCTCTGAACACATGCAAACCGCGCTCCCTCAAGGAGAAATTATTGTCCTGGGTCTGCCCAGTAATCAACTGTTGTGGCCGGGCCTGCGGTAACTAGAATTAACCAGTGCTAATTGTTCGTCTCTCTCCCTTTTGATGTGGATTTGAACTCTGAATTCAGTGCCAGATGTTGTCTAATATTCGGATTATTTTGACAACGATGCAGCTGTGTCAGTTACTTTTCATAACCTGACCACTACTGTACACTTTTGATGTAAGAGTGGAGGCCTGGTTGGCGTAGATGTTGATCTTAAGCCTCACAGTCTTAGCTCAGGGGTTTAACTCCAAGTCTGTTTAAGCACATTCTGTGCGTGCAGCCACCGGCTGTCAATGGAACCTGAATCGTGAGGGATTGTGAAGGTAAAGAACTCAGGCTCGATGTCTTTATCAGTAGTAGTAGTATTTATTATTATTAGTGTTATTGTTGTTGCTGCTGCTCCTGCTCTTCTGTTGTTGTTTTATTGTCATGATTATTATGTAGGCCTAGATGAGAAATAACAAAAGAAAGGAAAAGTAAGTGAACAATATCATACGCGTAAGCCAAGGTAAGCGCGTAACAAAGACACTGACTCGCTCGTTCGCATTAACCAGAATGGGGGGAAAAGATCAGTACACAAAGCACCTTATAAGCCAAGCCCACGCGCCTATGGAGACCAGTGTAACCGATCACAGCAAGCTAGCCATACATAGTGCACCTGCTGCTGTCCTCGCACGAACCCCTCCACCTCCACCTTCCCCACATATTCCTCCACAAACCCTGTTATCTGAGGCTTACAATCAGGGGGATGAAGAGGCAGGCTCATTAATAATGAAATCAAATCAAGTAGAGCGGCTACAGTTTGTACTGACTTGCCAGCTGCCGTCCGAAACCTTTGAAACAAAGAACCGTTACTCCGTTTAAATCCGAGCTAATGCAGCGTGGGTGAGAAGGTCAGGGAGAGAGAGAGAAAGAGGGGTCTGGAGGAAAGGAGAGAAACTTTAAATTAAAAAAAAAAAAAAGAGAGAGAGAGAGAGAGAGACGGGGGAGGGAGTGGAAGAAAATCCAAATTAATGAATAGTGAGTGAGAAAGAGAGGGAAGAGGAGAGAGGGATGGAGAGAAAATCCAAACTAAAACAGCGAAAGAGAGAGAGAGGGGTGGTGGAAGGGCTGGGTAGGATTGGGATGAGCGACAGAGAGAAAGAATCGAACACCATAAAATGAAACAAGAACATGAACAAATATTTAAATATTTTACGAGACGGGAACAAACTTTCCAAAAAAGTGCTTTTCATTGAATTAATCACACCCAATAAGATAAACAAAAGCATATTCGCACGAGTGCATTTGCGTATTTATGCTGAGCATGCGCGCGTATATACACACACGTGCGCGCGCGTGAACTACACACCATTTCTTAATACGTTAGGACGCACATTTCATAGTATTCCCTTTGAATAACAACCACTTCCGACATTGCATGACATGGCAACAAACTGCACACATTTACTCAGCCACATCGCACGCGCGCGCACATGCACACACACACACACACGCACACACATTCCCTTATTTTATTTCTTTTACATGAGTGCCTTGTGATCCGTGTTGGTTTTCTTCACAGTAAAGTTAAAATCTGATTCACACATACGTATAAACACACCAGGACAACAAGGAGACAAAACGACGTAAAAGTAAGACACTCACGTGTGTGCGCATACATGCACACGCTCACGTACACACACAACGACGTAAAAGCAAGACACTCACGTATGTGCGCATACATGCACGCGCTCACGTACACACACACAATCACAAAACACACCTTGACACACGATACATGCAATAGTACAGGAAAACGACAGAGAAGTTTACAATCAAACTACAATTTACAAAGGGGCGACGTTAACTGATCCTAACCAGCGGGGGTAAAACTTGTTATATTCTGGACGGATGCGATAGTCAAGTGGGTAAACACAGGACTTCCAATCAACAGGTCTGGGTTCGATCCTGTCTATGTATCTCCCGCCTGGTGGATAAAGACTGGACACCGTTCATTTGCTGTCTCAGGACCGTCAGCCTGGTGGATAAAGACTGGACAGCGTTCATTTGCTGTCTCAGGGCCGTCAGCCTGGAATAGACTTCCGCTCTGCCTTCGCCCAACACCTGCCCTTTCTGCTTTTAAGTCCAATTTGAAAGCACACCTCTTTTCCCAGTAATGACTTCTACTACTTCTTTCCCTCAGTCTGTGTATTCAACATTGTAAGGTGGTCTTTGTCGATTGTATTCAGTGCACGAACTGAAGAATTACATAAAAAAGCAGAAAAAGAAGCAGAAGAAGAAAAATCAGCCCTGACCTGATCAGCGCAGTTTTACACACACGTGGCACCTCAATATGACAACTTGGGTTAAGGGTCGCTCGCCTAACAGGCTTGAGTGTACCCTTCCTCAGCATCTTTGTGTCTATGCGTGTGTGTGTGATGTGGTGTGTTTGTTTGTTTGTATCTTTGTGTATGTGTGTGTGTGTGTGTGTGTATGTGTGTGTATGAACTAATTAATGTTAAGCGCGGTGAATCCTTACCTATGTGTGGGAGAATAGCGCTATATAAATGTGATTTATTATTATATTATTATTATTATTATTATTATGCGTATGCCTGGTGAGTGAGTGCGCTTTGATTTGTATTGTGAAGATATAGCGCCGTATGAATACTGTAATTATTATTATCATTATCATTAATATTATCGTCATTGTTGTTGTTGTTGTTGTTGTTGTTGTTGTTATTATTATTAGATGCTTCCAATGTTAGAGGTCAGTCTTCAAGAACCTAAACCCCCTTCGTGTGTACAAACACGCAGAAGATCAGTTACTGTGGGCCTCAAATGTCCTGTATTTTCGTGGCCCAGTGGTTTACAAAAACACCCATCAAGCACGCCCACCAAAAACAGACTATGTAGCTGGCTGCACAGTGTGGGCAAATCAACTTGCAATGCATACAACCATCCAAGAAAGTACAACGCTGAAAAACAAAGCAACCCACACAGAACTGTATTGGACGTTGTAAGAATACGTTCATAAAGCAACCATCCCCACCCTAAAACAAACCGCTAACTAATTAACTGAATAAATAATTAAACAAACAAATAAAAACTTTAACAAAATATTCACAGTTTGGATCACAGTGGGGAAGTAAAAGAGGGACTGTGCCTATTTAAAAACGTCCATTCGCGATTTCCTGTTAAGACCGACTCTCTTGTCGAAATTTGATTATTATGTCCTACACAACTAAGAAACCTTTGTTGACGGATACCACACATTCCAGTCAGGCACACAGGCAATATGAAACTTGTCTTTAAGGGAGAGGATGCGGTGTGGGGATGGGGAGAAAATTTGAGCCGGTGGGTTGGGCGAATCGAAACAACGGGTCGCGCGATGTATTTAACTCAAACGCATGCGCCGTAGGACCGTGCGCACGTGCCAGGTGACAGGCACGTGCCCTGAGGGCGGTTATTGTTGGTGATTGGGATTGCCTCAGCTGTAGAACATTTTTAGCACTGTGCGTCCAATGTCACCCTTGGGGATTTGCAATGTTTCAACAAAGGATTAAACTGTGGTAAACAAAGGCTTCGGGTGGGCGCCCAGAAACAAAAGCGTACGGTTGCCAGACTTTAGTGCTCCTTGTGGTGACCATTTGATTCAGCCGTCGGCATCTTTCATTTTCACCTATGTGGGATTTTAAACCAAAACGGTTTTGTACAGTCTGAAGCTTCACTTGTGTTGTTAGTATGAGGTGTTTGCGCAGACTGAAAATAGCTAGCTCATTGATTAATTGCTTTTTTTTAACGGTCTACGAAAACACAAAGAAGTTGACTGGGAACAAGTTCCCTCACTCATCATCTACTACCTCCTCTCCCTCTCCCTCCTCTGCTCCACACGTCTCTTCCTCACTTCTCCATGGAAAAAAAGTGGGATCGGAAAAAAATATTTATTCTGCCCAGAGGATGACAAATGTGTGTGTGTGTGTGTGTGTGTGTGTGTGCAACGCAAGCCCGTGCGTTGCTGTATGTACATACGCCTATTGTGTAAACATTATGTGTTCGGTTGCAAGGGTTTCCTGTTTGTTTGGAGTTATAACTTGTTCAAGAGGGATTCATCGCACTCAGACAATTCTATTTGCGCTCCATTCTAAATCTGCCAACCTTTACAACGCAGACTCACTGATCCTGTGCTAAAATCCCATTCGCTGGCAAGATGTTGAAATGGAGAGGTAGGTAGGGGGGAGGGGTACCTATGAAACTGGTTGGGGGGGGGGGGTGGCCTATGAAATTCTGATGGTTGATGCCATCAGAATGACGGAAACATTGAGATGAACAGCCAACAGGCCAGTTTTTAATGATGTGGGCTGGGATTGAACTTGAGATATCAAACCCTGAGACAACAGCTCTATCAACAGAACCAACTATCTGGCGTAAGTTATTGAAGATTCCACACTGTACATGTATACAGGCCTAACAAACTGAGACCCGCACAGATATGATAAGTCACGATTCGTGAGTGCAAACAAACATGCTACGCCGTTATCTCTACCTGTGTTCCAGATTTGAGTAAAAATGCCGACGACCATTTTTATGATTATAACGTAATCCAAAAACAGGGTCAGCAAATAGGTTACCTCTACTCTACATGATTTTCTTGTGTCGTTACGGGACGTGTCGTCGTCTCTACTCTGCCATTACTGATCGGAATCCTTACCGTTCGTTTGCTTTCATAGTTCGTCAAGACGTACAATTATCTGTTTTCCAACTGGGTAAACTCCATCCCCAAACTGTTGTGGCACGGAACGGAAAGACCCATGCACGCGTGAAAGCAAACAAATGGAACGACCTCACGCACGATTCCCGCAATAACGACAGTCTCTTGTTCAACATTCCAATAGCCTGGGGTTCTTTCCCCTTATGTGGGTCCTCACAAACACGTGGTGTACATCATTCTCCTGAAGAACTGAATTTAATGCCAAAGGATTAAGATTTCGGAGCGTAACTATTATCCCCTTCTCACACCTTCTGCTCCGAGGATCATCACTTTATCTGGGATCCCGTTTGGACTTTCTGTATGGATTCCTCCTTCTGGAAGAGTGAGCTGTGTGCTGCTCCCGGTATATGGCATTGTCAAGTCAGAAAGGATGTTAACAATAACAGCATCATTGATGCTGAATCAATGGTCTCACGTCGTCGTGGCTTTCCAGAGTTTCTTCCCCGCCCAGTAGGGATTACAGTCTGAACCACAGACTGTTGGTGGTATGAGCTCTGTCCAGATCGCTTCATGCTGACGTATTCAAATCGCTAATCTCTGAACGATGGTAAACAGTGTCATAGTGTACATAAGACGCCAATAACAAGACCACATGATGTGGGCGGGATCAACGTTCCAAACGATCCAGCAAGGAACACAGCTATGTGGGCCAACGTGTAAGTGCAAAATATTATTCAGGAACGCTCTTTGCAGTCATTTTCATGGCCACTAAAGCGTCCAGTTCTTTGTCGTGAAGTCGTCGTCGATTGGGCGTAAACACACCGCACACACACACACACACACACACACACACACACACACACACACACACACACACACACAACACACACACACATACACACACATACACACACACACACACACACACACACACACACATACAGAGAGAGACAGAGAGAGAGAGCCTCCTTTGCTCTGTTTCAATCTCAGTACATCATGTATCGCCCCAATATGTTTGTCAATGAGGTTAAAGGATGTACAAGTTTATCATCAGTCAAATCTGGCTGTCTACAAGGACATGCCGTTCTGACAGATCCCGTCATCCTGTTGTCACACTGCACATATTACCTCCCCTGGTCCTCATATCTAATCACCTCACAGAACGATTATTTCTTCCACTCCCTCACCCATCCATCAGCTCCCTACGAAGTCAAAGAGTGAAAAGCTTAATCGTTTCCTGATGGTAATCTGGTAGACTGGCTTAAGGAATAAAAGGGTTAATCGTTCTCTCTTACAGAAAGCTGGTGGATAGGGTGAGGTCGTGAAAGGCTTAATTGTT
Source organism: Monoplex corrugatus (assembly GCA_030674185.1). NCBI lineage: Eukaryota > Metazoa > Mollusca > Gastropoda > Littorinimorpha > Ranellidae > Monoplex > Monoplex corrugatus. The sequence continues at coordinate 46,377,897 of CM060311.1, forward strand.
CTCTCTTGCAGAAAGCTGGTGGATAGGGTGAGGGAGTGAAGGAGTTCATCGTTCTATTTTATAGGAAGCTAGTGGATAGGGTGAAGCTAATGGATAGGGTGAAGCTAGTGGATAGGGTGAAGCTAGTGGATAGGGTGAAGCTAGTGGATAGGGTGAAGCTAGTAGATAGGGTGAAGCTAATGGATAGGGTGAAGCTAGTGGATAGGGTGAAGCTAGTGGATAGGGTGAAGCTAGTGGATAGGGTGAAGCTAGTAGATAGGGTGAATAGTAGATAGGGTGAAGCTAGGGATAGGGTGAAGCTAGTGATAGGGTGAAGCTAGTGGATAGGGTGAAGCTAGTGGATAGGGTGAAGCTAGTGGATAGGTGAAGCTAGTAGATGGTGAAGCTAGTGGATAGGGTGAAGCTAGTGGAAAGGGTTAATCGTTATATTTCACGGGTACTGGAGGATAGAGTGAGGGAATGAAAGGATTAACCCTTCTCTTTTACATGGAATTGATAGGATGAAGAAGGGTAAATCATTCTCATTATTTTAACAGGAAGCAGGGGGGTAGAGTCAGAGAGTGAGAGGTTACTCGGTTCTGATGGGAAGCTGGTAGAAAGGTGAGATAGTAAACGGTTTAGTAGTTTTCTAATAGCAAAAGCTGGTAAGTAAGGTGAGGGAGAGTGAAAAGGTTAATCGTTCTGTCAGTTCGTTCTCTTCTCACCTGCATCATCTTTTCTGATCATCAAAGTTTGGCGACACAATATTGGCTTAGACGCTTTATGCCCAAACCAGGTAATCAGTGACACTATCTATCACGCGTGCAGCATTCCAACTATCAACGAATTTCCACGAGTCTGTTTATTTATTGCTCGAGGGTTTAATGCTGTCATGATAAAGAATGTATGCAGGCCCATGTTCTCAGGTCACAATAATAAGAAATAAAAGAGAAAGGGAGATGCTGACACATTGCTATGTTGCCAAGTCGAAACAACATCAGAAAATCGAAAAGCAGAGAGAACAGAACTCCACGTCATCTAGACTGAAATTATTTTGAACATAATTATTCAAATAATAATAGTGTCATAATATGACAGTGTTTCATTTATATGAGCATCAGCAATCTTGCAGCTTATGGCGTACTAAAGTTCAAAGCTTGAACTGACTTGTTTTTTTTTTGTTTTTTTCTTTCTTTTTTGTTTTGTTTTTTGGCTTGATCTTAACGAGAAGGCCAGGCTGGTACGTTGACTTAACGAGAAGGCCAGGCTGGTACGTTGACTTAACGAGAAGGCCAGGCTGGTACGTTGACTTAACGAGAAGGCCAGGCTGGTACGTTGACTTAACGAGAAGGCCAGGCTGGTACGTTGACTTAACGAGAAGGCCAGGCTGGTACGTTGACTTAACGAGAAGGCCAGGCTGGTACGTTGACTTAACGAGAAGGCCAGGCTGGTACGTTGACTTAACGAGAAGGCCAGGCTGGTACGTTGACTCATTCTAACGAGAATGACAGGCTGGTACGTTGACTTAACGAGAATGACAGGCTGGTACGTTGACTTAACGAGAATGACAGGCTGGTACGTTGACTTAACGAGAATGACAGGCTGGTACGTTGACTTAACGAGAATGACAGGCTGGTACGTTGACTTAACGAGAATGACAGGCTGTACGGTTGACTTAACGAGAAGGCAGGCTGGTACGTTGACTTACTCTTAACGAGAAATGACAGGCTGGTACGTGACTTACTCTTAACGAGAATGACAGGCTGGTACGTTGACTTACTCTTAACGAGAATGACAGGCTGGTACGTTTTCATTACATCGCTATTGCACACACAGATAAAGCATCGATCGGTTTAATAACGGTACAGAGAGCAATGATCATTAGGCTTAACAAAAAAACATGCGTCCCTTGCCCTTGATACATAACACTGCAACGATGTCGCCTTTGTCAAATGGAGCGTTAGGAGACATGGTTGAATACAACTTTTCTGACTACCAAGCTCCACAAGCTCCGGACTGAACTGAAGAAAACGGCCGCAATCATCGTCAGATTTGGCCTGACCACAGACATTTTTACACTTTGAAGGGGGGGGGGGGGAGGAAGTGCCAGCACTGAGAAAGCAGTATCTAATTTCACTACCTCGCTGCTTTGCCTTTCCCAACCCTGAACAAGACTATGCATCCAGTCACGGTTTTTACCCACTAAGTTTTTCCCAAGTCAGGCTTGAACACTACGAGAAACCAGGCCTCTCTCATGTACCAGACTATGAGTAGGGAAAGGTGAACTTAACTCTTTGAGGAGATAGACAATGTGCGTGAAAATAAAAGTAGATGTGTGCACCTATCGGCGAGATGCAGTGGTCAGTGGAACGGACTACCGATGGAAGGTTGTAGGTTTCAATCCCATTTATCCTGTCAAAATCGGTTTGGAATTTTTCGCCCCCAACTGGTTCCTATCCAGGATTGAGTGTGTTCTAAGTTCACTGGGGGTTGTTGGTTCAATCCTAACCCGCAACATTAAAACTGGACTGTTCGTTTCTCATCCTAATGTTTCCATCATTCTGATGGTGTCAGCTTAGTGTTTCATAGGTCCCTCTACCCCATCCTCATTTCAAAACTTTGCCAACACGTAGACCTAGCGTTTTGTGCAGGCTCGGGGAGTCTGCCAGATTATTGCTGAAGTTTCATCTTCTTTGGATTCTTTGCATAATGGACATATGAGGTGACGATGATTATATACTTTGTCTTAAAACTATGCGCAGCACAATCAGACGTACCTAATCTAAACCTTGTTGTTACTAATCTAAAATGTTGATCTAAATTTGATAACAAATGTATTTTTACGCTGGGCATACTGCAAAACGGTCTATACACTGAGTGTTTCGCTATTATTTATGTGACAATTCCATTCCTGCTATCTACAGTGTGTTAAGCGTTGGCGAAAAGCACGCACAAAGCCATTTAAACAGTCGACGCTCTGGTTTAGCCTCATATAAACAAACCCATATTCATACAAGCACACTCGTAAATTTGAATTCTTCCATACGTAATATTTTAAGCCAATAACGAATACCGTTACCTCCGGAATTCACATACATAACGTATCGATATGTTTCACAACATACATAATCATTAGGTATATGCATATTTGCTCCCAAAACTTTAAGGGCAAACAAATGAACTAATTCACAATGATATGCAGATTTATTTAATCCTCATAATTCTGACCCATATTTCACAATTGGCTGGATTTAGGAGTCAAACAGTTCGACGAATAGTTCCAAAGAGTTTTGTTTAATGTATACAGCTTTTGCGTGATACACAATAATACATTTTGCCCTGCTGCCTGCATCTTTGCAGGGAACAACAAAACTTAAAAGTGTAGTGAAAAATGTTCCCCGCTATTTGTAAACATTTACAACATAAGATTACACAACAGCCTTCTCTCTCTCTCTCTCTCTCGCACCTAAGTATCTACCCTTTCGAAATACAATGATATTACTTTTTCTCGTGTTAAAGTTTAACTTAAGTGAGGTAGCTGCACGCTGCAGACTATCCAACTGGTTTTGCAATCCATCTAAAGTTTCTGACAATAAAACAGCATCATCAGCTAACAAGAGAATGAATAATTCAAACGTATCACGAGATAGTATGACGCCATGCTTTCCATCGTTTATTACTTCTAATGCTAATTTATTATTAAACAGAGGAAATAATTCTGAACATCGTGAGTCCCCTTGCTTTACTCCAGCTGTACAATTCATATCATCTGTGAATTAAACTCCACATCTTATTCTTATTTTTATTGTTGCTTGAAGCCCAGCTGACTGCGTAGAGCCATATCAGGGCTATAACCGTTTCATCACACACACATTACTTCAACAGGTAAAAATTAGAAAAAGGAACAGAAAATTAAGTACACATATCAATGCATTCGTCCACATGATCTAAGAAGATGCCCTTGGCGTTGACCACTTCGTCCAGTTTATCGCACACACCTGAATACAAATTTAAACATTGCTAAGGACACTAAAACAATATTAAAACGGGTCTGAATTACCTAACATTGCTTCCGCATATCTCATTTCCCTAGAGCCAAAAAATGCACTTAATATATATAGACCCAATTACCAATCCCAAGAGACAGTGTAAAATAAGACTTGAGTGACAGAAAAGAGGACATTCCTAGCACAGAATTTCCAAAAGGTTCTGGGGATACTGTTTATACTTAAAGAGTCCCCGGTATCCCCACGGGGCGAACACCACATCTCACCTTAGACTTTACAATGTCATACATGCTTTTAATACATCCATGTGATTAACGTTTTGACACTAATTTGAAGTTCTACAGGCCAAAGCAATTTTCTATTGACGGAATCAAAGGCTGTGTTAAAGTCTGTAAAAGCTACATTGAAGTTTGCGATTATGAAAAAAAAGAACCTTTCTGTGTAAAAGCTAGCACATGATCGCATTAGAAGAGAGAGAGAGAGAGAGAAGAGAGAAAACAGACAAAGCACTTTGTTTTTTTCTTCTTTTCTCCCCTTCACTCACACTTTCTAATGGTCATTACGACATGGCTCAGACTGTTCATAATCCATAACGCTAACAGTAACGGCCGGTGGACCTAGCAATGAGCACTCTGTCCGGCCATACATGTGTAAATCACTCCGGCTGGTAGCTTGACCATCAGACAGCCGCAGGCACAGACATGAGAGAAAGAGAAGCCGGCCACTGGCGGTCAATCCAAGGCAGATGTTCAGGGACTCTCCATGTTTGTGTTGAGAGTTAACCCGAACCAGGGCTCTTTGTCTTCCCCTAGCGCCAGTTCCAAAACCTTTCTGAGAGTCTGCTGCTGAGGTTGGTAATCGTGTTGAGGGTGTGTTGGTCTTGGCGAGGAACACTTTTTTTAATCCCTTTTCCTATCCTTTCCCCTCCCTTCTACCCCGCCCCCCCCCCCTTTTTTTTTTTTCTTTTTCTTTTTTCTTTTTTTTTTTTTTTTTGGGGGGGGGAGGATCAGAAGAGAAAGAAACTCGGCCTTTTTAAGCGCACACGGTCGAATTTGCCTTTGCATGCGTGCAAATTAAAATGAAGTGAGTATATAGAATCTAGTGCAGCACAGTGTTATATGGCTTTTTTTTCCCCCTTCTTCTTCAAGTGGTCCGATTTTTCTCGGATATGTGTGAACACATTGTTTCGACCACACGGTACAGGCGGTATGATGCTGCATAGTCTGCATACATCATCTTCGGTCGGCGTGCATGCTGTGTGTTTTAATGATTCCATAAGATACCAGACACTGTCACGACTTACAGAATCTTTGATGTGCATTATTCCATGTTCTGTGTGCGTGTATACCCGAAGGGAGTTCGGGAACTAACAGGTCTGCACGCATGTTCACCTGGAGATCGGAAAAATCGCCATTTTTTACCCATCAGGTAGTAGGTGCTCAGGCAAAATCGAACACAGACCTTTCAATTGAAAGTGTGACGTCCTACCCACTTGACTATTGCACCCAGCGGTGGAACCATGTTTATTGTATGTATTTGTTTGTTCCTTGTCTAACTTATGGTCTCAACGGTTTTCCAAGTGAAATTCGGGGTATTCTCTGGGAATAGCGCACCGCCACTTTTTTCTTTAATTTTTGTCTGCGAGCATTTTTGTCAACCAATTTCAATGAATGCTTAAATAGGACTTTGTCTGGGATGACCCTACGTAGCATGGTTTTCTTAGGGAAAACACATGTGACCAACAGTTTTTGGTTGGTTCTGACAAAGAGCATGAACAGGCCTGGTGGTTCTCTGGTTGGTTGGTTGGTTGGTTGGTTGGTTGGTTGGTTGGTTGGTTGGTTGGTTGGCTGGTTGGTTGGTTGGTTGGTTGGTTGGTTGGTTGTTGTTGGTTGGTTGGTTGGTTGGTATATTTCTTCCCCTTAAATGGGTGTTTTTGTTTATGTTGTTGTTTTGTTTTGTTGTCTCATTCATTCATTTTATTTGAATGTTTTGGTGAGTTTGTTTGTTTGGTTGGTCGGTTGGTTGGTTGGTTGGTTGGTTGGTTGGTTGGTTGGTTGTTGTTGCTTGGTTGTCCAACGTTGATAGAAAAGTTACAAACCTCAAAGCATAACACCCGAGGGCATAGATGTATATGGTGTGCGTCGTTACTCAGTGAAAAAGATACCGACGGAGATAAAACAGCAGGTAAAAACTGAAGATGAAAGTTTGAATCTGGGAGAGATGGTGTTTGGGGTGGTCCGCAGGCCCACCATCTACGACTGTGCATGTGCAGTTTACTATTTTACCGTTACTTTTTCAAATACGTGTTTTCTCACTTCTCTGTATTGTTTTAAATTTGTTGAGAAGTAAACTCTACACCCTCCATGGGATTAGATTGGTGTTAGAGCTAAACGTAAGTTCTACCCGAAAATGCATGCCTAGTCTTTCCAGTTGGTGCTATGTAGCTGTGATCATGATCTGGCGAGGTACAGATCCAAACTCTCTCTCTCTCTTTTCTTTCTCTTTCTTTCACACACCACACACACACACACACAACACACACACAACACACACACACACACACGCACGCACGCACGCACGCACGCCACAAATTGACGGTGCTGTAGTCAAGTGGATAAGACATAGGACTTTCAATCGTAGGGACTGGGTTCGATTCTGCCTGGCTACCTTTTGTCTGGTGGGTAAAGGATGGAGATCTTACGATCACCCAGGTCGACATGTGTGCAGACCTGTCAGACTCTAGATCTAATACCTAAATACCTCCCCCCCCCCCTCCACTTCTTGTTATGTATACGCTTGCAAAATACCAAATAGGCACGCTAATAATCATGTAAGTCATGTCAGTCCGTTGGCGTTTGGAAACAGGCATGCATACCGAACTGGAATATACTGTAGCAACACAACACCCGCACAATGTGGCCTTTAACAATGCACATACATGCATCCGCAAAAAAAATTGAAACATACATGCTATTGTGTGTGTGCGTGCACGCAGTTACATGTCTTTGTGATCGCATATGTATGTGCGCATGCTCGTGTGCGTATATGCGCACATGTACATGTCTGCGTGCACGATTACATGTTTGTGTGATTATGTGCATCCGTCTGTGTGTATATTATGTATCAGTAAGCGTGTCTGTGTGTTTATGTGCCAAACTACCTATCGCCCCCTGCAGAGACAAACACAAGAGGGGAAGGCCTGAGAGTCAGAAAGTGAAACAAGCACAGCCATCACTATGTTTATCCGAGATAACAAGGGCGAGAGGTGATGAGGTTTGCGCGTGCTGGCGAACAAACGCACGTGCTTTGCGTGAGACTTCAGCAAGTAAAGCGCGCCGGCCTGTTCCTTTTTTACATCAATTGCTTATTCTGGTTCCGGAGACTCTCTATAGGTCGTGCCCATCAAGATGGAAGCTGGCGCAGGGTTTCTGTAATTTCATTTGGCTGGCTGGAATATTTAACAAGTCACAGCTGGGCGCCTGGCACGTGCAAAACGAATGTATGATAACCCTCTATGGTCAGACACACATTTTAATTAAGCTTTTAAGAGGCGGTGATGTAATCGGTTCTGCACTTATCTGGAAGATTTCGAAGACTCGCTTACCTAGAAAATTTACCTGGAAGTTTCAGTTTCAGTTTGTTTTTTCAAGATGGCGTGTCCGTGCTTGGAATAGACGTTATATGCACTGACAGCATAGATGCCATGTTTTGATAAAGACCCAAAATAATCATTGTGTCCGCTATAAGTCTGCACCACGCCTTATGCGTCGGCAGGTTTTGAGGTTCTACCCAAAACTATGGCTGTCGACCCTGATGATTAAGGCACATGTTAACACCCTCTATATGTTAAGGCTCTATATATGTTAACGCTCTATCGGTATGCTCAGCCCTGCCGGTATGGAAGCAGGTGTTTTCCATCCCACACATCCCGACCAAAGAGTGTAGTACCTACGGACTCTTTGTCTCAAAATCAACAAGTAAGTTCTGTTTGTTTTACTCCCAACTTTTGTGCATTCGTTTCTTTGTCTTCTTTGTGTGCTTGACTATAGCCAGTTGGCAGAGCATTTGCGTCAGTCTTGTTTTATGAATCTAAATAAGCGTTCTCCTTCTATTTTCATTGCTTCTGGTTCTTGTTTTTTTGTTGTTGCTTTTTTTTTTATCATAAATCAGCGTTTCATGTATTCCATTGAATTTTGAAGGTTTCTTACCAGAATGTGTATCTGCTTTTATGTGTGTATGTATGTATATAGATACACACACACATGCATACCGGTATACATCATTCTGGTAGAGAACACTTTTACTGTGACACGCCAAGACATATTATCTAGAGTTATATTTGTTAAGGTTTTTAATGCACTTGTACAATTTTTTTTCACTCTACAAGAATAAAGAAATAAAAACGCCAATTCTTTCAGTCGTTTGTTGGATTTAAACATAATGATGTATTTTAGAGAACTGGTAATCTGATGTGCGTGCGAGAGAGAGAGAGAGAGAGAGAGAGAGAGAGAGAGAGACAGACAGACAGCAGACAGAGAGAGAGAGACAGACAGACAGAGACAGAGAGAGAGAGAGAGAGAGAGAGAGAGAGAGAGAGAGAATGGACACTGCCCTTTTCTTTTCTTTTCTTCCATGCCTACATAGTCAGGCAACATCTGGCCATGAACGTGGCCGTATTTTCCAGTTCCTATTGACTGCTATGGAACCTGGTGTTCACAATGTTGTGGTCTGATCGATTCGCTTGAAAAAGGCGACATTTCTGCTGTTTGGTCCTGGAGATTGCAAGGACAGATTTGTGATGGCGTCAGTTTGAACTTCCGTTCGTTTAACTCTGAGCCGCGTGTGGCTGGTACGTGGCTCCATCGGGACCATTTGCTACTGTCTGGCCATAAGGTTGTTGTCGTCCCATGCTGTCTGTAGCGTAAGGAATGATGTGATTATTTTCGTTTCTTCAGTACTGTAGCTGACGATTTTGTCTGGTTGATCTTCCTTCTGTTCTGATGATGCTGGTACCAAGAGAAGTTGAGGTCTCTTACACCTCGTTCCAGTGCACCTCTCATGTGATGGGAAGTTTAAGATTTGGAGTTTATTCAAGAGGGATTCATCACACTCAAAAAATCCAAACGCGCTGGTCCAGTCTGTCGTCTGTTTTCTGGAAGACTCTTTGAGCCTACGCAAAATCCTGTGCGCTGGCAAGTCTTGAAATGAATGCAGAGAGAGGGGAAGATCATGACGTGTGAAACACTAAGCTGATATCACAAGAAAGAAGTATTAGAGCATTAAGATGATAGCAAACAGGTGTTACAGGGTGGGAAAGAACTTTAGTCGTCAAATATTGAGTCCACGGTTTTATTGCAAAAGCCAACCAGCCCCGAGATATACATACGTATATGTATCTAAAGCCTGTACTCCTTTGTCTCTTCTCTCTTCTCTTCTTTGTCTCTCTCTCTCTCTGTCTCTCTTTCTCTCTTTTGTGTCTGTCTGTCTGTTTGTCTGTCTGTCTCTCTCTCTTTTGTCTCTCTCTCTCTTTGTCCTCTTCTTGTCTGTCTGTCTGTCTGTCTGTCTCTCTCTCTCTCTTTGTCTCTCTCTCGTTTGCTCTCTTCTCTGTCTCTGTCTTTTGTCTCTCTGTCTCTGTCTGTCTGCCCTTCTCTCTCTCTCTCTTCTCTCTCTCTCACACACACTCTCACTCACCACACAGCTCATCTCATCACTCACTCACGTCACCTCTCCTCAAACTCTCACTCACCCATCACACACACACACAACACACACACACACACACACACACTCTCTCTCTCTCTCTCTCTTATGACAAAACAGACTACAAATGAGCAGCACTGTGCATGTAGGTCCACACTGTCAACCTATCCCCCAGTCTCCGGGCTGATGCATGGGTCGGTGGCCTTCACAACAAACCATGCTCGGTGTTAGTGTCAACAGTCTAAGTCTCAATCTCTGTCGTCGTACCCGCTATCATAATGATGATAACAATGATAATGATAATACTATTAATCATAAGAAAAATAACAATGATATTAATGACGATGATGACGACGACAACGACAACAACAACAGCAACAATAAAAAAATAATAATAATAATGAAAATGAATAATATATAATAATAATAATAATAATAATAATAATATAATAATAATAATAATAATAATAATTAATAATGATAATATGAAGAAGAAGCAGAAAAAGAGGAAAAATAAATAGTAATGATATAGCAACTGTGATGATATGTAATAGACTCTAATAATGATAATGTTAATGATAATGGTGATAATGACAATCAATGATAAGAATAATAGGCCCATGATAATGATTATCATCGTCATCATAATGCTGCTGCTGCTGATGACGATAATGATGGTTTAAAAAAATAACAAGGGGTTTGGAAATAAAAATGTTGGATGGCGCAGTAAGCACAAGCGGTAATCCGCTTTGATGTAATATGAAACAAAGAAAATAAGTCTTCAAAAGAGAAGTAACTGCCTGGCCTATCATAGAAAACAAACACATCAAATCTAACTTATTTATAACAAGGCTATTCATGCACGGAATCATTGAGGACAATGTATGTGTATCGATAAAAACCCACAAAGAAATACTGACGACTCTACCATGTTACCATAGGCAGTCAGTGAGGCAGCAACAAAGCGTGTGGTGCTGTCTCTTGGTGGATAGTACATCAGGCACGCGTGTAGGGGAAAGTGCTGGGGAAAGGCACAACGGTACTTTGGTCTGCTGCAGCCAGACTGCCTGCTCTCATTACACCTTCCTTTCCCTTACCTGTCTCACACGTGTGTGTGTGTGTGTGTGTGTGTGCGTGTCTGCTTGCCTGCTTTCCCTCCTTCCCTCTCCATCCTTTTCCTCTTTTGCCCGACCTCACCCCTCATCCCTCCTCCTCTCCTCCTCCTGCTGCTCCAGATGGGGCGATGATGAGTTCTCACAGGTATGCTTCGTACCATGTAGAAAGCAGCAGCAGCAGCGGTGCACCTGTGTGTGCGTGTGTGTGTAGGGTTGGAGTTTAGGGATGGGTGGACGGAGGGGAGGGAATAAGTGAGTGTGTGTGTATGTGTGTGTAGTGTGTGTGTGTGTGTGTGTGTAGGGTTGGAGTTTAGGGATGGGTGGACGGAGGGGAGGGAAAGTGAGGTGTGGTGTGTGTGTGTGGTGTGGTGTGTGTGTGTGTGTGTGTGTGTGTGTGCGTGTGTGTGTGTGTGCGCGCGCGCGCACGCGCGCGGGTGCCGTCTGCAATAGTCATGCCAATCGCGATTTTACAGTAGCTTCTTTCTCAAATGAGGCTGCTAGACTATGCTTTCTTCCATTTGGAGTTTTCAGAAGAATAAGGCATGAATATTTGGCTTCCTTTTTTTCTGAATTACTGAATTAATTGATAATTGTACTACAATTGGCTATCTCTCTGAGTGTGTCTGATTAACTATTGGTAGGATTAGAGTGTTGGTTCAACTTAGACATACAGACACACAGCCAAATAACCAGGCAGAGCAGTATACCCATCTCGGCTTAGTCGTGCGCGCACACACACACACACTCACTCACATACATACACACACACACACACACACACACACACACACACACATACAGAGCACACGCAGCACACGCACCGCGCGCGCACACACACACACACATGCACACGCACGCACGTACGCTCACACACTCGCACACTCACCTTACAGACCTGTCACAGATTTGACGTAGTGTAAGTCTGGACTGCACAATTGTATCGCACATTAAATCTGTCTGTCAGATTATGTTGTCAACCTCCATCCACCCACCCACCCTCTCTACCCTTTCCCATGTGATTGTTGTTGTTGTCTTAAATGAGATTGTTATATATCGACGGAAGAGAAGTGTTTTTGTGACAAAATGACTGTGTTAACATGATTTTCTCAGTTGGTTCGTGATTGATCTTTACCAAATTCCTATCCCTAATCACATTCATATTCGTATTCATATTCATATTTCTATTCGTATTCATTTCTTTTGTCACAGTCTATTTACCATGTGAAACCTAGGCTGATCTCTCCTTTGAGAGCGCGTGGCTACAGTGCGGCACCATCCAAAGTTTTGACCAAGACTTCAGAAAGGCAAGAAGGCTACTTGGCCTTCAAGGGCAGGAACCTGAGAAATCAACCCATCTCTCCAATGTTTCATACCAGGGCAGCAGCCCCGCTCTTCACGATTTTCAACTGCTGTGGGATCTTTAGCGTGCTTGGCCAGAAGGCACACGGGTCAGACTTGTTTTTCCTTCTCTTCGGAAAGGCAAGACATTCAGATCGATCAAAGAGAACTCTCTTTGGTTCTATTTTCCGGTCAAACTAAGGAGAAAAGTGAGGTCTCAACGCCTGGAACCTCGAGTTCATTTATTGGCTGGTGAACGTCTAAACCATTCTGCCATTCTTCTCTTTGGGTCAGAGGTGTGGATCGTTGAGAAATCACGATTGCGTATGTTTGGAAATCATCGTGTCAAGGTCAATGTAACACGGACAAAAAAAGAAAAAAAAAAGAAGAAAAAAAAAGGAAAAAAGGTGCTTGAAATCAGTCCTTTTTGAGAAAAGTGCTAGAACAGCACTTTCCCGGGAACTTGTGAAATTTAAAGTACATTCTGTGTTCACTGTTTGACAGTCTTCCATTGTCCTTGTTTCACGTCAAGTAGACTCTACATGTATTCATCTGATGCCTGTTCGACGTCATAAATCTTGAAAAGTACAAAGGCTTGACTTTTTATGTAAAAGGAAGATTATTAGAATGGCTTGACCATTTTTTCGACTTTAATCAGCTGAAATGACTGCAAACTCTTTCCGCGGCGTTGTACCAAAGATTAAAAATCACCCCCCTTCCAGCATCACTCCTTATTTCTTTATGCTCTGGTGCTGCCGAAGAGGGAAAAGCACGTTTGCTGATGACTAATTTTCTCTGCGTTTTCCTTTTCTTTGTTTCATGTGTATGAAACGTAAGCTTTGGCTTTGAATCTTAGGTTCAGTGTGGTTGTCAAACTTGTCTCAGAATCTATGAGCCATATTTTCTGTGTGCCTTGACATGCTTTGTACTGTTCAAGAAGTATCCATTGCACTTATGCAATTCCGTATGCGCTCCACCCAAAACTGCCAGTACTTATTTGACAGACTCCTTCAGCTTGTGCAAAACCCCATCCGCTGGCAAGATCTTGAAAAATGAGGACATGATAGGGCAAGGACCTATGTAACACTAAACTCATACTACGGGAATGTCAGAAGCATTAAGATTGGCAGTCGGTTTTTATGTTGCGGGCTGGGATTGAAAATGACCGTCTTTTAAGGCTTCTTTGAGCAACTTTCTTATAGCCAGTCCTCATGTACTCTGAGAGTGATAGGACTTTAAACACAACAAAACAGAACAGAAAATGAGACGTCGGGTATTGTGTTATGAATTAGTGTATGTTCATGGGTCTCTTCTGCATTCAAAACGGGTGGTAATTAGGCCTACATGGTCACTGATATTCAAAACCGACCAGAATCAGCCAATAGTCCATACAACATCTTTACTGCGCGCTTAAAAAGAAAAACAATATAGAAATCGTGTTGCCTGAATGAAACTTTAAAAGGCACAGAAATGATCATGTTGGATTGATGAATGGTAACTGGTCCAACTGCACTTTCTGCTTTATAGGCAAAACGATTAATAATCTGACACCAGAAAGCATAATTATGACAAATCAGAGTTCAATCACAAAAGGTTTAAAGCTATCAATCGCAATATATATACACACACACACACACACACACACACACATATATATATATATATATATATATATATATATATATATATGTGTTGTGTGTGTGTTGTGTGTTGTGTGTGTGTGTGTGTGTGTGTGTGTGTGTGTGTATTTTTTTTTTTGTCAGTGATTTATGTCAACACCCAATCTAAGTTGATATGGCAGGTGAAGATCAGGGAATGGGGGAAAGGATGACAGATGGTTATGGTTGATGAGATGATGAAATAGTGACCTGACAATCTCCATAACATTCGCTAGCACACAGATTGAGTTATGCCTTCCGCTTTGAATGTATGGGTTCGAGTGTTGCTCCAGAAATACTTTGTCATGCAACCTCCAGTCCAGCTAGCAATGAAACGCTATCTGACTGTCTTCTGGGTTGTGCAAGATAAAACAGGGAGGCATGGGAGATGGGCACCACCTCGTATTGCTGGCCCGGAGAAAACGTGAAGTCTCCAATGCCTCGCTCTCCGGTGACCTCAAGGGTAGGAGGCAACAGTTACCTTTTGTTTTCCTCCATAGGTTAACGAAATGGTGCAAGATTTCCCGTCAAGACAAACACATAGCTGGCCGGGGCCCGTCCTTTGAGACATGGAACGTTTGCAGTCAGGCTCAGCCTGTAGATCGGGGCATCTGATTGAATGCTTCAGACTGCCTCTCACCACATTATTTGTGCACACATGGGTTCATTTGCCCTGCCACTCCCCCCACACCCTACACACACACACACACACACACACACATATACACACACACACACACACACACACACACACACACACAACACACACACACACACACACACACACACACACACATACACACATATTCCCCCTTTAGGATACCGCTCGTGTTTTCTTTGTGCTCAGATACACAAGTTCTGCGAATTCCATCCTGAATTTATTCTCCTTATTTTGCTCCCTGCTCTCCTGGTGTAACTAGCTCATGGACATTCCAGACATAGTTTGGCTGTGTTTCTTTGCAGATTGTGGGGGCACGGGAGATTAGGAATGGGGTGGGGGTGGACTCTGCCTATCTGTTGGTCTCACCTGCCTCTTTGGCTTTCTCTGTCTGCCTGTATGTCTCAGAATGCAACTTGTCTACGAAACAAGAATTTGTAACTCTCTCTCTCTCTCTCTCTCTCTCTCTCTCTCTCTCTCTCTCTCTCTCTCTCTCTCTCTCTTCTGTTCCTCTCTCTCTATCTCTGTGACAATCTCTCTCGTCTATCTTTCTCTATATCGATCTCTGTCTTAAAAAGGCAGGAAGTGGGCAGATGTATTGAGTTCACTTTAGCAGCAGGGCAGGCTGTCACATCATCAATTCCAATTGTTCACCTGGTCCTGCGCTGGGAGGTGGTAACGGGGTAAAGTAGGGGACTGCTGGGTCTGGGTGAAGAACGGTGTGGCTTCGTGCCACTTAGTCTCTACTCTAGCCATGAACGCCGGCCGGGTCACCCTGAAACGCCCTGGCTAACGGGGCTGTAGTAAAGCTACGACAAGCCGAGTGTTTAAAAAAAAAACAGAAAGAAAGGAGAATGATCAACGGACAGATCAAACGGGGAAACGACCTGGAAAACCAAAAGGACAACGAGACAGAACAACGATCAAAACTGGCACGTGGAATGTCAGTGGACTGGCTGACAAAGAAACAGAATTGGTAGAGTTCATGAATGAGAGAAAACCAGAAATAACTGGACTGAGTGGCGTAAAGGAAAAAGGCAAATCTGCAAGCAGATCCATGGAAACTACACACTTACAGCAAGTGAAGTCGAAGTAGGATTTATAATCAGCCCATCCAAAAGTTCGAAAAGAACTGATGTACAATATATATCAGAGAGGATCCTGTCTGTGAAAATAGTTGAGGGAAATACCTCCACTATCTACTTTCAAGTCTATGCCTCATATAATGATAGCTACACAGAAGAGGGTCGACTACAATTTTACGAAGACCTGAGCGTCTGACATGGATAAAATTAAAGACACAAAGAAATTATGTGCTGAGCATGAAATCTTCATCACCAATACCTTCTTCAAACACAAAATCAATCATGTAAACGTGGTACAGTGGAATGACATAGGTCCATCTCCCAGATGATTTTATTCCAGATTGATTTATTCCCAGATTGTTTTTTCCAGATTGATTATTCCAGATGATTTTATTCCCTGATTGATTTATTCCCAGATTGATTATTCCCAGATTGATTTATTCCCGATTGATTTTATTCCAATGATTTTATTCCAGATTGATTATTCCAGATTGATTTTATTCCCTGATTGATTTATCCTATTGATTTATTCTCACAAGGAAAAGATCGAGGGTCACAGTTAAACATGCGAGATCAATCCCAAATTACGTCATTGACACTGATCACAAAACCGTTGTTATGGTGTACAGACCAAGAAAAGTGAGATCAAGTCCCCATTAGTTAAATTAGAAAATATGATAAACAGGAAGAAAATTACTGAAGAAAGTGTAAAGGCAGAAGTAGTTTCAGACGTCGAAGAAGCCTATAATTTTTTTTTCCAATGACGTTGGCCCGATAGAAAAAAAATGGAACTTTTTTCAAACAAGAGTATTAGCATTTTGGAAAGGAGATGCTGAACCAAAAAACGGGGACAAAGAAGAATAGAAAAGACTGCTTGGTGGAATAATTCAATCAAAGAAACCGTAAAAGTCAAGAAGAAAGTATACAAAATGTTGATGAAATCAAAAACAAACGAAGACTACATAGCCTGTAGAACAACAAGAAGAGAACCAAAGAGAAAAGTCAAAGCCGCTAAGGATGAATCTTGGCAGAATTATGGCGAACATCGGGCACAACTTTGTGGACGGTCACCACGAGAATTATATAAAAGCGTGAAGAGCATGCAATGAGGCTGAGGGACGAGCCATTCAAGCCAACCACCGTCATAGATAATAAAGAAGGAAAGATACTTTTTGACCCAAACAAAATCAAAAAGAGATGAAGAGAGAAACAAGAAAATGTCGCATTACGTAAGTCAAAACAATGTGATGGAAAGGAGCCTGAAATACTCAAAAGTAAAACAAAGAAGCAATAAGATCAAACCCAACAGATATAGCAGTTGGACCAGATCAGATAACATATAAGTTATCAAAGCAGGAGATGAGGATCAATAAGCTTACTCAACCGATAAACTGACGGGAGAGTCCATGGTCATATTTTATGTATGTATTCATGTTACTCATATATCTAGAATATTCATTTTATTTATATATCTTAAGATCCAAAACAAGATTGACTGCCCGCGCCAAAGCAAACACAAACCAGAAGAACAAGAAAACCAATGTAAGCGCGTCTCCAACAAGACAAAACAAAACCGTGCGTTCGCGCTTGACAAAGGCTAGTTGGCCGAAAATTTGCGCTTGTTTTTGTTTTGTCTTGTTGGAGACGCACTTACATTGGTTTTCTTGTTCTTCTGGTTTATATATCTTAGATATTCATGTTATTTATACATCTTAGGTATTCATTTTATTTATGTATCTTAGGTATTCGTCTTATTTATATCTTACTACCGCAGTACAATGTCACCATTAGTGGATCTAGACCTTACCGTTAGATTCTCGTTTTCATAGATCTTTACCAGATCGTGGATATCGAACCTTCCTCATAAGTTACAAACGACCCCTAAACCATTAATCCCTATCTAATTAACATTTTGTTAATTCCCACTAATCTAAACAAAACATAAAAATTCACCTGCGAAATCATTTATGTATGTATCCTGTGTTCTTCGTGTTGGATTTTTTTTTTTCGTCTTCTTCTTCTAAAGCCCTTCAAACAATAACGGGATGAGAGAAGTTTCTGGGGCGTTTTTACAACATTTGGAACATAAAATGGGCTGCAATAAAACTAGTACTATTAGTTCTGATAGGAATGGGCCAGTCGTTAGTGCACTGTGCCGTGATCCATTTGGTTGCATGCTTTAGTGCGGTGGCATCAGAGAGTTGTGACTGTTATGGAGGAATAGTCTATTGTGGCACTGTGTCAGTTCAGGTTCACCTTTTTTCTCACCCACAACAGCTAGTCGACAATGAATGTTAAAAGCACGTCAATAAATCACGATGATAATAATCCTCGGTCCTTTCAGCCTGTGTGTAAATCGAGCACCATCAGCCGTACTTCCAGTAGATTACAACAACAGATCAAGTGTTGATGACGCCGCTAAAGCCTCCACTCCTGCTGTTTCAGTTCAACGGTCACTGACCTCTTCCTGGCTAGTGGAAACTATTGAGTGTTAAAGGAAGAAAAGTAATATTGTCGTAAATTTTTTTTCTAAACTATGATTAATATAATGGATCAGTCCTACAGTTAGTTTGAATGTTCTAGACGTCTATTTATTACCTCATATATTAACAATTCGAGAAAATATTGATTATTTTCAAAGTACTTATCTAATTAAGTTAAATATATTTCAAACGAGATGGAGATCTATTTCGAGCGTAAAAATATTTCAGAGAAACGTTACTCTTTATTGTGAAAGTTCCAAGGTCATAAGCTAATGAGGGGGTCTTGCAACTGGGCCAATCTTCGTTCCTGCTGCTCGGTGGTTGATTGGTTGTCACTGACGCCAGTTGGTTGTCATGACGCCAGTTGGTTGGTTGGTTGTCATGACGCCAGTTGGTTGGTTGGTTGTCAGTGACGCCAGTTGGTTGGTTGGTTGTCATGACGCCAGTTGGTTGGTTGGTTGTCAGTGACGCTAGTTGGTTGGTTGGTTGTCACTGACGCCAATTGGTTGGTGGGTTGTCACTGACGCCAGTTGGTTGGTGGGTTGTCACTGACGCCAGTTGGTTGGTGGGTTGTCACTGACGCCAATTGGTTGGTGGGTTGTCACTGACGCCAGTTGGTTGGTGGGTTGTCACTGACGCCAATTGGTTGGTTGGTTGTCACTGACGCCTGCTGGTTGGTTGTCACTGACGTCAGTTGGTGGGTTGTCACTGACATCAGTTGGTTGGTGGGTTGTCACTGACGCCAGTTGTTTGGTTGGTTGGCACTGACGTCAGTTGGTTGACTGGTTGTCACTGACGCCAGTTGGTGGGTTGTCACTGACGCCAGTTGGTTGGTTGTCATGACGCCAGTTGGTTGGTTGTCACTGACGTCAGTTGGTTGGTGGGTTGTCACTGACGTCAGTTGGTTGGTTGTCACTGATGCCTGTTGGTTGGTTGTCACTGACGTCAGTTAGTTGGTTGTCACTGACGTCAGTTGTGGTTGTTGTCACTGACGCCATGTTTGGTTGTTGTCACTGACGTCAGTTGGTTGACTGGTTGTCACTGACGCCAGTTGGTTGGTGGGTTGGCACTGACGTCAGTTGGTTGGTTGGTTCTCACTGACGCCAGTTGATGGGTTGTCACTGACGCCAGTTGGTTGGTTGGCACTGACGTCAGTTGGTTGGTTGGTTCTCACTGACGCCAGTTGATGGGTTGTCACTGACGCCAGTTGGTTGGTTGTCACTGACGCCAGTTGGTTGATTGTCACTGACGTCAGTTGATTGGTGGGTTGTCACTGACGTCAGTTGGTTGGTTGTCACTGACGTCAGTTGGTTGATTGGTTGTCACTGACGCCTGTTGGTTGGTTGTCACTGACGCCTGTTGGTTGGTTGTCACTGACGTCAGTTGTTGGTTGTCACTGACGTCAGTTGGTTGGTGGGTATCACTGACGTCAGTTGGTTAGTTGGTTGTCACTGACGCCAGTTGGTTGGTTGACACTGACGCCAGTTGGTTGGTTGTCACTGACGTCAGTTGGTTGGTGGGTTGTCACTGACGCCTGTTGGTTGGTTATCACTGACGCCAGTTGGTTGATGGGTTGTCACTGACGCCAGTTGGTTGTTGGTTTGTCAGTGACGCCAGTTGGTTGGTTGGTTGTCACTGACGCCAGTTGTGGTTGGTTGTCACTGACGCAGTTGGTTGTGGTTGTCACTGACGCCTGTTGGTTTGGGTTGGTTGTCATTGACGTCAGTTGGTTGGTTGTCACTGATGCCAGTTGGTTGGTGGGTTGTCACTGACGTCAGTTGGTTGGTTGTCAATGGCGTCAGTTGGTTGGTTGTCACTGACGCCAGTTGGTTGGTGGTTGTCACTGACGCCAGTTGATTGGTTGTCACTGACGCCAGTTGGTTGGTTGTCACTGACGTCAGTTGGTTGGTGGGTTGTCACTGACGTCAGTTGGTTGGTTGTCACTGATGCTTGTTGGTTGGTTGTCACTGACGTCAGTTAGTTGGTTGTCACTGACGTCAGTTGTTGGTTGGTTGTCACTGACGCCTGTTGGTTGGTTGTCACTGACGCCTGTTGGTTGGTTGTCACTGACGTCAGTTGGTTGGTGGGTTGTCACTGACGCCAGTTTGGTTGGTTGTCACTGACGCCTGTTGGTTGGTTGTCACTGACGTCAGTTGGTTGGTTGTCACTGACGTCAGTTGGTCGGTTGGTTGTCACTGACGTCAGTTGGTTGGTTGGTTGTCAGTGACGCCAGTTGGTTGGTTGTCACTGACGTCAGTTGGTTGGTTGTCATTGACGCCAGTTGGTTGGTTGGTTGTCACTGACGCCAGTTGGTTGGTTCGTTGTCAGTGACGCCAGTTGGTTTGGTTGGTTGTCAGTGACGACAGTTGGTTGGTTGGTTGTCACTGACGGCAGTTGGTTGGTTGTCACTGACGCCAGTTGGTTGGTTGGTTGTCACTGACGCCAGTTGGTTGGTTGGTTGTCACTGACGACAGTTGGTTGGTTGGTTGTCACTGACGCCAGTTGGTTGGTTGGTTGTCACTGACGGCAGTTGGGTGGTTGTCACTGACGCCAGTTGGTTGGTTGTCACTGACGCCAGTTGTTTGTTCGTTGTCAGTGAGGCCAGTTGGTTGGTTGGTTGTCACTGACACCAGTTGGTTGGTTGTCACTGACGCCAGTTGGTTGGTTGGTTGGTACTGAATGCCAGTTGGTTGGTTGGTTGTCACTGACGTCAGTTGGTTTGTTTACTGATGCCAGTTGGTTGGTTGTCAGTGACGCCAGTTGGTTGGTTTGTTTGTTGTCACTGACGACAGTTGGTTGGTTGGTTGTCAGTGATGCCAGTTGGTTGGTTGGTTGTCACTGACGTCAGTTGGTTGTCAGTGATGCCAGTTGGTTGGTTGGTTGTCACTGACGTGAGTTGGTTGCCAGTGATGCCAGTTGGTTGGTTGGTTGTCACTGACGTCAGTTGGTTGTCACTGATGCCAGTTGGTTGGTTGGTTGTCACTGACGTCAGTTGGTTGTCACTGATGCCAGTTGGTTGGTTGGTTGTCACTGACGTCAGTTGGTTGTCACTGATGCCAGTTGGTTGGTTGGTTGTCACTGACGTCAGTTGGTTGTCACTGATGCCAGTTGGTTGGTTGTCACTGACGCTTGTTGGTTGGTGGGTTGTCACTGACGCCAATTGGTTGGTTGGTTGTCAATGACGCCAGTTGGTTGGTGGGTTGTCACTGACGCCAGTTGGTTGGTTGGTTGTCACTGACGCCAGTTGGTTGGTTTGTTGTCACTGACGCCAGTTGGTTGGTTGGTTGTCACTGACACCAGTTGGTTGGTTGTCACTGACGCCAGTTGGTTGGTTGGTTGTCATTGACGTCAGTTGGTTGGTTGGTTGTCACTGACGCCAGTTGGTTGGTTGGTTGTCACTGTCGCCTCTTGATTGGTTGGTTGTCACTGACGCCTGTTGGTTGGTTGGCTGTCACTGACGCCAGTTGGTTGGTTGGTTGTCACTGACGCCAGTTGGTTGGTGGGTTGTCACTGACGCCGGTTGGTTGGTGGGTTGTCACTGACGCCGGTTGGTTGGTGGGTTGTCACTGACGCCAGTTGGTTGGTGGGTTGTCACTGACGCCAATTGGTTGATGGGTTGTCACTGACGCCAGTTGGATGGTTGTCACTGACGCCAGTTGGTGGGTTGTCACTGACGCCAGTTGGTGGGTGGGTTGTCACTGACGCCAATTGGTTGGTGGGTTGTCACTGACGCCAACTGGTTGGTGGGTTGTCACTGACGCCAGTTGGTTGGTGGGTTGTCACTGACGCCAATTGGTTGGTGGGTTGTCACTGACGCCAATTGGTTGGTGGGTTGTCACTGACGCCAGTTGGTTGGTGGGTTGTCACTGACGCCAGTTGGTTGGTGGGTTGTCACTGACGCCAGTTGGTTGGTGGGTTGTCACTGACGCCAGTTGGTTGGTGGGTTGTCACTGACGCCAATTGGTTGGTGGGTTGTCACTGACGCCAGTTGGTTGGTGGGTTGTCACTGACGTCGGAAACTGAGAGTCAGTCACTTCGCTAAAAAAGCGAGCATAGACAGTCATATGCGCATGATGTGAAGTCGGAACGCTTTATGCTTTACGAGTATACTTTTGTGAATTGTCTTATATTAGAGAACCCAAACACACACACACACACACACACACACACACACACACACACACACACACACACACACACACACACACACACACACACACACACACAGACTCACACACGCACACACAAATCTGAACACTTGTTTAGTTAAGAGGAAAAAATCAGCGTTGCCGCTGTGTGGATCACACTTGCTGACAATTGTTACTGTTCGCAGTAGAAACCTAGAACGGAATAGGACAAAATAGGACAAAACAGACGTATTTACCGTAAGAACCCAAGATACGACAAAGATTGATTACATAACCGAACAGTTAATGATTTCAACAGTTGATGATTTCATTTTTCATGTCATCATCATCATCATCATCGTCGTCGTCGTCATCATCATCATCATCATCGTCGTCGTCGTCGTCATCATCATCACCATCCTTATCTTCAGTGGTAAAATAAATGTATGACTGATTAAGAATCTTTCAGTTGTCATCATCATCATCATAAGAATCTTTCAGTTGTCATCATCATCATCATCATCATCATCATCATCATCGGTGGAAATATAAATGTATGACTGACTAAACATCTGTCTGTTGTCACAAATGCAGACAACTACAGATATATTCTGCAATATGCATTTGTACATTATCTTCAATTTTCTTCCCTAGGTAAATCACTTGGTTTTAAGAGGATGGATTTAGAGCAATCTATTGTTGGAAACAGAAATGGGTGTTTTCATACAGGAAAAACCGGATACTACCAGACAACCATACTTCGCGCCTTTTGTTAACATCTGACATTAAGACCTGTGGAGGTCGCGTATCACAAACGAAGAGCCTTTGAGAGGACCAACGAGAAGAAGAGGGAGATGATGATGGAACCTCACAAAACCCCACTGACGAGCAAGTTATGTCATGGGTTTCGGCCTCCCTCTTCCCACACAACAGAGAGGGGGAGACAACCTGATGGCGAACTCCCCGCCCTTTCCCTCCCTCCCTGCCTCAACTGGCTCCCAGGTGTGGGAGGAAGACTGGAAATTGGGTGGATTAGACAGTGATAAGCCAGGGCTGTAATGACCCTCGGCATCAAACGGATGCCGCTTTATAAAACAACCGTGTGGTGTCGTGGGGAGCAGATTGACGGCAAGGTTGTCATCATCCCTTCAATTCTTGTCTGTCCTCCTGCCCACAGTTCCTTCATCTTCATCTTACGAAAGACAAAGGAAGAAAAATAACAACAAAACAACAACAACAACCACCCAACGAGCGCGATAGTCAAGTGGGGGTAAGACATGTAAACTTCCAGTCAAAAGGTCCGGATTTAATACTAACTTCCGCCTGCTTGGTAAAGGATAGAGAGTTTTGCTATCTTCCAGGCATGTGTTCAGATATATTGTATTATATCATGTGCCCTGCCGCATAGTGTTGGCGATCATGGGCCTCCATATGCATCTATCCCTTGTCGCCGCATGCACATCTTCCACCCTCTCTGTCCTCAGCCACCTTGCAAGTCCGTCCAACGTTTTCTCCCTATCTACCCGGTGTTCTCTTTCTCTCCAGCTTTGCTGTTGTGACCAGGTGCTCTAATCCCCTTTTCTCATAAAATGGCCTATAAATGTTGCTTGCCTTTTCCTAATCTTCCTTATCAATGATCTTGTGTCTGCCTCCATCAAGACTGTCTCGTTTGTTTTCTTTGCTGTCCTGGAAAATGGTTTCAGTCTTACGCTTGTGCGGTATTTTGTACATCAGCTAACCCTAGACTCCCGTATAGACGCTCGAAGTTTTGCGTCCGTCGTGACAGTAGTCTACATCTGGATTATACAAATGACCACTGTATGAACTCTTTATCTGTCCCCCGTGAGATGCCGGGGGCTCTTTTAGTATAAATAGTATCCCCACCTATGGAAATTCTGCGCTAGAAATTTCCTCTTTTCCGACGCTCTATTTGTTTCTTCCTTTGTTTCTGTCATTTCTTCCATTGAGCCGTATTTTGTAACAGTATTTCTTTCTGATGGTTCATCAAAAATCGAAAGAGAATCGATAATTTTACGGCAGGAGGCTACTGATGACTTAAAATTATGTGCCAATGACTCCACAGTGCATGTTTGTTGCTATTTTGATTGTCTTTAACACTATTTCGAAATTGAAATGGGCGTCTATGAAGTCCCTTGTCAAACTCGTTTCCTATTTGTTTGAATGATTGCAGCGCGTTTCTTTATCGATGCGCTGGCACTTTTGTGGCGTTTGCTGTATGAAAAAAAATCATTTTGTATCTATCCTATTTTCTTTACGAAAAAAAATCATTTAAAAAATATCCACTTTTGTGACGTTTGCTGTATGAAAACACCCATTTTTGTTTCCAACAATAGATTGGTCTAAATACATCCTCTTAAAACCAAGTGACTTACCTAGGGAAGGCAACTGAAGATAATGTACAAATGCACGTTGCAGAGTATGTCTATAGTTGTCTGCATCTGTGACAACTGACATGTTTAGTCAGTCATACATTTATATTTCCACTGATTGATGATGATGATGATGATGATGATGATGATGATGATGATGATGATGATGATGATGATCACAACTGAAAATTTCTTAGTCACACATTTATTTTTCCACTGATATGATGATGGTGATGACGACGACGACGACAACGATGATGATAATGATGATGATAATGATGATGATGACATGAAATATGAAAACATCAATTGTTGAAATCATTAACTATTGGTTACATAATCAATCTTTGTCGTATCTTGGGTTCTTACGGCAAATAAATCTGTTTTGTCCTATTTTGTTCTGTTCTATTCCAGGTTTTACTGCGAACAGTAAGAATTGTCAGCAAGTGTGATCCAAAGGCGGCAACATGATTGTTTTTCCTTTTAAATAAATAACTGTTCAGATTCTGTTGTTTTGTTTAAGGTTCTGTAACACAGAGCAATTTATAACACTAAACTCGTCAGATATAAAGCGTTCTCTAGGTTCAAAGTGTCTCTGCCAGATAATTACTGTCGGACGTGGAATTGTCCAATTGTGATGAATCCCTTTTGAAGAAAACCCAAACTGATTGGTGTGATAGGAATCTGTCTCCATATGGTCATTGGAAGAACGAGCTTGACAACAATATGCGGTTGAAGAAGAAAGCGGACTGCAGAGAAAGGAAAACATCCTGTCTCGAAAATCTAATCTGATGTCAAATTCCATAACTCCCCCCAACTTGTCACCGTCTACGAGCATACCGTGGATTGGGAGGGAGGGAGGTGGGTAAGCGGGGAGAGGGGATGAGAGAATCTTTGTGGAGTCTCTCAGATGTTGACGTAACCCACCAGCAGGCAACGGACCCTCAAAAGCTTTCCACCCATCTCACCGTCCACACAGTGAAAGCAGTGAAAATCACTAGCGGTCTCACATCATTGAATGCACGCTGTATGGGTCCCTCACAAACCACAAAACATCGGGTAACGGCACCTGTAGCTTTGCTTACCCCACCCCCCTTACCATTGAGGAGACATCCCGGGAGTTGGGTGTCACTGACCGGCTAGTGGGGGGCCAGTGTGTGCCTATACCTCACAATATTTCTGTGAAGTCGCCGCCTCTGTGGACGGGGTAGTGAGGATCATGCTGGGTGGCTGATGGTTCATGCTGACGATTAGATCAGTAAGCACACTACCCGGGATGTAACAAGTGGATTTGGGGACAAATTAGGTATAGAATCGCAATGCTTCGGTTTCAGTGTCGGTTTCCTGTGTCCAAAGAATGGAAAATGGAAGGCAAACCGCGTGTTTTTACTAGTAAGAGTAAATGGAGGGAATGATTGTGTACCGTTTCGCTTCGTGGGAACGATATGGGAGGTTTAAAGACGTATAGCTAGGTTTACGTACGAGCTCGTATCAAATTGCTTCCACGGGGTTTTGTTGTACTAACAAAGTAAATGTTGGTTTTCACAGATTAAATCACTATTTCTATTATACAGCTTATATGTGGTCTGTGGTTTGTAAAGTCAGTCAGAACCTAATTATATTGACTTTTTTGGTTCTTACTCAAGTCAGTTTTGTTTGGAGTCGTTTCGTATTAAGAAAGTCCGTTTAGACGAGAACCGGTCAGACAGTCTGACAGGTAAAACATACTGGATGGTATTGCCCAAGGAACACGTAGGCCAAAATGGGTTGGGACGTACGCTAAGCCTGTTTCGCTCAGAACAGGTGAAACGGAATCCGTTTGAACAGTTATATTGTTGAACCATTGTTTTCGGACATTGTTTTAACTGAAACATTTAGGAAATGCATGTTCAGATGTTAGATTTACCTCTGTGGTCTCATCGTCTGGTTGACCGTCGGTTTGCCACTGATGCAGTTGTCTTATCTCTTTCGGTTGTCTGACTCTCTCAGTGAATTATCGATTGTCACTGGTTATTATCTTCCTGTCTGTTCCTGTGTCAGCCTCTCTTCTTTCTTACTATGCATGAAGAACTGTTTTGACAATTTCCTTTGAACTTGAAATACAACCCATACCATTTCCACTTTTTGTCTTGCCACAGTAGTTATCGGGGCTCAGATGATCAGTTATTGTTATTTTTTTGTTTAAAGCCCAGCCGATTGCGCAGAGCCATATCAATGTCCTAATCATTTCAAAATATACACAATACTTCAACAGGGGAAAAAAAGGAAACGAAAACTAAGTGCACATATCAATGTATTCGCGTCCGTAATCTAAGGCGATATCCCAGGCGTTGACACACGTCCAATTTATCACACAAGGGATTTAAAAAACATACCTGAATATGAATTTAAACATAACTAAGGACACTAAATCATATATAAAAACGGGCCTAAACTACCAAAAATTCCTTCTGCATGTCTCATTTCCCTAGAACCAAAAATGCACTTAATACATGTACCCAATTATCAATCCATAGACATCAACATAGATCCTTTTGTCAACCATATTCAGCAGGGAGTTCCTGACTGCAAAACCAACTCCATGTTCTCTGCGCTCCTCAGTGCTCTTTCCTTGCCAGAAGGTGTGGTCTTTCTCCTTGAGTGTGCCTGAGTCAGCCAGGTGCGTTTCTTGCAAGGCGGCGATGTCTACCTGTAGTCTCGTTCTGTTTTGTAGATTTTAAAGTCCTACCACTCTCAGAGTATAAGAGGACTAGCT
>CM060311.1:46410191-46430191 GCA_030674185.1 Monoplex corrugatus
CCGATATCTTCATCTCCAGATGTTCCCTGACCATGTTCACAGCGACCAGAATAAGATGGAAGTCCTAAGCTAAACAATACAGCGATTTACACATACAAAGTAAAACGGTCCCAGAACGGTTCCCAAGTGAATGGTCGTAGCAGCACTTCAAAAACACGAAGAGACCTTCCTCAATGACTGACCAATCACTCAGTGAAGGTACAAGTTAACATCTGAGGAAAAAGTATAAAAGGCCACCCTAACCCTAACCCCACACCCATCCCAAAAAGCATAAACAACCACTCCGAGAAGCACTTCTACCCAGTGTTCATAGGAAGTGTGTGTGTGTGTGTGTGTGTGTTTGTATGTGTGTGTGTGTTTGTGTGTGTGTTTGTATGTGTGTGTGTGTGTTTGTGTGTGTGTGTGTGTGATTATCTCACACACACGCACACACACACACACACACACACACACACACACACACACACACACACACACACACACACACACACACACACACACACGTCAGGTCTGGAAGACTGAAGCTTAACAAAAGCATAATGTGTGTTTGTGTGTATGTTTGTGTGTGTTTGTGTTTGTGTGTGTGTGTGTGTGTGTGTGTGTGTGTGTGTGTGTGTGTGTGTGTGTGTGTGTGTGTGTGTGTGTGTGTGTGTGTGTGCGTGTGTGTTGAGATAATCATGTTTGTAGTGTCAAACGGATCTGTTATGAGCGTATTGACTTGCCTAAACATCATGTGTGTGACACAACTGGCTTATGTCTTCGTGTCAGCACGCGGGCCTACGTGCTTACAGACACATACACAAGCGCCCGTACGTGCTTGCATACACATGCACACAGGTGAGCGCTTACACTCATACATGTTATGTGATGAAATGAAATATCATTTATGTCCTATACATACGCATATTCGTTGGTCTATAGATTTCGCGTAAAGTATCTGCACAATGGTGTAAAACCTTTTAAAAAGATAGTTACATGAACTGTCAACAGAAAACTAGTATTCAAAAACAAAGAAAAAACAAAAAGTAAAACAAGAAAATAGAAAAAAATAAAATAATTACGAAAGAGAAAAACACAGAATAATGTAACTTTATGCGGTTATCATATCCATATGTATAGATACAGACATATGCATGTAGCTATAGATATACATATATACATACATACTAGATACATACATATAATTATAAATGCACACATGCACACAAACACGCACACACACACACATATATATATATATGTGTGTGTGTGTGTGTGTATGTGTGTGTGTGTGTGTGTGTGTGTGTGTGTGTGTGTGTGTGTGTGTGTGTGTGTGTGTGTGTGTGTGTGTGTGTGTCCAACAGATTTTTGCCACTTCCGTGCCTCCTTATAGACGCATCGACATCGAAACACGTGTTTTGGCTCGGCACATACACACACACACACACACACACACACACACACACACACACACACACACACACACACACACACACACACACACACACACACACACACACACACACACACACACACGTACATGTATACATGAAGTACATTTTTGCATGATCTACATATGTATACAAACCTACATATATACTACATACATTCACGCACATGCTCTCTCTCTCTCTCTCTCTCTCTCTCTCTCTCTCTCTCTCTCTCTCTCTCTCTCTCTCTCTCTCTCAGTCTCTCTCAATCTCCTGTCTTTATCCAAAGATTATCCGGAAAATTCAAATTTGGATTTCTGCAAGTCTCTGTTTTCTTGAAGAAGTATCACTTGAAGGGGTGAATTCAAGCTCACCTGGCCTACAAATGTGTTTTTCAGTCACATGTATAGCTAAGGAACTTAATTAAGGTTTTCTCATTTTATCAACTAAAATGATTGCAACTGACAATAGTTTATCGGATTCTAGCAACCAATATCATTTTGAATGACACTGGTTGCAATAATCCGATGAACTATCGTCACTGCGGCCATTTTAAATGGTGACAGCAGAAGGCATCCAGGAGTCATGACGTGGATGTGGCCCGGCCCCTTACAATGTCATAGCCCAAACACTTGCTTGACGGAGGTTTCTCCTTTGAGGACCTTCTGCTGTCCGCTTCTCCCCAGAGTTTCTTATTACTGACTACTAAATGCAATAGACATCTACAAACTGTACATGGTGTAATAATACAAGACACTCTGCTGAACACTTCCTGTGGAACTGCTACCTTGTCCGTAACTTTTGGAACTTAGTAGAAATTTAATCAACCGAAAATACAAAAATATTTCAAACATCAAAATCACACGGAATGTTGTATTGTACGGTATTGATCAAACTGTAAAAACAGATGGAATATTTGGTCTGACTATAATGCTTGCAAACTCCTTTATCTATATACGCAAGATTGACAAATGTGTTCCGAATGTATTTACTCTCTAGATACTACCAAATAAAACATTCAAAATTGAACAACATAATGCTAACATAAAGGTTTACTTGTCCATCTTTAATGCTCAGAGGGACAACTATTAGCCTCTGTTTTCTCAGTAGAGAACAAATTCATCTTTATGACCTGTTTATAAATCTTGATGATTACTTTGAAACCTCCAGTGTGTGTAGTGTTGTATGTTTTCTATATGTTGTCAAATGTCCACAATGCTCCACCTATGTGTATGAACTGGGATCATTTTTCGTTACTACATTGTATGTTGATGTCTGCTGTCTGTTTACTGTAAAACAAAATAAAAATAAGTTAAAAAACTTCACGTGACCGGAGGACAATGGGAGACTGTCACAACAGTGAAAACATGATGTAAATAAATTGTCAACACTTCCTGAGAAAGTGTTGTTTGCACACCTTTCGGCAAAAGCACTGATTTTAGACATTTTAGGTAGATATGACCTTGATCTTGGCACCATGACTTCCAAGCCTATACATTCATAATTCCTGAACGTTTCACACCTTTGACCCAAATTTGGTCAAGATCCATCCACAATCAGCTGCAGTTCGGAGTTTGTCCAAGAAGAAATCATGGCGCTCGCGCAATTCGATATGCGCTCCACTCAAATCTGTCAGCAATCATCTAGCAGACTTCCTGACCCTGTGCATGGAGCCCTACACAGAACACACACTCGCGTGCACATACATATAAATAAAGAGGCAGACGGGGGGGGGGGGGGGGGTTAGGGGGCAGAAACAATCTTCGAAATATTAAGCTGACACCACCAGAATGATGGAAGCATATAGCTAAAAGGCCAGTTTGAGAAAATGTTGATAACTCATTTTTGTCACACACACACACACACGCACACACACACACACACACACACACACACACACACACACACACACACACACACACACACACACACACACACACACACACACACACACACACACACACACGTCAGGTCTGGAAGACTGAAGCTTAACAAAAGCATAATGCTGCTTTTTGTGTTTTGTGTTTAATTCTGGTTTTTCTCGGATGCGTATATACACACATGTTGTTTTGCCCACACTTGTAGTGGATATCTGGCTGTGCAATCTGCATACTCTGTCTTCGGTAGGCGTGGGTGTATATTGGGTGTAATCATTTTCACGTTTCTGTGAACCACGGACACTGACATGACTTACAGAACCTTTAACTTGAGTGTCAGATGTTTTGCGTGCGTATACACACGGGGGTTTATACACTAATCTGTCTACTACATGATGACCTGGGAGAACAGAAAAATGTCCATCCTTTACCTACCAGGTGGAAGGCACCCAAGCAGAAGCGAACCCAGACACTCCAATTGGAAGTCCGACGTCTCATCCACTTGACTACCGCGCCCTTCGGAGAAATACAATGTGTATAAGAGGTTTCACTCGTCTTACAGGCTGTGTTGTTTATCATGGACTGTGAATGTTTTTCTGTGTGGTTTCAGTATGACTGTTTATGATGGTCCAGCTGGCAGCATATAAAGACTATCCTGTTTGCTGCCCATCTTAATGTGGTCTTAGCTTAATGTTTCATCGGTCATTTCTTTCCTCCTTCCTCATGTCCTAGATCTTATCAGCGCATTGCATATTGCGCAGGCTCAGGGATGCTGCCAGATAACTGCTGGCAGATTTGGGATGGGCGCATATGGAAATGTCCGAGTGCGATGAACCCTTCTTGAACAAACTCCAAACTCGTATTTAACCCTTTGACTGCCGCACCCTGTCCACCAGCATCATGCATTGCCAACCATGCCAGCAAAACAAAAACTTAACCTTTTGACTCCCTCATCCTATCCACCAGCTTCCTGCAGGAAGCTGGTGGATAGGATGAGGGAGTCAAAGGGTTAAGTTTTTACAATTGGCAGACAGGGTGTGGGAGTCAAAGGGTTAATGTTCTAGCCTTTGTCATGGGATCTGGATTGTACTACTGTACACCTGGATCTGACCGTATCATTGTTTTATCGTTGCGGTTGTCATCATTTAAGAAAACGAATTTTAAAGATGCAGAAATAAATTTGCGATTGGCACTTGGTGGAAAAATGATAGAGGTAGTCGCCTGACTGTATGGGGGATCGTAGGAAAGTGTAGAGATAGAGATTTCAATATCTTGTAATCGGCCCATTCCTTTTACCTACAGTTTTATCTTCCCCAGTCCTTAACAGGGAAGGCCATTCACAGCCACATGGACACCGGGCTGCACGCACAAACACTGGTGTATATATATTGTAGTAATACTTGAATCTGCTATTGCTGGTACACAAAGAGTATTCCCCCAAAGCGGCCAGTTTTCTCTCAGTAACTCCACTGCAAAAGCTGTGTAAAGCAAGGGACGTCTGTAGTCCATCAATATATATAATCACACGTTTCGACTCAACAGTATGACGGCCTGAGCCTGTTCATTGCACGGTTCACACGTAGACCCCTCATTAGCCAGATCTTAGACTGATCCATGAACTACCGACTGAAGTTAACAATTAGGGCGTATGACATGGATAAAACCAACATGCATACAGAAAAATCATGGACTGCAGTCAACCCGCCTTATGTATTAACACCAAACTTCAGATGACTAGTCATATCATGAAACAGCACTGAGCTTTTTGATCCTCTTGACAATAATGGATGCCCGAGACAGACAACACGCTCAACTCACCAGTTCAGTTTAGTTCACCGTAGAGACAATCATCGGAATTGATTTAACGGGACAGAAACTACCCACCACAACTGACTTGGTCAGTTATAATCACTCTGACGTTAGACTTAGCAAGGCTGAGTTGGGACTATCTGGAGGCGACTTGTTGCCAACAGCAACACCTACACCAGCCATTTAATCCTTAAGACAAAGGTCATCTGCCTTCTCTCACTGGGACAAGAAGACGAGAGGGAAAACACCTTTCTTCTCCTTACCGGGCTACCCCATAGCGAGGTGTGAAAAGGTAGCCCCTGTGTTGACGAAGAGGTGTCAAGTGGAAACCCTACGGCGTTTGCTCTCGGTAATAGAGTACAAGATTTTGTGAAACACTTTACGAGTCATTGGAGTCAAGACAAACAACGAAAGCTTTACCTCTCTAGCCTTTCCTTCAATGTTGTGCTAGTTTGAAAATGAACTGGTTGTAATTGTTAAAGATAGACCCCTAGCCCCTACCTACGTAGGTATATTTCCTTGCTTGTTTCCTTAATCCGAAAACGAGTTGAAAACAGTTAAAGACGTTGGTTTGGGTGAGTGATTAAAAGTTTGTTTCTTCTACAGATTTGTGACGATTTCTTTCAGCTTCAAAATAGGTTCCAGGTGGGGAAGAGGCTTGAAGTACCGCGTTGTATTGTTGGACATCATGTAGTCATTGGTCAGTATGGCCTGGAGTCCGGTGCTTCAAAGGTGGCTCAAGATCCACTAATGGGAAATCTTCATTACTTTATAGCTACAACCCACCCCCACCCCCATCTGTATCTCTGTATCTCTGTCACTCTCTCTCTCTCTCTCTCTCTTTCTCTCTCTCTCTCTCCACACACACACACACACACACACACACACACACACACACACACACACACACAGAGGAAATATTCTTTAGCGCACCGAGACACTTACTGCAAAAACTACAAAGTACAGAATGCAAAAGTTTTAAACTTGCCCTTGGTCTTCCGATGCATGCTTCCAATCTCCGAACATACGGTGAGATTAATATGTTGCCGCTTGATGAACAAAGGAAACTCGTCTCTACCAAATTTCTGCTAAGGAATACCACCGTTGAAAATGTTTTGAGACCTGATATAACTTTAAGATCAGACATTGATTTTCCGAAACGAGCTAGATCAGTATCTTCACAGGCCACACTTGCAACGTATACACACGATATCATGAATGGCTCTGGAATTGATCTAGAAGCGGATCCTATATCTATAAGACCTTCGTTTTCACCAGTACCCAGTTGGGAACTCTTAAGAGCAAACTTTGACATACACCACACTGATTTAAAGAAAGAAGATAATATCAACTTATTAGCGAGTCGAGTTAAATGTCATATTGAACACTTTTATCCCAATCATTTAAAAATCTACACAGATGGATCATTAATTGAGAAAAAAGCAGGTTCTGCGTTTTTAATACCAGCTCTTAAAATAGAGAAATCTTTCCATATTGGACCCAACAAATCAATATTTACAGCTGAACTCTTTGCAATACTGATGGCTTTGAATTACTTAGTAAGCTATCCTCGGAATATATCACAAATCCTTTTCTGCGTTGATTCGAAATCAGTGCTTCAGGCTCTTGAACTAATGAAGTTAGACACTAGATCTGAAATGATAATAGAAATTAGCCATTTAATTCATTTCTTATCCTTAAGAGGCACTGATCTTACTTTCTGCTGGATACCATCTCATTGTTCGTTTCATCATAACGATGTGGTTGACAGGGCCGCCAAACGAGGAGCTAAGGGTTCACCAGAATCAAACAACATAAAGCTTTCTCTCTCCTTGAATGAATCTTATAACTTAGTGGATGCCTATGTTTGGAAACTGTTTCAGATAATCAGAAAAAGTGCAATACAAATAGCGTGAATATTATAATCAGCAAAATAAGTAAACAGTTTACCATAAATAGAACTATGCAGTCCCTTATGTATAGGTGGAAACTCGATGCATTAAAAACAAAGTACACCAGAAATATTGTCTGTCTTTGTGGACAGAAAATAACGACCAGTCATTTACTTTCTTGCTTTAGTATAAAGCGACTCATTCCGGTACTTTCTACTCACACAATTTCCGACATATTTGAATCATCATTATTAACATACGAATTTTTTGTTAGCCTGTCAAAAAGTCCAATAGTTCAATATTTGTAATTCGTTCATCTTCTTGTTCATGGTTACAGTTAGCTAGTTTATTGTAAATATTTGTTGTGGTATGCTACTTCATTTGTTATGTTTACGCTCCCCTCTGACATATGCCTTGTCCTTGCTTCTTACTTGTTTTTCACTTGGTTTTAGCCCGAATATGTTTTTTGCTGCTCGAGTGGGCTGTAAGTGATATGAATTTGAACTTAAATTTCATTTATTTTTTTTAACCATGACTAACTACACATAAACATTTGCATTTGCTCTTCCGGTTTCTATTCCCCTTCCCCACATCGCTTTTTTTACGTACTTAATTTTTCATTTATTCAATTGTTTATTTACTTATTTATTTATTTATCATTATTATCATTGTTATTAGCATTTATTATTTTTTATTTATTTATTTACTTTTTTTGTTTTGTTTATTTGTCTAAAATCACTTAAGTGAATAGACATTAAACCAATGACCACCACACACACACACACACACACACACACACACACACACACACACACACACACACACACACACACACACACACACACACACACACACAAGTAAGCTGGGGTTCTTTTGACAGAGCCATGGACTCAGGAGCCCGTATTTTCAGTTCAATCCTGGCCCATAATCTTCCATAGGTCTCCCCCTCCTCCCACCCGCTTTCACTCCCATTCCAAAACCTTCACAGTGCATAGGGTTTTGCACAGACTCACGGTGTTTATCTCAGAATTAAATTGCTGGCAAAGTTGAGTGGAGCACACATAGAATTGTCGGATTGCAAGGAATCTCTCTTGAACAAAATACATTCTCTCGCTCTCTGTTGGGGACCGGGGAAGATAGAGATGAGTTGAGGGTGCGTGCGCGCATGCATGCGTGTTTGTATGGATCAGTATGACGTGTATGTTTCCTGGCAGTAAGTGGTTTATGATGATCTGTTGGTGTTGCGTGTAAAAGCCGATCTTCGTTGTACTGTTGCAAATAACACACACGTACGTCAACATTCATAAACAGGTCAGCTCGAAAAAATTATTGGATTAATGAATTTATGGGGGGGGGGGGGGGGGTTGTTGTTGTTGTTGTTGTTTGGTTGGTTGGTTTATTTTTCCCATAGAACAAGGGAACGCTTTTCAGGATGCTGTGATCACTGTCTCTTTTGTCAGCCATTGCCAGAATTCCCTGTCCCTGGATAAGAGCACGTGGGCAACAGTGTTGAGATCTGTCCATTTCTTGTTGTTTTCAGTCCAGAACGGTTCCTCTGTAAGGATTTTCTCCGCCTATGTTTCAATCTCTTCGGGACATTCAGCATACTTTGGCTGAGATAACTTGGGAGGTTGATAATTGTGCAGTTCTTAGGAGGAATATAAAATGTTCTGTAAGACGTAATCCACATGGCAACAAAAGTATAACCTTCACTTGTTGTAAATTAGAAACCCTTTTCAATTTTTAAAAGGATAAAAAGAAAACCAGTAATAGCAAGGCAGAACACTTTATATCAAAGAATTCAAAAAGTTCAAAACACACGCAATACACATTTTCAATAGAGGATCTAGTGCATGAAGTACAATCACTATCAACAATGTATAGGTTAATCCTTTGACTCCCGCACCCTGTCCATTAACATCCTGCATTGTCAACCATGCTAACCAAAGCAAAAACTTAATCCTTTGCCTCGCTCACCCTAACCACCAATTTCCTGCAGGAAGTTGGTGGTTAGGGCGAGGGAGTCAAAGGATTACGTTTTTGCAGTTGGTGGATAGGGTGCGGGAGTCAAAGGATTACGTTTTTGCAGTTGGTGGATAGGGTGCGGGAGTCTAAGGGTTAAGTAGGTCAGAAAGAAGACATTATACACATCATTATAAAAGAAGTCATCAATATCAAACTTATCTGAAACTACGGACATATACATCAGCCATTTTTCTTTTTTTTTTCTGTGCAAGTTTCACTTCAGTTTTGCATTATATTCTTCTAACGGCGTTTTGGTGAAGCTATCTTGTCGAAGAAATGGTGTTTGATAGATTTTTTTGAACTTTGTTTTCATGAATATTATATACGTTTTCCAAGGATTATCAAATCAAATAGTGAGTCTGTGACCTTGCTTTTATCGGTGCTAAGTGGAATTACACTGTCAGTTAATCTGATGTTTGCAAAGTGACGAATGTTGACCTCAACAGTTCTTCTATCATGTCCCAGAATGTTTTGACATGAAACACTTTCAAAATATAT
The DNA here is from genome assembly GCA_030674185.1 of Monoplex corrugatus. NCBI lineage: Eukaryota > Metazoa > Mollusca > Gastropoda > Littorinimorpha > Ranellidae > Monoplex > Monoplex corrugatus. Next base: position 46,419,702 of record CM060311.1, read on the forward strand.
GATCAGTTCTGTCCTTCATTTCTAAAAAGAAGCCACAGCGAAAGCTATTCAAAAGTCCCATTACTTTTAAAATGATACTAGTCCCCAGACTTCTATGTACAAAGCCTATTTGAAACCATTTTGAATCCATTTTGAATTACATTTTTATCTTATGAATTTTCATGAACACCATTTTCTATGGCATGTTTGCTCCCAGTTTTTCAAACAAGAATTTGGACGTGCGTCATCTGTTCTTGAAACATAACGATCAACAATGTAAAGGTTATGTATATGGAGTTAATTGTTTTCAGCACGGTAGGAATATGATGTTTACGTCCATTAGGTATGTTAAGTGTCGGTTTTGTGTGTTTTTGTTTTTGTTTGTTTGCTTGTTTGTTTGGTTGGTTGGTTTTTGTTGTTGTTGTTTGTTTGTTTGGTTGGTTTTTGTTTTGTTTTGTTGCATGAATTTTTTTAATTGGTACTTTGCATCCACTATACAAAAGGAAATTCACATTTATGTTACATTTTCTAGTAAAGTCATCATGTGTCATAAATGATCCATTATCATTTTAAAATGTGCAGTACAATAGACCTCCTTTTCAGCCCAAACAGTAAATGTTATGGTATTTCCATTTTTTTCATTAAACAGAATCAATTCTTAAAGTCAATGTCTGCAATATTAATGTCATATTTCTGCATGACGTATTGTTTGCTTTAAAACGTGTTTCCAAATAAGAACTTTACAAAATAATTTCGAAGTTCGATCGAAAAAGCTTCGTAAACATAGCTTTGTTCAGGTGAATCGCTACACGTTATAAAATGAGCTATACATGAGATCCTGCCTGTGGTTGTGTGTGTTCAGTCAATATACATGTTGGCGATCCTAAACTTCATCTGGTGCTGTCCGATGTCCCGTTAGCATATTAAGCCAGAGTGTCGTAAGGCTTGTGGGGATTGGGATAGTTCTGGGGGGGAACAGTAACGCCACATCGTCTGACAGTATTATGTATCAGTCTCACTTTTAAAGCCGGGATGTGAGCTGTCTTGTTTACCGTGGCCAGCCGTAACCACAATCCATAATCCTTCAGGGTACGACTGACGCCATAATCAAGAGAAACAGGTTACTTTATACCCTGCGATACTCTCATCGTACTCCATAAACTCGGGCGGATATCTGTACGGGACACCGCGTATGACTTACTTTGACGCTTGTATTGTTCTCTTCTGTCGTTTACATTGTTCTCTTCAGTCATAAAAGTGTCAGAAGTCTTGGCTGAAAAGGGTTGTCGCGATTATAGTTTGTGTATGGTGAAACGCCGCAAGGACTAGAACACTGTTGATAACAGGTGTTGATCTTTTGATACGGCAGGTACAAACTGGCGGTGTCTGTTACATAGTACTCCGTCGTGTGACAGTATAAACAATGTCACGCCGTTGAATCCGCTCTCTATCTTCAGGCACCGCATCTCGAACTTTGCAGCAATGCAAACAGATTTTATTGGTGTTTTCATTTATTTAGAAAACATTCGGAAGATTAATTGTACATAGTGAAAACAGTTTGGACCAGCCGAGCAGACTACTTGTGTCTTCGTAAATCTTATGCACAGGTACATAGTCTTCAAATAGGGAGGGCAGGGTGGAGAAGGAACCTATGGAACACAAAGCTGACGCCACCAGCACGACTGAAGCATGAAGACGGGCAGCTAACAGGCCAGTTTTTAATGTTGCCGGCTAGGATTGAACTTAGGACATCAGATCTTAAATCCATGGCTCTATCAAAAGAACCGACGAGCCCTCGTTAGAAGTCTGTGGACCACCCTAACCCTAACCCACGACCTCTGGGTTATCAGTTTGGCGCTCTAACCAAGTGAGCCAACGAGCACCACATAACAAAGAGTATTAACGCGTAGTGTGTGCAACATGTAGTGTTGCTTAAAGCCCTGGTTCTCACAGTACTCGATAAAGGCTCGGAAAAGATGTTGCTCACACCAGCAAAAGATTGGAATGATTTGTTGAGGTAGAGGCTCGGTCGTTTTTCATAGTGCTGTGAGGACTTTGCGTTATTTTATCATTAGAGCCTGGGTTTTATTTCCTCAGTAAACAGTCGACTAGAGTCTGTATGTCTGTATGTTCTTGAATGCAACAGGTAAAGGTTTCCCATACCATGATCAGTCGTAGGGTGTGAGTTGTCAGAGGCCTTAGCTCCTGTCCAAGCCATCATTATGAGAGCGATGCCTTTCTCTTCTTGTCACTGTTCTACCTTCTGGTCCTGATGCTCACCATTGGGTCGACTGGGTGTGATGTGGCCAGGCCAGGGCATCAGTCTAAACACTTTTTGGAAACCACGCTGGATGGAACATGCAAAGATTTCGGGGCAGTTTGTAGACATATGTATGTGGCTCGAATCTGGAATATCATAGTAGGATTTCGTCGGCTCCTTGGAACATACTTATTCAATGACAGAAAGGATGTCTTGATCCTTCATTGAGGGATTTTGGTCGAATTTGGACCACATACCCAGCCTATTGCATGGTTTCAGAAGCATAAGGTTCGAATAAACATGGTGTAATGAGTTGGATCACTGTGTGCGAAAAAAAAAGTGATATGTATTTTAGCTTTTTGAGGATAGCATACTTCATTATCATACCACTGAGTTTCAGCATTCCTTTCGGAAAATCAAAAGAAATGTAAGGAAATTTGTAGCCTTTGTGATGATGGCATTGCAAGCGCCTGCTGAAAGAACGATGGGAATGTAAGGCATTGATCCAAAAGTGCTCAGAATACGTTACACGGTTAACTTTTGAATATTATTCGGCAATGGCACTCGTCATGAATTCTATGTGTAACAACAACAACAACAAAACTGTACGTTACTACATGTAAATGGCGTTTAAAAAGGACTCAAAGAAAATAGATCTATATCAGCAGCAGCTAAGCTGAATTAGCAACACTTGATGTGTGAGTTCAGTCCCGGCCCTCCCAGTCCGCAACATAAAAACGTGCTTGTTTGCTGCCCATTCTAATGTCTGTCATTGTAGTGGCATTAGTGTAGTGTTTCATAGGTCCTTTCCCCCTCCCTTTCCCGTTTCGAGACTTTGCCAGTGCGTCATCATCGTCATCAAGTGTCCTGCCACATGGTGTTGGCGACCATGGCCCTCCCTACGAATCTATCTCTTGTTGCCGCACGCGCATCTTCCACCCTCTCTGTCCTCAGCCACCCTGCAAGTCTGTCCAATATTTTCTCCCTGGGTCTATCTACCTGGTGTTCTCTTTCCCTCCAGCTTTCCCGTTGTGACCAGGTGCTCTAATTCCCCTTTCCTCATGAAATGGCCTATAAATATTGCCTGTCTTTTCCTAATCTTCCTTATCAATGATTTTCTTGTGTCTGCCTCCATCAAGACTGTCTCGTTTGTTATCTTTGCTGTCCATGGAACTCTCAACATTCTTCTTAGAAACCACATCTCGGCTGCCTCATTTGTTCTGCCAGTGCGTAGGGTTGTATATCTTCCGGGAGATCTTGCCTCGGACGAATGATCATTTGCTTGCTTTCCATGATGCCATTGGTATGTAGAGCAGCAATGAAGATTGTCAACATCTGTCTATTTCAGGGCCGTGAGGTCTCCTAACGTTCGTCGCCAGGTGTTCCTGGGTCTTGGCAGTTGGGTCCAGCGATGTTATCCTGCTGTCTTCGGATGATGTGCCCAATCCATCTCCATCATCTTTTTACATGATTATTATGGACTCATCTGATGTAGTCACGACTGCTGGGTGATCCTCATTTAACGAGGAAGACTTTCGACAACCGCCTGGACTGTGGCTGTAGGATCTTCATGCATGAACGAGATTATGATGAACTGTCGTTGCACTCCGACAAAAATCACTCTTTTGGCTGGGTGGCTGGATCCCAACTGATACCTATCTTTTTATACACACATGGAGAAATAAAGAAGTGACCGACAGGTGTGTAGGTTTTATCACAAAACGAGTCTGGAATTTGTTCAAGAAGGATTCATCACACTTGGACCTTTCCATATGCGCTCCACCCAAATCTGCCAGCAGTTATCTGGCAGACCCCTGAGCCTGCTCAAAACGTTATGCGCTGAAAAGGTCTTGAAATGGGAAATGGGGAGAAGCTGGAAAAAAAACTGTGAAACACTTTACTGATACCAACAGAATGATGGAAATACCAGGCCCAGCTAACGGGCCAATTTTTAATGTTGCGGGCTGGCATCTTGAGTCCACGGCTCTGTCAAACTGATCTGTCCGTGTTCATAAATATGGTACAATATGTGTGATTCTGTGCCTGGACCTGTGATGCACAGTCTTGATAGATAGATAGATAGATAGATAGATAAATAGATAGATAGGTAGATAGATTGATTGATTGATAGATAGATAGATTGATAGATAGATTGATAGATAGATTGATAGATAGATAGATAGATAGATTGATAGATAGATAGATTGATAGATAGATAGATAGATAGATAGATAGATTGATAGATAGATTGATAGATAGATAGATAGATAGATTGATAGATAGATAGATAGATAGATTGATAGATAGATAGATAGATAGATTGATAGATAGATAGATAGATTGATAGATAGATTGATAGATTGATAGATAGATAGATAATGATAGATAGATAGATAGATAGATAGATAGATTGATTAGATAGATTGATAGATTGATAGATAGATGATAGATGATAGATAGATAGATAGATAGATAGATAGATAGATAGATAGATAGATAGACACACAGACAAACAGACAGACAGAGAGAGGGATAGATAAGTGGTTGTATCTGTAGCTCACGATGTCAACAAGCATGTTTTAGTGCTCAGAGAAGACAGTGCAAGACTAGTACTTGTTCACCTCTGTTCTGACCAAAGACGTTAAAAATAGACATTTCTGTGTATGGCGTGTTTGGTTCTGACGTAGGCATTCTCAATTGGCGATTGACTTTCACGTTTCCAAGCGTTTGCCTTAACGCGTTAATTGTTCCGGTGTAGGGACAAGGCTTTCCGGTGATTGTGGACCTGATGAACAATACAAGGCTTTCCGGTGATTGTGGACCTGATGAACAATACAAGGCTTTCCGGTGATTGTGGACCTGATGAACAATACAAGGCTTAGCCTGACGTCTGCAACAGGACCTGTGACGGACAGCGGGACTTGCGCGGCCGTTGTCGCATCAAAGACGCCGCATCCCCCGAGTTTATGTTCCAGCTTAACGCCGCATCCCAGCCATCGCCGACACTGCGGGCGGACTGAAAAAGGAGGCGTGGGTCAGCAAGCGACCTTTTAATCCTCCTTCACTTATCAAGGAATCACACGGTTCGAGAGATGTAGATGGGACTGATCTCCCTTACCACACACCCTTGTTCACCCAAGCCCCCCAGCTCAAAGTTCACAACAGATGGCCGCTAGCGGTTACGTGCCCTTGTCGTGACAGTTGGTAGCAAATGAACGTGGAGAGACTTAGTGAGTGACAGGGTGCTCTATTGTGTTGCAGAAAGGTGTCATGGCACTTGTCGCGTCCGATACCGGTACGGCTCGTTAACGGCAATTTACGTGTTGTTCTTAGTCCTCATTGACAATACTTGGTCCTATAGTTGGTTGATCTGGAACAAAGCCATTGAAAGGTTTAGTCTTCCTAGCGTTAGGCATGCACGTATCTTGACTGTGACGTAGGTCGTCAGCAGGTAGTTTTACAACACCACCGTGGTATTTTCCAGTGCCACTAGGTAACATAGCAAGTCACATGGTAAAAGTTCCCGCCATGCTGACAGCATCAACCGTGTGATTTACATTGTTGTTAGACCCTTCATCCATGCCATCATTACTGTCCGCCAGTGTCAGTGCTTTTAGTTTACAGACTCAAATGCTGACACAGTTGGCGCATATTATGGCTTACCTGTATCACCGACATTTGGATGTGGTTGAAGCCATTTCAAAGTCATAAAGACGGGCGCTATAGTCGGGTATGTAAGACGTGAACCTTCCCGACGGCCTGCCTGCTTTGTGCCTGGTAGAGATTTTGGTGCATCTCCCAGGTCAACGTGTTGCGTGTATGCACGTTGTTTTGCCCACACTGTGCAGGCGGTGTGTTGCTGCACAGTCTGCATACTCCTTTATGGTGGGTGTGCATGCTGGATGTTGTCATGTTTCTACAAGTCTATGAATATTGACATGGCTTACAGATCTTTAACGTCCATAGTTGGTGCTGTGTGTGTGTCTACACACATAGGGAGTTCAGGACTAGCAGGTGTGTACACATGTTGACCTTTGAGATGGGGAAATCCTCCAGCTTTTACTTATGTGGCAGGAAGTACCCAGGCAGGATCAAACTTATATGTGTACTTTCTGGTTGGAAGTTCGTCGTGCTTAATTACTTAACCATCGCACTGTCGGTCAAGGATATCTGGACTGTTTATCGAAGATGACGGGATCATGATTATGATATTCAGCACAGTAACAAGTCCCGAAATGTATTTCAAATTAACTGTAAGACCTTAATTCCCCATCACTAATTTCAAATGGAATTTACTGAACGGACATATCACAGTGCGGCAGTTCCATTTCTGTGCTCCAACCATACTGACCGTTTTCTCAACTTTTAGTTTAGAATTATTCCAGACGGATCCATCACATTCAACAATTCCACATCCACTCCACCCAATTTGCCATCAGTTATCTGGGAGGCTCCATGAGCCTACATAAAAATCTATGCGCTGACAAGTTCTTGAAATGGATAGTGGAGGAATAGGATTTATGTAACACAAAACTGACAACCCCAGAGTGATTGCAGCATGAAGATAGTGAGGAGCAGAGCGAATGGGCCAGGTTTTAGTGTTAGGGGCCAACAATGGCTTCTGTAATATCAGGTCTTGGAGTCCACAGCTCTACTACTAGAACCCCCAGAACGTCAGCCGACACAACAACACATGACGCTTCTGGATTGAAAAAGGAAAAATGTCTTAAATTCAGGCATATTTCTAAAATGAAGATATAATCTTGGCTTCTCTCTCTCTCTCTCTCTCTCTCTCTCTCTCTCTCTCTCTCTCTCTCTCTCTCTCTCTGTGTGTGTGTGTTTAACATTTTCCTTTGTTGTTTTCTAAACAAAGGACTTTGTAGGTGCAGCCTGTACTGCCCTTGTCCCACGCCCCTACGTCTTTTTTTTCCAGCCTAGCTTTGTCTGAGATGAAAGGAAAGGGAGTGACAGACCCACGCTATACTGACTCCATGCAGCAGGTGTCTGAGCTAACACAGTCCACGGTCAGCCATGCCCCCCTCCCTGTCTTACGTCACACGATGACCAGTCGCTCCGCGCCATTTACCACCAACACCGTCAGCCGACCAGCCCAATCGTGCCGGCTGCCTTTGTTGGGTATTGACGTTCGGACAGAACTCATTGCACGAGCCAAATATTGAACTTACCGGTGTTGGGCTGATATTAACATGCTAGATATGGTTCCACCTCAGATGAGTCCACGGGGTTTAAAAAAAATTACACATAGGCCCATCTAAACACACACACGCACACGCGTGTGTATATAACAACACACACACACACACACAATATATATATATCATACACACATGCATACATACATGCATACATATTATACATGTATAAACACACATACACACACACACATACATGTATGTAATGTGTATAATGTATATGTATTATACAAATAGATAGACAGACAGAGAGACAAACAGATACATACATACATACATATACAGACAGACAGACAGACAGACAGATAGATAGATAGATTGATAGATAGATAGATAGATAGATAGACAGATAGATAGATAGATAGACAGATGGATAGATAGATAGACAGATAGATAGATAGATAGATAGACAGATAGATAGATAGATAGATAAACAGACAGACAGATAGATAGATAGATAGATAGATAGATAGATAGATAGATAGATAGATAGACAGATAGATAGATATATAGATACATAGATAGATAGATACAGATAGATAGATAGATAGACAGACAGACAGACAGATAGATAGATAGATAGATAGACAGACATATAGATAGATAGATAGACAGATAGATAGACAGACAGACAGATAGATAGATAGATAGACAGATAGATAGATAGATAGATAGATAGATAGACAGATAGATAGATAGATAGATAGACAGACAGACAGACAGACAGATAGATAGATAGATAGATAGATAGATAGATAGATAGACAGACAGACAGATAGATAGATAGATAGATAGATAGATCGATAGATAGATAGATAGATAGATAGATAGATAGATCGATAGATAGATAGATAGATAGATAGATAGATCATAATATCAAACATGCACGTTAAAGATTTTGTAGGTGATGTCACTCATGGGCTTACGGAAACATGTAAACTGTCAGCATGCACGCCCTCTGAAGGCACAGAATGTGGTCAGTTGGCCAAACAGCTGGAGTTTTCCGTGCTTCATGGACATGTGTGATTATATGTAACACGTAGTAAGTCCAAATAATTGTAAAAAGTAGGGCCACATGAGAACGATTTATGATGTCGTCGGTCGTCGGCCTCTTTACATCTCAGGAGATGATAGTCTGCACCAGGAGGCGTTGTGGTCATGACGTGCACTTACGCCAAAAAAGCCTAGGCTTAAAACCGGTATCTGCTACTCTCCGTGTTGTGTCGATGCTGTTACCAGCGAAGCTGGAGTGACCTCTCCAGGTGCAGGCCTGAGCAAGTGAATATGGAGGACGAGCTGTTGCCCATGCAGCAGATCCCCCCTCTCCTCGCCACAAGTAGAATCCAGGGGAAAGACGGAAGCCTGTACGCCTGGTACCAGGGACGACGCAGGAGTTGCCAGAACGAGGTTGTAGACAACGGCGAACTGCCTTAGGGACTCCGACTCCGGATTTTTCCTCAGGGTTGACTCCCGAAGCCTTTCCTATGAGTGGGTATGGCCGCAAGGCAGCGGAGGTTTGAAATCAAAGTTTTCCTTCTCTTAGATGAGCTGTCTTCCCAGACTGATGAGCCCCATCTACCCAAAGCACTGGTTTTCAGGCGCCAGTAACCCGCCTTCACCCCTTCTCCTATCAGTAGTAGCAGTTCCGCCGGGCTTATATCTAAGCCACGCGAGCAGGCTAGGAGCTGGACTTAGTTGTCAGAGGCTATTGGAGACGCGCGCCGTGAGGGGCATTTTATAGACAATGGGAGCTTGTCCCCATTGCCACCCCTCGGCTATGACAACCTTGGATACCTTTATGATGTAATAAGACATGTTTCATGCATGTATTCACAGTGACATATGTATGCCCATCTTGAATAAAAAATATCCAAGCACAGAAATTCGGTATGTCTTGAGTGTTTGTTTATTTGTTTGTTTGTTTGTTTGTTGTTGTTATTTTGTTTTTTTTTTTTTGTTTTTTGCTGTTTTGTTGTTGTTGTTGTTGTTTTTGGTGTTGTTTTGTTTGTTTGTTTGTTTTTTGCTTTGTATGAACAATAATTGTTCATCTAAGAAGTTGATATAGGTAATGTACTTTTGGTAAATCTTATACATCTGCATGGTAATGTTTTGATGCTATTGATGCATATATGTTTAATGTAATATGTATGTACGTGTGTGTGCGTGCGTGCGTGCGTGTGTGTGTGTGTGCGTGCGTGCGTGCGTGTGTGTGTGTGTGTGTGTGTGCGTGTGTGTGTGTGTGTGTGTGTGTGCGCGCGCGCCATGTATTCTGTCTTGTGAAAAGGCAAAAAAGAAATGTTATTTAAAAAGTTGATATTGATAATGACTACAAGTTCGGCGCCTCATCTCATTGGAGCCCAAAGTAAGCACTACACAATAACGTAAGAAGCAGAGAAGGACATAGGTAAAGCAACTACATGACAACCCTTACCATTATAATGAAACGGACGAACCACGAGACATAGAAGGCGACTTTCTTAGGGCGTAACAAATCAAGTTAAAGCTAGACGCTAGCTGCTAACTAATCTAGGGGTGAGCGTGTGTACGAAACGGGCCGTAGCAAATCTAGCAAACCTAGCAATTCCAAGATGGCGGAACACACGAAAAAAAAACAAAAAACACACACACGTGAAATTGCTTATTCTGAGTAAGACTGCCGACGATTCTTCGTTTATCTCTTCAGTACTGACAAACATCATAACCAGTTTAGCGAATCCTAATGCACAAGCGGTCGACATATTAAAATTGTAAGCTAGCATCTCTCGAGAGCGCTACGTTTCGTTTACGTAGCCGCTAGCTTTGCTCGCACAAGGAGACCGTAAGAAACCCGCTCGCTTAACTGGCTTTTTTAAAGCTAACTCTGTCTCACTTTGTTACACCTAAGCACGCCAAAGATCTCAAAGAATGAATAAAAATTGAATTGCAAGACGTGTCTACTTTCACATGTCAGCCAGTGATGCATGGACGATGGTTAATGACGGGGCTAAAAACACGTAAATGATTAGGGGAAAAGAAATAAAGAAATAAATACACATACA
>CM060311.1:46437691-46452691 GCA_030674185.1 Monoplex corrugatus
AATAGTCATAACAATCATCATCATAACCATCTTGATGATGATGATGATGATGATGATGATGATGATGATGATGATGATGATGATGATGATGATGATGATAATGATATTGATAAAAGAATAGTTCTCTCCAAAATAGTTTTAATCAAAGGAAAACGTATCCCTGTCTTTACCTTTCTTCGTTGTTTGTATTCATAGGTCTTGTGTAGATGTCTGATATGATTTTTTCTTTCATTCAAACTTGTTTTCATTCTCTTTAAAGAAAGATTAAAACACACAACACACACACACACACACCACACACACACACACACACACACACTCACACACACACACACACACACACACACACATACATACACACACGCACACACACACATACACACACACACCAACACACACACACATACACATACACACACATACACACACATACTCCAAAACACATTAAAGTCATCAGCACTTTTTACAAAGGAAGCACACATATGAAGTACAGTCATTTCAGAAACAACATAAAAATACCCGGCTAAGTTAAAAAGAAAACAAACATTTTAATGTTGCAGATATGTAAGAGATCACATCATGCATTTGTTTCCATCAATGTAAAGATGACAGCCATTTTCCTGGAAAAAAAAAAGTGTGCAATCTCCATGTCAATTTTGCATTACATTCTTCTGTGTCGAATTTCACGGTTAGATATTTTATTAATTGTATTTGTAAAAACAATTTCGAATTGTTCATTTATAAAAATAAAAAGAAGTTCTCTAGAGGGACAATTAAACCAAATATTGGATCTTGAAAACATGTTTTTATCAGCACTAAATGAAATGTATCTTTGAAAGATATTTATTAATCTGCGCTTGAAATAAGTTCTGGTAAATCACAATCTTCATAGATTTCTTTTTATGATATACCTGTATTGTTGAGAGAGAGGGGGGAGGAGGGAGGGAGGGAGAGACAGATAGGTAGACAGACAGACAGACTAGATAGAGAGACACAGCTTGAGAGAAGAGAGAAAAAATATCTGGAACAGTTTTGGGATAATAGAAGCTAATCAAATCAAAATGGGTAAACAAGAGATTCTCGGATGTTTACGTGAAACCTGTTTGCACTAATTCCTGTCACTGTGACCCAAACCGACTATAGCCAGTCAGCCCTGTATAAGCCGTGTGGTAACTCTCCTCCATTTGGTCTGATGTGTGAGTCAGTCGGTTTGGCTGATGATCCAAACAGTATTGAACTCACGAAGCTTCCATTCTGTTTGGTCTTTGGTCTGAATCGATCTCCTGTATTTCTACCCCGAGTGGGATATATAACGTGTGCGCGCGCAAAAGCAATCAGGAAAGAAAAGCAAATTATACACACACAACAGAGAGAGAGAGAGTGAGACAGACAGACAGACAGACAGACAGAGTGAGAGTGAGAGAGAGTAAACATGAAAGAAAAATTCGAGTCTACCGTAACACAAAGACCGTGAGGAGGCACGGGTTGACAGGTCTGTCTGTACGTGGTGGGATCAACGTAAGAGGTCTGGAAACGGGTAAGCTTGGGTCAAAGACGTTAGTTACAATGTCTTTGTCTTGGGTTCACATGTACGGGTCGGTCACTGCCTACAAGCAAAACCAGCGACCACGTCACTCACAAAGGCCGCAGGCCCACTATGGTATAGAGGGGGTTGGAGACCGGGGGAGTGTCACTGACCGGCTTGACCACCACAAGACACGCTGGACAGTGACTCGGTGTGGGTTTTCTGTGAAACATCTATCTTACTGTGTACGTGCTGTGACCTTGGCGCTACATACAGCTCGTGTTCCTTCCGGACACAATAAATCAGCATCATTCATCATCAAACTGTGTAATCTTATGTTTCGTACGCTATAGCCTATACAACTGCTCATTGTGCTTTGGCATGTAGGGCAGCAACGAACGTTCTCCACTTCTTTGTGTTCTGAGCCAGCATCCCAAATGTGTTTCAGAAGTCTCCTATTGTTCGTCGCCAGATGTTCTTGCGTCTTCCTCTCTTTGCGTCTTTCTGCTAGTGTTCAGTGAAGGTCAGACTGGGTAATGTTCTCCTGCTCTTTTCGAATGATGTATACCCAATCCATCTCCATAGTATTGTCGTAATGGCAGTGTCCATACTTTCTTGATTGCATTAGACAAGTAGTTGTTGGTTGGGGATAATGTTGGGCCACAAGGTTCGTATGGTTCTTAGGAGATTGTTTGTGTGGAAGGTTTTTAGGAGATTGTTTGTGTGAGGTTTTTAGGAGATGTTTGTGTGGAAGTTTTAGGAGATTGTTTAGGTTTTTAGGAGATTGTTTGTGTGGAAGGTTTTTAGGAGATTGTTTAGGTTTTTAGGAGATTGTTTGTGTGGAAGGTTGATAGTTTGGAAAGGTCACGCTTTCCGCCATCCTTCAACATTGTGAGCCGTAGAGTAGGGTGGACATGACACAAGCTCTGGTACTTGTGAGCCATAGAGTAGGGTGGACATGACACAAGCTCTGGTACTTGTGAGCCATAGAGTAGGGTGGACATGACACAAGCTCTGGTACTTGTGAGCCATAGAGTAGGGTGGACATGACACAAACTCTGGTACTTGTGAGCCATAGAGTAGGGTGGACATGACACAAACTCTGGTACTTGTGAGCCATAGAGTAGGGTGGACATGACACAAGCTCTGGTACAGTTTCAGTTTAATGTTGACGCCTCACAAGGATTGTCGCAGGCTGATGGTTCTTTTAATAGTCGTAAGTTCAGGATCTGATATCTCGTGTTCAATTCCAGCCGAGTCTGCAACAATAAAAACTTGCATGTTCGCTGCCCATCTTAATTTAATGTTTCCCATTATTCTGGTGGTATTACTCAGTGTTTCACTGGTCCCTTCCACCCCTCCCCTCGAACTTACGGCTTTGGCAGCATCTAGGGTTTTGGGCAGCTCGGAAGTCTGCAAGATAATTACTGGCAGATTTGGGCGGAGCACGTGTGGAACTGACCGAGTGCGATGAATCCCTCTCAATCTCCAAACTCCTGAGACGGCAGCTGTTGATGTCATGGTCCACTCCTCTGTCCTGTCTGATGTACTTACTGGGCAGGTAAAGTCTTCAGGTGTGTGTAGTCTGTTTCATCTGCTGAATCGCTGGTTCTTTTAATTGACCATAGCCAGGGTCTTTTTTATCAGAGCAAATAAGTTGCTATAAGATCAGCTGGAGCACAAACCTCTGTCAAACCCTAAACACCATGCAGTGGTTTGACAGGTTGACTACTTTGCCAGTCATACAGGAATATTCTCTTTTTTATCTTTTGTATTTTGTACTGGTGTGCGAGTATTACCCTTACTTTTATTGCTGTTTTTTGTTTGGTTGGTTTTTGTTGGTTTCTTTCTTTCTGTTTTGTTGTTGTTGTTGTTTTTGTTGGTGCAGTTGTTTGTTTGAATGTTTTGTAATTGTTGTTGACATTTTCATTTTTTTAATTATATATATTATATATACATATATATATATATATATATATATTATATATTATATGTATATATGTATGTATATATATATATATATATATATATAAAAGTTATAGATCTACTGTATATGACAGGCGAACAGACAGACAGATAGACAGACAGACAGATAGACAGATGTACTATTGTTATTTTCATTATTATTGTTATGATTGCAAAATATGTTGCGGCTACTACTACTATTACTGTTGCTATGTTGTTAATGTAATTGCTGATATTGTTTGTTAGGGATCGTTACGTAATTGTTTTACGTGGTGTATCTGCCTTTATCTCATATTTTTGTAACGTGCTTGATCGACTGACATATAAAAATTGGTATTTCAGTAGAATTCATTTTCATAACTTCTGTGATGTGGCGTGTGCTATGGTTCATCTGTTTTCATCATTGCACTAGTTCACAAGTTCCCTCCCCTCCCTTGTCATTTTTTAATGCTTCCATTTTTCCCTTCTTTTCGTTTGATTGTATCTCACTTTTTTAACACAGTATTATTGCAATAACTAGCACGATTGTTATGCTACTTTTGTTGTTTTTATTGTTATTGTGAAGGGTTAACATGTATTTGCTTTACATGTGTCTGCTTTTGCCTCTCATACTTTTGTAAAGCTCCATCACCTGTTAGCATATATAAAAGTCAATGTTTTTTTCATTGTTCATTCTCATAACGCTTGACACGACATTATATATGTTATGGTTCTTCTGTTGTTCATTCTCATAACGCTTGACATTATGTATGTTATGGTTCATCTGTTTTTACTATGCTCATATTGTGTGTGTAGAATAGCAGGGACTAACACAGGTCCAATGGATCTAATGTTACTGTCCTTTGGTAATAAAGTGCTCTGAAGTCTGAAGCTGAACTCTCTCTTCTCTCCCCCACCTTCTCTATTTCTTCTCACATCTCTCTCTCTCTTCTCCTCTATCTCTATCTCTTCTCTATGCTATTTCTCGTGTATTTGCCATCAAATGCCTCGCACGCGCGGGGTGTGGCGAGCGCAAACACACACACATACACACATTCGCGCACACACATACACACGCACACACACGCGCTCACAGTCGCTTTCGCGCAGTAGGTGTTTCGTAGTAAGCCGTTGCCATTGATTCGAGTCAGTTTTTACGTCGACACCCAGCTCAGGAGATATGGCCGACGGGGATAACCATCCCAGGGAAGTGGGGGAAGGGGGGATGACAATGATGGTAAGATGGGACAGTGAGAAGGCCAGTTTTAATGTAGCGCACCCCGGGATTCGAATCCGACGCTCAAACCAACTGTGCTAATGGGGCCCGCGCCGTCGCCAATACTATTATATATTATATATGCATATAAAGACATAAAATGTTTATAATAATATTTCTATTTATAACGTTTCGTGCCGACGCTCAGTGGGCCTTCGCGCAGTAGGGCGGACACCTATCAACTATCATCCAGTCATTGACCCCACGCTTCCTTCACCTCAACAGGTCCCCGTTTGCCTGGTTGTGCACAGGACAGGACAACAGTACAGCTGTATGAACAGACAACCAACCCTACGATACAGTGCAAAACATTATTTGCGTGGCACAGAAAAACGGATTGCGGAAGAGAACTGTAAAAACTTTTACCCCTGCTAGTCTCCTTCTACAAACAGGCTCTTTGCACACCACCCCCCCCCCCCCCCCGTGGGAATGCCTGGGGCTCTTTCAGCATAAATAGTATCCCCACCTTCAGGAAATTCTGTGCTAGAAGTTTCCTCTTTTTTGTCACTGTCTTTGTTTCTTTCTTCCTTCTTTGCTTTCTGTCATTTCTTCCTATCATTGTCTGCCTTACTGGTCCATTCACCTGTGTGTGTGTTCGATAAAGTCTTACTTACTTTTTCTTAGGATTGATAATTGGATACATGTATTAAGTTTGTTTTTGGCTCTAGGGAGGTGAGATATGCGAAAGCAGTTTTTGGTAGTTTAGGCCCGTTTTTTATATATGTTTTAGCGTCCTAAGTACGCTTGAATTTGTATTTAAGTGTGTTTTTGAAATACCTTGTGCGATAAATTGGACAGTGTGGTCAATGCCAGGGGCATTTCCTTAGATCATGTGCGCAGATACATGTACTTAATTTTTTTTTTTTGTTTTGTTTTGTTTTGTTTCTGTTTGTTTGTTTGTTTGTTTGTTTTTTTTGCCTATTAAAGTTTTGTGTTTGAATCGGTTGTAGCCCTGATATGGCTCTACGCAGTCGGCTGGGCTGTAAACAATAATATCAGTAACAATAACATTAACAAGGCTCTTTGCGGTATTTCACTGATCAAGCATTGGCCACCGCTACCTAGGCAAACTGAAGAATGAAGGCAAGTTGTTGATAGAAAAGGCTTATATTTCTTTGTAATTTCTTTTTTAGATTTGATTTATTCACTTGTGTTGTTTGTTTTGTTTTGTTTTCTTTTTCTATTGTGTAGTTTGTTTTGTCTTATTTTGCTATGTTTTGTCTTGTTTTGTTTTGTTTGTTTTGTTTTTGATGCTCTTTCTCTGTTAATTTTTGGTATGTTTTAGTTTCTGTTTACTTCGTTTACCAGTGCCTATTTGTGGTCAGTGTCATTTCCTTTTACCCTCTCTCAATCTTTTGAACGAGTGATTAGATGGGTGTATTGTTTCATTTAATCATTCATTCAGTCTTTCTGTATTTGTTGTTGTTATCAGTTTTTCTAATTGATTTGTTTCCATATTTGTTATTTCATTTTATTTATTATTTCTCTCTCTCTCTCTCTCTCCTCACACACACACACACACACACACACACACACACACACACACACACACACACACACACACACACTCACACACACTCTCAAACACACACACACTACATCAACACACACAATCACACACACTCAACAAACACCACAACACACACACACACACACACACACTCTCTCTCTCTCTCTCTCTCTCTCTCTCTCTCTCTCCCTCAAACACACACGCACACACATAAACCATTTTCCTCTTGCCCTTTGGCTACCGTGAGCAGAGGAACGTTACGTAGGCGCACACTAAAAACTTGTATGGATCTGTACGTACACAATGGAGGCATAAGTGTATGCGTGGCGACAAGTATGTACCATAGGGGTACACTGTCAGTCACCGGCCGCACGAACCTGTGATGTCACAGCGCCTCGCTGACATCATTCTGAATATGATTAAAGTTAAGGCTCCGACGGATCATAGGCCTAATACCGCGATGCGTCAACGGGGAGAGGGGGTGTCCTTTAACCCTTTGACTCTCCCGCACCCTGTCTACCAGCACCTTGCATTGTCAACCATGCTAACAAAGCAAAAACTTTATCCTTTACTCCCTCACAGTATCCATCAGCTTCCTGCAACTGGTGGATAGTGTGAGGGAGTCAAAGAGTTAAATTTTGCAGATGGTGGATAGCGTGCAGGAGTCAAAGGGTTAATTTAATGGTCCTGCCACATGCAGCAGCCAAGTGGGTAAAATGTCGACCACCCAATTGGAAAGTGTGGGTTCGATCCTAGGGTCCGTTTCTCGCACGCTTGGTAAGCAAGGTTTCGGCAAAGTACGCTAGGTAGGAGCGTACCACCTAGTGTCCAATGTGGCTAGAGATTTGCTAAACAAGGCTAGGAAAGCATCGAGAGGATTGCCTATGAGGTAAAGATGGCGGTGGAGCAAGTCTCTTTGCGTTTGATGACGACTCCGTCTTCAATTTGAAATAAGCGCTTGCACTCTGGCTGAAATCTACTTTCCCCTGGCGACCGTTTCATACCACAGTTTTTCATCGCCTTCGCCACTCGCTACCTTGTCACGATGAAGCTAGCGTGTGAGAATCGGGCCGCTGCATGGTTACCGTCTGCCTGGTAGACAAAAAGTCAGCATTATCTCCCCCAGACCTGTTAGTGTCTACACCTCTCTAGCACGCAGAATATCAAGTATGCTCGTTAACCCTTGATTCCCTCACCCTGTCCACCAGCATTCTGCATTGTCAACCATGTTAGCAAAGCAAAAACTTAACCCTTTAACTACTTCTCCCTATCCACCAGCTTAGGAAGCTGATGGGTTGAGGGAGTCAAAGGGTTAAGTTTTTGCAGTTGATGGATAGAGAGCGGGAGTCAAAGGGTTAAAGATCCTGTACGGCATGTTAGTGTCGACTGGCTTATGTAAACATGACAATAACCAGCATGCACGCCCACTACTAACATATGCAGCAACATACCGCCCGCACGGTGTTAGCAAAACAATGTGTATTCAGGCAGCCCATAAGAATCGAACCGTCAAAAAATGAAATAAAAATAAACTAAACTAAACTAAACCAAACGAAACTAAACTGAACTGAACTAAACAAACTAAACTAAACTAAACTAAACTAAACTAAACTAAACTAAACTAAACTAAACTAAACTAAACTAAACTAACTAAACTAAACTAAACTAAACTAAACTAAACTAAACTAAACTAAACTAAACTAAACTAAACTAAACTAAACTAAACTAAACTAAACTAAACTAAACTAAACTAAACTAAACTAAACTAAACTAACAAACTATAAACTAAACTAAACTAAACTAAACTAAACTAAACTAAACTAAACTAAACTAAACTAAACTAAACTAAACTAAACTAAACTAAACTAAACTAAACTAAAACTGAAATGAAATGAAATGAAATGAAATGAAATGAACTAATATAAAATAAAATAAAATAAAACAAAACAATAGTAACCATTTATGCTTCGCAGGACTTGTTCAGACAGACGCGGTAGTCAAGTGGGTAAACATTATAAAGAACTTTGAAGACCACCACTGATGAAAGATGAAGTTAAAGCAGCCATGAAAAAGATGAAACAAGGAAAAGCTCCAGGGTCAGAGAATATTACTATAAAAATAATTGAGGTTCTAGATGAATTTGGTATTGAAAAAGGGACAGTCCTCCTAAATGAAAATTGTGACACCAGAAAAATCGCCACAAGTATGTCAAAATCTGTTTTCATTGCACTTCAAAAGAAAGCAGGGGCTACAGAATGCGAACTCCATCCTACAATCAGCTTGATGAGTCATGTGATGAAAATTGTATTAAGATTAAACATGATGAGAACAGCACAAGGAATAGAATCAAACCGGAAATAACAAAAGAACGATGTGGACTTGTTGAAGGGAAAGGAACTGTTAATAGTATATATATCCTAAGAATTCTCACAGAAAGATCAGTTGAGCTAAATAAGGATTTATATTTATGTTTTGTTGATCGTACCAAGGCTTTTGATTCGGTAAGACACGAAGAATTCATCAACCAACTGGAAAAGCTCAATACTGATGGAAATCTCCAAGAATAAAAAAAGAATATTCATTGGAAAAAAGCAGCAGCAATGAGAGTAGAAAAAGGAGTTAGACAGGGATGTGTTCTGTCACCTCATTTGTTTTCGCTTCACAGCGAAATTATCATAAGAAATCTGATGAAAGCCTCGATGAAAATTGGAGGAAAATGATAAACAATCTACGTCATGCAGATGACACTGTTCTAAGTGCAGAAAATTAAAAAGACCTACAAAATATTGTGAATATAATAGAAATAGAAAGCAGAATATAGAGCTACAGCTAAATAGTAATAAGACTGAAGTCGTGGTAACCAGAAAAAAATAAGAAATTCCCTCATGTAAAATAACAGCAAATGGCGCAACATTAAGACAAGTTCAAGTATCTAGGAACAGTTAACAGACGACGGATCAATCTTAGAAATATCCATCGGAACTGACCACGCTAAAACAGCATTCAGGAAAATGATAAGCGTTCTTACTAACAAATGCCTATCATTTGACTTTATGAAGAGTGTTTTTCAATGTCATATAGAACCAATAATGTTATACGAAGCGAAGGCTGGACAATCAACAAGCAAAAGTCAGAACAAAATTGGGACAGCGGAATTGTGGTTTCTAAGGAGGATGTTAAGAGTTCTATCGACAGAAAAGAAAACAAACGAGACAGTCTTGAAAGAAGCAAACACACACACACACACAAAATTAAAGAAGAAGATTTAGAAAAGACAAGCAACATTTATTGGACATTTTATGGGGCAAGAGAAATTTGAACACCTAATCACACCAGAAAAGCTAGAGCGAGAAAGAGGACCAGGTAGATCTACGGAAAAATATAGACAGTTTTGCAAAGTGGGTGGGATCAATAAGGGTAGGAAATACGTTTGTAGCGACAAATGTACCGGCATTTACTCTGCTTAATAATGCAACACCTGGCGGTCGTTTTCTTTGAATGAATATTCCTCTCACTCAGCTAACCTAATTATTCGAGTCGTGTGCCTTTGCATGCATGAAAAGAGGACAAGAAGTTGACGTGTTTACATCCAGGCAAATTGATGTAGTCCTGAATCCGCAGACCTGTTAGACCAACGTAGTGTCACGGGTGAGTGAGTGAGAGCGTTGTGCCCATGGCAGTTAGTGATGATGGTGATGATGACACGGACAACTATCTCCACTGGTCAGACCGCTTACCTTCCGCCTGTCTGCCTGTCCTGTCACCTCACCTGTCCCTGACACTCGTCAAACCCCCCGACACGCCGAACAACATCCTGAGCACTTTCTACAGTTTTGCCCGCTGTTCAGAAGTAAAAAAAATGAGCACAGACGCCCAGTAGAACAACTCCGAAAGATCAACTCTCTGACTTGATGAAAACTACCAGACTGTCTGTGTTTGGTGTAACTATACTCGAACGCAAAAATGAACAAATAAATACATGGAATGAAATCAAAATGAACAAATAATGATGGTAATAAAAATGATAGCAGTATAATAATAATGTTAACAATGATTGTGATGATTATGATTATAATAATTGATTGATTGATGTGATTAGATTGACTGATTATTCATTCATTCATTCATTCGTTCGTTCATTGTTTGTTTTACCATTGCAAAGGAGACAACCCCACGCGCACTTTCTTAAGGCTGTAAAAAACTTTTTGCGTTTGCTCTTCCTAGTAATGCAGTCCCTGGCAGTCGTTTTCTTTTTCGGTTTTTGTAAGTTAGAAAAGATAAAGCAGCGAGGGAGAGTAGATGGGCACTACTGTCATAATGCTCATAATGCTAGAAATGTCTTCTTCAGGCCTTGTTTCATTCCCTTTAAAAGAAAAAAGACAGGAGGATGGTGGTGGAAGGGTGGGAGGGTGGAAGGGGAGATGTTTAATATCGACAAGGATGTGTGTGATGTCCGTATGCCTGTAAACGAAATGTTTTGGAGAATATTTCACGGCTGTTTAACTGATACAATTTCTCCAAATTTTATTTTAAGGTTCTTTTCAATACATGATCAACTAGGCATTATTATGGAGCAGGATGACCCAATATTTGGGGCATGGGAATGTTCCAAAATGTAACATCTTTATTTAAAGACATCTTGATCGAATATTTGAGGGTGGAGTTATTCGAAAAGATTAATTTGTAGATAGAAATCATTCCCTGTTTTTGACCCAACATCATGGATCACCATCCCAATGTCATTATGACAAAGCAGTTCTTTTCTTACTTTCAAACAGCATCTCGGAACACATCTCTTTCAAAAATATCTTAATAATTCAAATATTAATGCTGTTCTGTGTAGTCATATTGCAATCTCTCTCTCATTCTCTCTCTCTCTCTCTCTCTCTCTCTCTCTCTCTCTCTCTCTCTCTCTCTATCTATCTATCTATCTATCTATCTATCTATCTATCTATCTATCTATCTATTTATATATATGAGCAGAAGAGCGCAGGTGGAAAGGCAGCCTGACGAAGAAGACCCAGGGAAGGCAGAGATGGTGTTTCTCTCTTTATTCTGACCCAACCGTTCACGACCAGACCAGAGGAGAAAGGCATACATGGCACTTCTTCTTCTTCAGTGGTATTAACGTCCCAGCGTGATAACGATTAGGGACTGTCGTAAGATGAGTCTTGTCATATAGTTAAAGAAGATAAGCGTTGTCTTATAATTTCCATGATACATGGCACTCGCACTCATCCGCTTATATACTCCGCATGTGAACCGCATTGACCGCACCGCGAGCCCGCAGGCAAAACGACTCTATGGAGCGCCCCTTAGGGGCCAGATTTGTGTTTCTTCGAGCAAGCTCAGCGGTGCTTATTTTGCGGTCCACATAACAAATATCATATTATATATCAGACAATTCTACACAGCACACAGATTGTTGTGGTCTACATCATTTTGCACAACATTCACATAGATCGAAACTATAAGTGATTTAAGTCAATGTTTACACTTTGCTGAAAGGAATTTTAGCCGTATTTTTACGTATTTAATCAATCAATATTAGTCCACGAAAAATATCAAACAAATGAGTAAATACACTATAACCGATAAGTTTATGTGGACACACTTTGAATAGGTAAATCAACCTCTCAGTGCAGAAATTGATCGGTGAACAGGCAATAGAAAACACAAATGATCCTAATTTGGACACGCATAGTTCGACCACAATACGGAATGCCAAGATCTCTTCTAATACTTTACTGCTTAGCAATATTTTATTGCAGTATCAGTTCTGTTTATAAAAGGAGCAAAAATGTAAGTGTAATTATGTATTCTAAGTCAGATTTTAAATATGAAGAATTCGATTCTACATCCTGGCAAGATGGCGGTCATTTTGGCGGTTTGTCGCACTTTGACTTGGCCTGAACTGTCTTTAATGCAAGCTTAATATCTAATGATTAAAGGTGTGATGTGGTCCAAATGAAAGATTAGAATACCAACATTCTAATCGTGATCTTAAAATTTCCACAATTTATTTCATTATTTTACAAATTTCCGATTATCATCACGGCTCACTGGTCCGAAATTTGAATAGTACCGAACGATCGGACAACAAAATTATTGATTTCAGTAAAACGAGGGGAAATTTCGCCTCGAGGACATTTCCTACCAGAAATACATACTTTTCTGCTAAACTAGAATGCACAAGTTACTCATTTCTTAGCTTTAAAGGGTTTAAATAACAGAATTTCCTAATATTTTTGAGAATCGCTGAACCAGGGGAGTTAACTGTACTAAAAATAATAATAATAATAATAATAAATTGCTTTTATATAGCGCTATTCTCTGTATACAGACTCACTGCGCTATCATACCAATCATAAAACATACTATCCTACAGCAACACAATAGTGTACATAATACCTTACTATCACATAAGCATACTCTCTTACACAAATTAAAAATATGTTAATATATATATATATACACACATATACACACACACATACACACACATATATACACACACATACATAGATACATACACACACACACACACACACACATACATCACACCCACTCATAAATTATACTATCTTACAACAACATGACTTAAACAGTACATATCATATACCTTAGAAATCATACAATAATCAACAGCATTAGCGCAAAGAATACAATCATTTAGACAGTGGGAATTTCAAATGCTTTCACAAACAGGTGGGTTTTGAGTTTTGCTTTAAAAGAAGCAAGTGCGCTTTCCCTTCTAAGGTCGAACGGCAGTGAATTCCAAAGGCGAGGTGCAAGATAATGAAAGGAGCGCTCACCAGCAGTTCTAAGATTACACTTTGGAATTTTAAGCAGCTTTTCATTCGATGACCTGAGGGCCCGAGATGGTGTATATGAGCATAATGCATTAGACAGGTATGATGGCAGAGTGCCTTCAAAGTGGCGGTATGCCATAGTGTAAATTTTATACTGGCAGCGATAGCTGACAGGAAGCCAGTGTAGCTTTTGAAGTATTGGAGTGATGTGGTCACGCTTCTTCTTCTTCATAATAAGGCGTGCAGCACTTGCCTGAACTCTATCGAGGCGTTTCATTTCATCTTTAGGTAGACCTGCCAGTATGGAGTTGCAGTAATCTAACCGAGAGGTGACCAAGGCCAGAACAAGTTTGGTAGCAGCTTCGTTAGAAAGATAGCGACGGATTGATGCAATACGTCGAAGCTCAAGGAAGGAAATGCGGCATATACTGCTAATGTGATCATGCATTGAAAGTGCCTGATCGATCTTGATGCCAAGATATTTGACCCAGACGTCTGCTACACGCCGGCACAGGTCACAGATGAAAGACTGAAAAAGAACGGCGCTGTGATGTAATCCTCAGCTGATCAAACCATTAAAACAAAGACCCGAACCAAATTCACTGATTCCAGGGTACATCATAATGGTATGTACAGAGCGCAGCCCTGTCACACAGTCTCAATCCGAAGTGGAAGTCCATAGCATCATGATCATCATCCCCGTCATCATGAAATCATTGTTGTTCCAGATACCAGTCGCCGTGGTGTAGTGGTTAGCGCAGTGGACTACTGACTGGAAAGTTGTGGGTTCAAATCCCCATCAGTCTCTTCAAAAATCATTGTTGGATTTTTCGGCTCTAACCGGCTCCTACCCAGAGTTGGGTGTGCTATGGGCTGATTGGGAAGACAGGGACCACACAGTCGAGTCTCATCCACTTCAGGGATGCGCCACTGAGGATGATGCTCAAATCTTCTGTCCAGCACCGCAGGTGTTTGTATTTCTCGGGCCTGGTTGACGCCAGGATATTATGATGGTAAGCGTAAAGTAAAGCCCTGTCACGCAGTCTCAATTATAGACAGAACTCCATCATGATTATCATCCTCATCGACATCATCATCATCACATCACATTGTACCATTGTGCCAGCGTCTGTGGCCATTAAGGTGAACATAAAGGTAACCTCCCTGAGTGCGATGATCCTTAAAAAAAATTATAAAAAAAGATTGTTCCAGATTGTTGGCCCTTTGTGCCCCAGTCTTGTGGTGACCTTAGTGTCGGTTCCTGTTACCGCTTCAGAGCATGAGGTAAATTCAAATTAGGATCTTTGGTGTCAGTGGTTCATGGGAACCGACGTTGGCAGGCCCTGGTTCTGGTCTCCTTACCTGGGATCTCTCTGCCACTGAGCAATTCTGTAGTTAATAAGTTGGATTAGGCATTGTTGAACTCACGGTAGTGACCCAGCTGATGTGTAGGGTCTCCTCTTGTGGGTAGCCGTATGGGTCTTCCTGGGACTGGGATTTCGGCTCAGTGAACTTGGA
This sequence comes from Monoplex corrugatus, assembly GCA_030674185.1. Lineage (NCBI taxonomy): Eukaryota > Metazoa > Mollusca > Gastropoda > Littorinimorpha > Ranellidae > Monoplex > Monoplex corrugatus. The sequence continues at coordinate 46,452,277 of CM060311.1, forward strand.
ACTGGTGGTGTACTCAGAAACAAGAATGAGTGGCGTGGGACAAACACCACTAAGGCGGCGTATAATTTTGACAAATAAAAAACAATTGCAAATCTGCACTAACATAACTATTTCTTATCGTGAAGGTTGGCCGTCGGTGCAATCTTGTGTGAAAAAAAGCATGCTTGTGTCTGTCCCATGACACACGTGAATACGTAGACAAAGTGTAGATCTATATGTATCAGGTCATCTCGAATTACATCCAACAATCCTTCAGTGGAAGACTTCAGCTGAAGAAGTGGGGTGATGAGAAGAAGACCGCTAGCATGCTGAGAGATGGAGAAAAAAAATTAAAATATACGCTGTTGTTCAGACAGCTGTCTCTCTATAATTCATATCACAATACATGTACTTAAAATGTGTATTAATGACGTTG
>CM060311.1:46457691-46460191 GCA_030674185.1 Monoplex corrugatus
AACAATACATACGCACATACACTCATACAACATACACACACAACATGACACACACATACAGGCAGTCATTTTACACACACCAGAACTTAAGTGTCACAAACATGACGGAACACGACATACGAGCAGTGCTCACACAACAAATACAGGCAGTCAATATGTAGTGTCACAAATGACACAGACAACACATATGGATGTAGATGTCACAAAATGACAGAGAACAGGATGGATGGATGTAGATGTCACAAAAATGACAGAACAGGATGGATGGATGTAGATGTCACAAAAATGACAGAGAACAGGATGGATGGATGTAGATGTCACAAAAATGACAGAGAACAGCATGGATGGATGTAGATGTCACAAAAATGACAGAGAACAGGATGGATGGATGTAGATGTCACAAAAATGACAGAGAACAGCATGGATGGATGTAGATGTCACAAAATGACAGAGAACAGGATGGATGGATGTAGATGTCACAAAAATGACAGAGAACAGGATGGATGGATGTAGATGTCACAAAATGACAGAGAACAGCATGGATGGATGTAGATGTCACAAAAATGACAGAGAACAGGATGGATGGATGTAGATGTCACAAAATGACAGGAACAGGATGGATGGATGTAGATGTCACAAAATGACAGAGAACAGCATGGATGGATGTAGATGTCACAAAAATGACAGAGAACAGGATGGATGGATGTAGATGTCACAAAATGACAGAGAACAGATGGATGGATGTAGATGTCACAAAAATGACAGAGAACAGCATGGATGGATGTAGATGTCACAAAATGACAGAGAACAGATGGATGGATGTAGATGTCACAAAATGACAGAGAACAGGATGGATGAATGTAGATGTCACAAAAATGACAGAGAACAGGATGGATGGATGTAGATGTCACAAAAATGACAGAGAACAGCATGGATGGATGTAGATGTCACAAAAATGACAGAGAACAGGATGGAATGGTATAGGAGAAAGACATTGTACTGATGGCAGGCCAACTTTCTGAGGAGATGAGTGTTTTGAGCTTTCTTACATTTCAATTTTGTTGTTAAATAAATCATTCTTTATTTTCATAAACAAAGTGTTTTTGGTGTACAGGTGCACCAATCCTTTAGTGACAAAATCATGAAATGTGGAGATTGTACGAACCGTGACCATTCTTTTTTGTTTTTGTTTTTTTTACAATGCTTTTCATTCGATAAGACAATCATCTGCTCCCCTTTGTACCTCACTAGATCATAACAGATCACTTGTCATACACCACCACAGGACCTTACATGCTCGTAGCACACAGACACATAGACTCACACACACACACACACACACACACACACACACACATACACAACACACGCACGCACGCACGCACACACACACGCACGCACGCACGCACGCACGCATACAATACTTACACACAACCCTGAGCAAACCGATGAAGCCTGACAGATATATTGTTTTTCTCTTGTTCGTTAAATTGTTTGATGTCACTTTAATTGATACAATGCCTTCATGATTTCATAGTCATTCATCCGATAGACACCTTTTTTTTTTTTCTTTTTTTTCGTCTAAACGCACGTATGTGAATAGACGTTAAAAGAAATAACGAACGAACCGTGACCAAGTTATGTTGTTGTTTTTTAATAAAGGCGTGGCTGACTTATTTCGCTCACGGTATATGGCAAAGGAATTTGTTAGAGAACGATTGGTGCATGTGACGAACTGCTAAAGAAGAGAATTCCGTTGTTTTATTCCCTTTGTGTCTTTGCTGACAGTTCAAACGTTACAGTGAACAACCACTACGTTTTGTTTATCAAATCGACTTACGAGTCATTCCCACTCACGAGGCCTGGCCGGGCAAGCGAGCTATCTCCCCCTCGTCAAGGCACTCCGCCATTCCCTCCGGACATAGGTGAACCTCCAGCCACTGCTGACAAGATAATACTGATGATGAGAATGTCAGCTGCATCTGCCGCCACTCCGTCATCGGCCACGCTACTCCTCGTTCTCCCGTGACGTAGATATCGCGTGACGTACAGTATTCTGACGTGTCAAATATTGTTACATCACCAAGGGTCTGCCATGCTCACTGTGGAAGTGGAAAAGTGTTTCTCTACGGTCACGATAAGTAGTCTACTACAAAAAGTCGCGGGGAAAGGAAAGGACCAAATGACCTGCTTCTAGAGAATAAGACTACGGGGCGTTTGAACGGGTCTGACTATGGCAATAGGTGATTTTGTGGCGAAACACAAGAGGTCAGCGCGAGGTTTAGGTAGGGAACGGGCACAGAACAGGGAAATGAAACATAATTTGAGAACAGTCCTTCTGCTTGTCTTGTGGACACAAAACGTGTCAGTTCCTCCCCTGGTAAGACCTGAAGAAACCTACAATTTGGACGCTTCTCCCGATTGCTGCTCTCCATTTAAAGCATTCTTGGGCCGCCGAGTTGCTAGTATTAACCAGAAGTGTTGAGACACTCGAGAACCA
>CM060311.1:46467691-46470191 GCA_030674185.1 Monoplex corrugatus
ACCCAGATGTCATCAGCAAGACAGGCATGAGACCAGACATCGCTCTCCACTCTGACTCCTCGAAACAAGTGATTCTGATAGAACTCACTGTGCCATACGAAAGCAGAATGGAAGAAGCACATATCTACAAGACCGAAAAATACGCCGGTCTTGCCAGCACCCTGAAGAAAGCAGGTCTGCGGGTCAAAATCTTCGCCATAGAGGTCGGGGCAAGAGGGTTTGTGGGCACCTCCGCTTATGATCTCATGAAACAACTCGCCATTTCTGGGAAGAAGAGAACTAGAGCCCTTAAAGCGATGGGAGAGGCAGCAGAAAGGAGCTCAAGCTGGATCTGGGCAAGGAGGAATCAAAAAAGTGAACTTCATAAGGATTAAATTCCCTACAGATGATGTGTGCCCCGTTAGCACATTGGTAAAACCGCGTACCGCAGTTCTGAAGCGCAGAATCGCCCAGGTTCGCTCCCCGGCGTGGGAAAAAAAAAAAAAAAAAAAAAAAAAAAAAGACAACAGCAGAAGGGCATCCAGGAGTCATGACCTGGATGTGGCCCGGCCCCCCGAGAGTGTAAGGAATTCAGGGCCGAAACACTTGTCTAAAGGGGGTTACTTCTCTGAAGACCTTCTGTTGTCTAGCTCTCCCTAGAGTTTCTTTCTACCCATACATACATACATACATACATAAAAAATTATACATACATACACACATACATACATACACACACACATACACACATACACACATACACACATACACACACATACATACATGTATACATACATACATGTATATACATACACGCAAACATACATACACACACACACACACATACATACATACATACATACATATACACACACACAAACGTGCACGCGCATACATACACGCACATACACACGCGCACACACACACACACACACACATGTATATATACATATACACGCACACACACGCGAACGCACGCACACGCTTACACATACACACACGCACGCGCGCACACATACGCACGCACGCCCACACACACACAGACGCACACACACACAGACGCACACATAAACATATGCACATACACATACACGTGCACACACGCTCATGCGCGCACATACACGTACACACTCACGCACACACACACGTTCACACACACATACACACACACACACACACATACCATAAACAAGGAAGATCGAACGAACTTCCATCTCTCCAAAAAAATAAAAGAAAACAAACAAACGAACGAACGGAACGGAACGGAACGGAACGGAACGGAACGGAACGGAACGGAACGGAACGGAACGGAACGGAGAAAAAACGCTTTACTTGTTTGGAGGTATTGTTAGTAATTTTTAAGCGTTTTATGTGACTTGTTTGTTTGTTTGTTTGTTTGTCAGCTTTCGCTTGTTCTTTTCCTTGTTGTTTTCTTTTTTTTTTCTTTCTTTTGTAGCTTTGGTTTTTTTTTCTCTTTGTCTGTGTCTTTGTTTTTTGGTTGTCGCTTGTTTTTTTTCATTGTTGTTGTTTTCTTCTCTTTTGGGTGTTTTGTTTTGTTTGTTTGGTTGTTGTTGTTTTTTCTTTGTCTGTATCTTTGTTTGTTTGTTGTCCTCTTGTTGTCGATGATTTCACTGTTCCCATAGTTTTACTGGATATTAAAAAAAATCATAAACATTTCGGCAATATGAATACTCAAAAGAAAATCTCCATCATGTACACTTCATTTTTGCGATATCAATTTCAACAAAACTTACTGGAAAAGTGGAGAAGCAAGTAAACCTTTCAAGAATAGAAACAAATTGTAGTTTGAAAGTTCGAACACTATGAATAAAGTTAATCAACGATGATTTGGTGAATAGCGGTATTTTTTGTCTTTGTTTCTTTGATTTTTCTTTTTCGTTTATATTTTTGGTTATTTTTTGTTTGTTTTGTTTTATTTGGTTTTGTTTGCATTGTTTTGTTTTGGGGTTGCTTGCTTGCTTGCTTGCTTGCTTGCTTGCTTGCTCGATTGATTGATTGATTGGTTTTTGTTACGGTTTGGTATGGGTTCTTTTGCTGTATTTTTATGTTCCGATTGTTTGATGCGTGTGTGTATGCACGTTGTTTGGCCGGCACTGTGCAGGTGTTAATTGCTGTGCAGTCTGCATGCCCCATCTTCGGTGGTGGCATTAATCTGAATGTTTTCATGTTTCCATCAGCCAGCCACTGACATGACTTACAAGATCTCTATCATGCATGGTTCATATTGCCAATTCACGCGGGGCGGGGAGGGTTCAGGCACTAACAGGTCTGCACACATGTTGATCTGGTGAGATGGAAAATAACCTCTACCCTTCACCTTGCAAGTGGAGGTGTCCAGGCGACTCGAACCCAAGACCTTCCGATTAGGACTCCGATGTTTATCCACTGGACCACTGTTCCCTTCCTATCACGATTCAATTTTAACAACAACGACATCATCATCGAAAACACACACACACACACACACACACACACACACACACACACACACACACACACA
>CM060311.1:46472691-46487691 GCA_030674185.1 Monoplex corrugatus
AGAGATCCAGCTAGGGAATACGTGTGTGTGTGTGTGTGTGTGTGTGTGTGTGTGTGTGTGTGTGTGTGTGTGTGTGTGTGTGTGTGCGTGTGTGTGTGTGTGTGTGTGTGTGTGTGTGTGTGTGGTGGTGTGTGTCGGTTGGTGGGTGTGGATGTATCTCTCTCTCTCTCTCTCTTCTCTCTCTCTCTCTCTCTCTCTCTCCTCTTCTTCTCTCTTTTTCTCTGTTTCTCTGTCTCTCTCTCTGTCTCTCTCTTTCTCTCTCTCTGTCTCTCTCTCTCAATCTCTCTCTCTCTCTCTCTCTCTCTCTCTCTCTCTCTCTCTCTCTCTCTCTCTGCATGCATACACAAACAAACGCAACGCATCCGAATTTGTTTACATACTTTTAAGTTATCAATGGTTAAATGTCTGTGTTACTTGCTGTTTGCCTATTTTCTTTAATTAACTTGAATTCTTTTGCTGTATCCTACTTTGTTCGGTTGTTTGCCTGTCTGTTTATGTGTTTGTGTGTTTGCTTGTTTGCTTATTTGTTTGTTTGTTTTGTTTGTTTTGCTAGTTTTTGTTTATTGTTTATTTGTTTATTTATTTGTTTATTTGTTTGTTTATTTGTATGTTTGTTTGTTTGTTTGTATGTTTTAGTATATGTACATAAGCAATAGAAGATACGTATGTTGGCCTATGTGCTAATACCTGTATCGTTGGAAAACAAAGTTTCATTCTGTATCTCTCTCTCTCTCCTCCGCTCACACACACACACAACAACACACACACACACACACACACACACAACACACACACACACACACACACACGCACGCAGCATACTACACACACAATACACACACATTTCTTTGGGGGCTACCAACTTTGGTGGGGGTGGGACATTTTTGACTTAAGGAACAGCCAGCTCCGACAGCATCACACCACGACATCTTTGTCCACATGGGTCACCCACAAGTACAGGGCTTGGCAGGAAGGGCAGACTGTCACCTTCCATCAGTCCAGGCGATGGGCCCACACGATAGAACCATCACTGACACAAATACAATTAGTCCTCCCGCTTAACAAGCCTCTGCCACGCTCTCGCTAGATCGTCGTTGGTGATCGTCCGTTGGTTGACACTGATGTTGTTGGGGAAGAGAAAAGAATGGCTGAGTGAACGTGAAGAGGAATTTCCATAATTGAATTATTAGCTAGTGCTGGGAGTTCGTGAGTCCAGGCGTTCGCTTTTAGAGCCTGCAGAAAGAGACGTGGAGAAAGAGATCGGCCAATAATTTGCTGTGCGGAGCGCTGTTGTGTCACGCATTCATCGGCGTAGTACACAGTGGCGCAGTTTCAGTTCCAATTTCAGTTTTTCAAGACAGCGGCTACGTGTACGGATAAAACCCCATATGCACTGATACCAAAGATGCCATTTGATAGAGAACATTCAAAATATTCATGGCTTTCTACCAAAGTCCTCGCCACAGAGGTTGGTGCAAGGGGGTTAATTGGCACACCAGCCTATGACCTCATGAAACAGCGCTCGATGTCTGGGACAGAAAGGACCGGAGGCCTGAAGGCAACTGCAGAAGAAATTGAAAAGAGTTCTAGCTGGATCTGGTCAAGGAGGAACGAAAGTGAGCTTCAAAAGCTTAAAATGTCCCTATGGTGGGTGTCCGACAGCTAAATGGTTAAAAGACATCTGTCGCAAGGGTGACTTGGCTTTGAGACTCCTGACCACCGTGGATGTGAATTTCGGACCCAGGTGGAGGACAAATTTCGATTTAAAAAAAAATGGCGACAGTTGAAGGTCATCCAGGTGTCCTGATCTTGATGCCGCCTGGCCCTCTTAAGAGTGTCAGGACTAAGTGTCAAAACTCTTCCTGACAGGGGTTTCTCCTCTGAGAACCTTGTGATGTCCGGCTCTTTCCCCGTGGTTTCTTGTTACTAGGAACTGCACAAACCATGTATTTCTTTTCTTTTAGATCTCTAAGATTTATTGCCAGCAGCATGTTTTCTAACTCAGTGATGTTCTGAGAATTTTGCAGAGTTTGTTATTTTGAACCGTAGGTTTTGAGCGGTAATTAAAACGCCACAGAATGAGCTACGGAGGAGATTACAAGAGTGTATTTTAGTGGTCTTGCTGAGTAAGGCCAGGACTGTGGTATGATAGTAGTCCAGTCCGCAACATAAAAACTGGTCTGTTTGCTGCCCATTGTAATCTTTCAATCAATCTGGTGATGTCAGCATAATTAATTATTTCTAGGTCATGCTACCCTCCCCATTTCCAGTTTCAAGCCAGAGTTTTGCACTGGTTTAAGGAGTCTGTCAGATAACAGATAAGATACTGGACGGAGCGCACATGGAACTGTCCGAGTGAAATAAATATCTTTCAATAGACGCCTGACCATCTTGGAGGAGCGGGTTCGAATCCAAGTGGAGACAAAATGGCGACAACAGAGGGACATCCAGAAGTCATGACCTGACCTTAGAGTGAAGAGTCCAGGGCCGAAACATTTGCTTAAGGGGGGCTTCTCTTCTGACCTTCTGCTATCCAGCTCTCCCCAGAGTTTCTTGCTACTAACTCCATATTCCACACTGCAGTAACTGTGGTTATTTTTTGCCTCCAAGTAGTATGGCAAGAACGGCACAAGCCAGTGTGCAGCGGAGTTTTTGTTGGCTGCCATTTTCAGAAAATGACAAAACGAGTCAGCAATTTGGAAACGTCCAGTAACTGAAACATCCATTTCTGCAAAAGTGACCCAACAAAATGTTACAGATAAAATATAAGCTGCTATTTTCCATGTCTGTTTGGTTTAGTTTTATGAAAGTACTCACCTAAGGTGATATGGCTGATGGAGATAATCATCCCAGGAGAGTGAGGTAAGAGGTTGATGAAAGATAATGAATGCTGACATGATGAGATGGTGATCTGTGACGCTGCTAATTTACTGAGCGAGATAAAGCGAGACCGTGATCACCAAAGCAGTCGTGTAGTTGCCAATCTCTTTCGCTCCATGTCTCTGGAGCAAGTCAAGGCAGGCAGCCATTTACCGGGCAAAGGTGACCGTGATCGACTTGGCAGGCGTTGGGTTATACTCTGTCAGTGAAAATGGGGTTTTAATGATCCGTCGTTTTCTTGACAGTACCCTAAAATGCCTGTGTACTCCTCAGTCCCCCCCCCCCCTCTGTCTGTGGTGTGTGTGTGTTGTGTGTGTGTGTGTGTGTGTGTGTGTGTGTGTGTGTGTGTGTGTGTGTGTGTGTGTGTGTGTGTGTGTGTGTGTGTGTGTGTCCTTGTCAAAGATTTGTGTAAAACTTTTCAGTTTTTATTGTAAATCGCAGATTACAATTTTTAAGAAAAATGACATAATTGGCAAACTGTTTGATAGCATAAAAAAACATACATTAATTTCCGATCACCTGTAAGGGATGAAGCTGTTTTATCAGACTCTACTGACTCTACTCAGAGATACACTAGGCAGACAGTTGTAATCCAATTATATTGTCACTGTTCACAACATGAACTCAAGTCAAGTATGTCATTCATGGTGGTCAGCACAGGACATTTCTAACACGCACTTGCACTGATTTTTCATGTTGTTTCTGATGAATCATACCACAGTAGGATTGCAAAACCAATTAAATTTACTCAGTTCATTCACAAAGCTGAGCCTTAAACATGACTAAAGGTAATATTGTTTTCCGTAATGGTGGTTAGCAATTAGCACGTGAAACATGGTCTTACGCTGTTTTTGAAATGAAAGTGTTCAATGCACGGAAGTATGTAGGAATGTATTTTATAGCAAACTTCTGTCTTTCTTGACTTGTAATGATCTAGTCGCCAAAGGCAGAACAGTTGTTTAGAGAAGCATCCACCATTTATTTTTGTTTTTGGTTGGTTGGTTGGTTGGTTGGTTGGTTTGGTTGGTCGGTCGGTTGGTTGGTGGTGGTGTTGGCTTGCTTGGTTGGCTTGCTTGGTTGCTTGCTGCGGTGCGTGGGGTGGTGGTGTTGTTGTTTTTTTTCAGAGCCCTTGTGCCTAAATAGAACATTCATACATTTGCCTTTGAACGGTTTCTTGGCGTTTCAGAAAGAATACCAAAAAGCAATGGTTTATGGCGACACTCGTAGATTTCATTTATATGTCAATGCCTTTATCGAAACGATCAAGTATTGGATCAAAATTACTCTCGTGGACATGAAACCTTAAAAAAAAGGTTTAATGTATGACATTTAGACGAACAGGGTACACGTAATTGGCAAGTAAAGTCCAACTAACTTTGTTAAAGTTTGGATTTGGTTTTGTCTGGCAAAACCAAGGTGTGCAATCAATCAGTTCATTTATTTTCACGTTGCTTCGTACAAAGATTGCAAACTGTGCTGGCAAAGTTGGGATGATCGTATTCATACTAGTGACAGATTTCGATTCCATAGCACATTTAAAACTAACCGTTTGCAAGAAATATACCTGACTGAAAACATGAACAAATGTACAAAAACAGTTCAATGAAACTTGGGCTTGGTGTTCATGATTTTCCTGTACATTCACAGCGTTACAGAATGTATTTAAAGATAGATGACACTTGCATTTTGAGTTCATTTTCTGTGGAACATAAAACACATATGCGCCAAAAAACTCATTTCTGGCAAACCCCATAGAGAGCCCAGTGTCTTCACTCTTGCCATGCTGATGTTTTCAGAAAACGAAAAGTTTGTAAAGAACTCTGCAAATTTGTTTTATTTTGTGTTCAAAAGACAAGAGATGAAGCATTTATTTGGCAAGAAATGTTAATTGATAACGGACAATTCTATTGTATGAATTACTTACTTACTTACTTACTTACTTACTTACTTACTTACTTACTTACTTACTTACTTGACTTGCTTGCTAACTTGCTTGCTTGCTTCCTTACGCGGTATAGTGGTTAGCACAACTGACTACTGACCGGAAGGTTATGGGTTCTAATCCCCATCGGTCCCTTGAAAAATCATGGTGGGTTTGTTTGGCTCCAGCCGCACCTAGGTGGGACTCCATATCATCCTGATTATCATCCTCATCGCCATCATCATCATTGCATTGTAAACACTGTGCCAGCTGCTGTAGCTGTTGAGATAAAAAAGAAAGGGACAAAAAAGACCTTACTGGTTTACTTACCTGTCTCAGTGTTGTGCCATTTGCTGTTATTTTGCATGAGGGGATTTCTTGTTTTTTTACTGATTACCTTTTGGCTGGCCGTGATTAACTTGGGAATATACGATGGTAGTTTAAATATCTGGGAACGGTCATCTCACCAGACGGTATATGCACATCAGAAATAGCCAGCAGAATCGGCCAAGCAAAAACAGCATTTAAGAAGACAAAAAGCGTTCTTACCAACAAATGCCTATCAATTAACATCAGGAAGAGAGTTCTTGAGTGTTATATAGAACCGATACTGTTGTGGGGTTGTGAGGCGAGGGCTGTCAACACTCAAAGTCAGAACAAGATTGAGGCAACTGAAATGTGGTTTCTAAGAAGAATGTTTATTTCCGTAGACAGCAAAGGAAACAAATGAGACAATCTTGAATGACGCAGACACAAGAAGAACATTAATACAGAAGATTATGAAAAGACAAGCAACATTTATAGGATATTTTATAAGGAAAGAGAAATTAGAGCACTTGGTCACAACAGGAACGCTGGAGGGAAAGAAAGCGTCAGGTAAACTCAGGGAGAAAATATGGAGGGACTTGCGGGATGGCTGATGACAGAGATGGAGGGAGATGTACTTATAGCGACAATGGATAGATTCATATGCAGGGCCACGATCGCCAACACCATGCGACTGGGCACATGATGATGACTACTTACTGCCTATTGAGCCATTGGTGTGTTGGGCAGCAATAATGGTTCTCCACTTCTGCCTGCTCTGGGACAGCCTCTATGTAGCATCCCAAACGCATGTCGGGGCCTTGTGGTCTTCTATTGTTCGTCGCATGGTGTTCCTGGGTTTCTCGCTAAAGCAGTCAAAGTGATGTTAACCTGTTCTTTGTGGATGATGGTGCTCATACTCTCTTCAATTCATTCAGTAAGTAGTTGCTGGATGGAGATGGTGCTGGGCCAGAAGATTCGTGTGGTTCTTTGGAGGTTGTTTGTGTGGAAGATCGATGGTTTGGCAAGATCACTCTCTGTCATCCTCCAGAATTCTGAACTGTCCATTTTAAGGTGGCGAAAGGACGCAGCTCTGGTATAGTCTCAGCATAGTGTTGATGCTGTACCGGGGACCTCTACACGTTGTTCATCATTGTGAAGATATTTCTGGTTTTGTTGATACGGCTCATGATGTCACTGCTTGCTTCTCCATCGTGTCTGACGATCATGGAGTAGGTCTGTTCTATGTCTTGGATTAGTGAGATATTTGGGATGTTCAGCGCCATCACCTCTGTATTCTTTTGGTTGGTCGTTAGGACTACTTGTCTTCTTCGTCTTCTGCGTTCGAGCGTGATCATGTCTCAAATGATCAAAGCATCCATCTGATGCATGTTTAGTTTAGCATGGGTGTGTGTACACCCGTTGTTCTGATCCACACTGTACAGACAGTATAATGTTGCCATATAGTTTGCATACTTTGACTTATATATATGTGTGTGTATATAATTATAGGGAAGAAAGACAGAGGGGGAAAGAAGAAACATGCAAATATTTCTTGAAAATGTCAAGTGAATTGACCGTTAAGACACACAAACTGACAGGAAGAGGGAATAGAAAGAAAAGAAACAGGCAGAAACAAAGCGTGAAGAAAGGAAATTTCCAGCACAAAATTTCCAGAAGGCGGCTTATCTATTTATTCTGAAACAATCCCGGCATCTCCACGGGGGAACAAGCAGTCTAATGAGCTCACGTGCATAGGAATTCCCAAAGCAAGCACCTTTTTACCCATAGGTAAACCACTGTACTGTACACAGACAGATAGACAGAGACAGAATCCCGTTAGAGTGGGCTATCACCGTGATAACAGAATGTTCATATAGATCACTGGAACCTTTGACACTTGGCACTGCAGGCTAATCTCTATACACTGAATCATTGGACATGTCTCTTATCACCACTCGGTCTTCACGTCCGCTGCGGGGTCAGGCGAATGCCGAGAACGGCTTTCATGCATCTGCTGATCTCAAGAAATGTATGAGCAATGACTTTAAATCTGATACAAACTTGCGATAGACAACATGAATAAAAAGGTGATAACATCCCGAACACTTCTGAATCTAATGATGAAAAAAAGAAAGAAAGAAAAAGAAGTTTGATGGGTAAATTTACGTGCAGTTGAAATCAAGAAGACGGTCTTGCTATCACTTACACTAAATCATTCAGGTGGGAAAGAGATATTTACTGCTTAGCTCGGAGACAGTTACATCATCCAGCAACTTTAGACCGCTCGTTATGACTGCTCTGTTGGAGTCGGACAAATATCATAGTATGTGCACCTTCAGTATTTGACGCCGTAATTTCCACATATCATCCTTAACATAACATGTTACTGATGATGAACAAGGTTGAACGCCCCTTTTTCGCTGAAGTCATTTGTTGTTTTGACTTTCTAATACAAATTCCTTTGAATGATTGAACAGCACTCCGCATTGTATGAATATGGGCGTAATATTATTGGAATATATTCTCCGTTAAGATAATTATCAGTGCCGTCGTTGTCATTATCATCATTTTCAATAACAGTGCCATTATTGCACAATTACCAACACTACCATGATCATCAACATCGTTGTCAACATCATTGCCTCACTACCATTATCAGAGCATAAATGTACACTGGGATCAGGTGTTTTATAAGGTAAACGCAAGACATACATTGTTCCGGACTAGGTACTAGTAAATCATAACAGTGAATTTAGTATCAGTCATCGTGGTGAAGTGGTTTCGCAACAGACTACTGACTAAGGACTATGCCCGAGGTTCGAACAATAATCGTAAAAAACAATAGGCCTTCTCTTTTGTTTCTCTTTTTCTCTTCCTTAACCGGTTCTACCAAGAGCTGAGTGTGCTGTGTGCTGTGTGCTGTGTGCTGTGTGCTGTGTGCTGTGTGTGTGCTGTGTGCTGTGTGCTGTGTGCTGTGTGCTGTGTGCTGTGGACTCATTGGGAAGATTGGGACCACACAGACGAGTCTCATCTACTTTACGAATGTGTCATTTACACTGTTGCTCAAATCTCCTGACTAACACTGCAGGTATCTCTCCGTCTCTCTCGGGCCTGGTTGACGCCAGATTATATTTTGATAGCAAGTGTAAAGTGCAGCCCTGTCACGCAGTCTCGATCTTAGATGGAACTCCATGGTATCATGATGGTTATCTCCATTTTATGACGTCATCAGTTATATTAACATCATGAAAATTGTCTCAGATTCTGTGATTCTTCGCGTCTTTATCTCGTGATTATCTCGATATGTGTTCGTCTACTGCTTTCCACGCCTGATGTATAAATTGAGGTTGTAGTCTTTGGTGTTAGTGTTTCATATACTGGTTGTTAGTGGGCTGTGATGGTCGTCTCCTTACCGTGGGGTGTCTGACTCGGTCTGGCTCCGTGGCTGAGCAACTATTGTCGTTAGCAGGGGGCTTAACAAGTAGTCTCCTTATTAAATTTGATTAGAACAGTTCATGTTTAATTCCCTCGATGCAGGATCTCCTCTGATAGGTGACCCAATGGCGGCTTGATATATCTGCTTCCCGTGGGCTCCATGAAACTGTGAGTTCGACTAAATGAACTGGAAGTTGATGGTGTGATGAAGAGCCAGAAGGAGCGGCATGGGATCAACGCCACAGGGGCAGTGCATTACATATTACATGTCGTTCACATGTAAGTCTGTTTTATTGGAATGAATAGAAAAGAGGAATACATAACATTTTGTAAAAACAGAGTTGCATGCTAGTAAGCGAAAGCTTGAAGACTGCATTGGTGTTTCACAAACGCTGAGAACGTCCAGAATCACATACTGCCATAACAGGCCCGATGGTCAAGTGGGTAAGACATCGGACATCCAATTGGATGGTCTGGGATCGATTCTGCCTGGATATCGCCCTCGTGGTGGGTAAAGGGTGGAGGTTCTCTCGATCTCCCATGTCAACATAATGTCTAGACCTGTTAGTGGCCACTAAACCCCCTTTGTATGTGTCCACACACAAAGCAAAAGGTTTGCAAATAAAAATTCTTATCATATCACGTGCCAGTACTTCGTGACTTATAAGAACACCCAGCAAGCATGCCCACTGAAGACGGAATATGCAGACTGTGCAGCAACACACCGCCTGCATAGTGTGGGCAAAACAACGTGCATACACGTATCTGGGAAAATCAAAACGCTAAAACACACACACACACACACACACACAACACACACACACACACACACACACACACACACACACACTAACACATACATATACATACACACACACACTCCTACACACACACATACACATACACAAACACACATACATATACACATATTATTTATTTTATACACATATACATACACACACACATATTATTATATAGATAGATAGACAGAAGATAGATAGATAGATAGACAGATAGATAGATAGATAGATAGATAGATAGATAGATAGATAGATAGATAGATAGATAGATAGACAGACAGACAGACACATACATAGACAGATAAATAGATAGATACATAGATACATACATAGATACATAGACGCTCACAAGTGTATGTATATAGATATGCATACATACATGTATACGTACATACATACATTCATACACACATACATGCATACATATATGCATACATATATACGTACGTACATACATACATACAAACACACATACATACATTCATACATACATACTGACATCAATACATCATATACATACATACATACATACATACATACATACATACAGACAGACAGACAGACAGACAGACAGACAGACATTCATACATACATTTAACCTGTCTCTCATAATCATAATCATAATCTCTCTCTCACACATACACACATTCTATCTCTTTCTGTCTGTCTGTCTGTCTCTCTCTCTCTCTGTATGTCTCTCTGTCTGTCTGTCTGTCTCTCTCTCTCTCTCTCTCTCTCGCTCTCTCTCTGTCTCTCTGTCTCTGTCTCTGCCTCTGCCTCTGTCTCTGTCTCTGTCTGTCTGTCTCTCCCTCCCTCCCTCCCCTCCCTCCTCTCTCTCTCTCTCTCTCTCTCCTGCCTCCTGTCTCTCACCTCTCTTCGTGGTGCGGAACAGGTGAAACAGGCGAATGTCCTCAGGACTGGAGATAGTCCAAGTTTCCTTAAATTCAATCATGGTATCAGGCCATGGCAACAGAGACGAAGAGGATTAGGTCAGTGTCAAGATAATTCTATCGGAGGATTTCAGTGTTAGTTATAGGATGTCCCATATGGCACATTGCGGTCGTGGTTCGGTTTCCTGGTCTTCATCAGGAGAGTATCGCCAGAATCCGTGTGACGTCAGCTTGAAAACATGCTTTTTTCACATCGTTCACAAGTTAGTTAGTATTAGTTTAGTTAGTTAGTTAGTTAGTTAGTTAGTTAGTTAGTTAGTTAGTTAGTTAGTTAGTTAGTTAGTTGTGGTTGGTTGGTTGGTTGGTGGTTGGTTGTGGTGTTGGTGGGTGTTGGTTGGTTGGTGGTGTTGGTTGGTTGGTGGGTTGGTTGATTTGGTGGGTTGGTTGGTTTGGTGGTTGTTGGTTGGTTGGTTGATTGGTCGGACGGTTGGCTGGTTGGCTGGTCGGCTGGTTGGTTGATTGGTTGATTGGTTGGTTGGTTGGCTGGTTGATTGGTTGGTTATCTCTTTTTCTTTCTTTTTCCTTCTTTATGAAAGGATATGTTTTATCATACTATCCAGGAGGGACGTGTGTCTCTCTGTGTCTGTCTGTATTACCAAAAGGTGTGTCCAAGACTTTCTGGGTGGAGATTAAATAGCAATGATGTGGACCGTTGATAATTCGCGATTGTATAAACTTGGAAGTGTCTAAAATTAGCATCTTTTATGGAAGTTGTGTGATTAGCATTTTTTCTGACTTTCTGGTAATCTATTTTCACCGTTGTGACAATCTAATGTTGTATTCAAGGCAGGTCTAGTTTTCATTTCATTTGATGTTTCTTCATGGTCCACTCACTTGAAAAGTATAGAATGTACATTTTTGTTTTTCTTTAATACATCATTGCTCAGTTTGATATAAAACTATTTCATGCTTTGAATTAAAGCCGTGTCTTACGTGCTTGTATGAAAAGAGATGCTGAACTGGTTTGATAGTCTTTTTTTTGTTTTCTTTCAGTTCTCCCCCTTTTCGTATTTATGTTTTAATCTCTTTATTTCTAACTATTTGACCGGAGTTGTGTGTGTGTGGTGTGTGTGTGTGTGTGTGTGTGTGTGTGGTGTGTTGTGTGTGTGTGAGTGTGTTGTGTGTGTTTTGTGTGTGTGTTGTGTGTGTGCTGTTCATGACAGGCATGTGACAGCAAGATGTTGTCAACCCTACATGGGTGGATCTTTACTATAATTTGGTCCAACTGTGGATTGTTGAGGAGTGGCGAATGCATACGTTTGGAAGATAAGGCTCAAGATCAAGGTCACACAGACCAAAACATTGTCTAGTGGCTGTGGTGGTTTGTTTTGTTTTATTTTGTTTTGCTTTGTTTTGTTTCACTTAATTTAAAAACAAGAGCAGGTGTGGATTGTGATTGAGACGACATACTGCTGACTACAAAGCTATGATTAAAGACACAAGGCAAAACAACGAATCAAATTTGAAATAGACAAAGTCAAAAATCAAGAAAGCACCGCTGCTTTCCGAATTGAGACCAACAGTCGTTTCTCGGTCCTACTGGAAGAATGATCACTTCATGAAAAATATCCACACGAACTATGGGACGACATGAAACAACTTTGACACAAACTGCTGATGCAAAACTAGGCAGAAAAACAAGAAAGGCGCCAAAATCACAAATAAGTGACGAAGTTATAGGACTGGCCGAAAACAAAAGTCAAACATGTAAAAAGAATAATACAAGAGGAAGAATACAAGAAACTGAAAAAGAAACACAGACCAAAGTAAGAAGAGACAAGAGGGCGTGGCCTGAGCAAGAGTGAGCTAAAATCTCTGATTCCAATACAGAAAGAAAATCAAATTAGGAAAACGAAAACGGCCATCTTTCAACTGCAAAATGTGTATCAACAGCAAAGATAGTGCCACTTTAACCAAGACAGAAGATATTCTTACAAGATGGCATAAACACTTCTTCGATGACACCACCGTTACAAGTCCACAAGATACTCCCTGCCTTGATTTTGGGCGTCCTGAATCAGAATCTCTCTAATGTGAAGTGATACCGGTCACCAGTCAGTTGAATATTGGAAAACCATTAGGACTGCTGAAAAACATTGGCGAATTAGGAATTTAAGCATTGCACCACTTATGAGATATGGAGAACTTGTGAATGGCCAACAGACTGGAAACTACAAGAGTTCGTCATGTTGCACAAAAGCAGAAACGTCAAAGAGTGTAATAGCAACAGAATCATTGCTCTCATCTGTCACACCAGAAAAATCCCACCCATTATAATCACAAATACAGAATGAGATGAAAAGTGCAGGAGGAGCTGCCAGACTGTCATGCAGGTTACTGGGCCAACAGAGAAATCATGACAAATCATGACCAAGAAAATCAGAAACAGCGAGCAAGAGCCTTCAGGGATTTTTTTTCATCGATTACAGCAAAGCCTTTGGCAACATCAAGTACCACCGTCTTTTTGACACCAAGAAGAAGTTTGGCCTTCCCAGAACACCCAATTTCTCTTATTGTGACCCTATACAATGATCAAAAGCAACATTTAGATAGAGCAGCCAAAACTGTGGATATTTTAGCATCAAGAAAGGAGTAAGTCGAGGATGCATCCTCTCACCTCATCTTTTCAACATCTACACGGAACAGGTTGTAAGACAGGCAGATACTGAAGACACGGAAATAAAAATTGGCGCCGAAACATCACAGATGTACGATATGCTGATGATACTGCACTAATATATTAGTGATACTATTACTACTACTACTGATAATAATAATAATAATATTAATAATAATAATGATAATGACAATAATAATAATAGTAATAGTAATAATAATAATAATAACACTGACATTTGTAAGGGGCCAATTCTTGATTCAAGAATCAAATCAAGGCGCGCAGTCTCATCATTTTCCAAAGTAATCGCCAACAAGACGAAACCTCCGGGGCACAAAGCGCATGCACACTGAGGAGTGGGAGACAGGACTGGAGTAAGCTGTGTGACCTGTGACCCAAGCCGGCATCCTCCCTCTGTCCACACACACACACACACACACACACACACACACACACACAACACACACACACACACACACAACACACACACACACACACACCACACACACACACACACACAACACATACACACCACACACACACATACACACACACACACACACACACATACACACACACACACACTCACACTCACATACACACACACACACACAAACACACACACAAACACACACACACACACACACACACACACACACAACACACCACACACACCACACACACTGTTCCAACAATTTTTAGTTTTGCCAGGACTTCAGAAAGGCAAGAAGGCTAATTGAACATCTAGGGCAGGGAGCTGGGAAATAAACCTATCTCTCCTACATTTTTATGCCACGGCAGCCGGGAGAATGTCTGCTCTTCACGTTTTTCACCTGCCGTGGGATCTTTTTGGATGCACAGGCCAGACGGCACACGGGTCCCACACGCTTTTTCGTTCCTTTCCAAAGGTCTAGATGTTCGATTTTCCGGTGACTTTGAGGAGAAAAGTCGAGACCTCAACAGGAAACGAACCCTCGATCCCCGAGTTTAGTTATTGGCAGGCGAACGTCTGAACCATTCTGCCTACTTTCCTCCTAATGTCAGACATCACTAACACGAAAAGAATTCTGTACAAAGTTGACGCAACGGACAAGAAGACAAATGTAATGTACCTAAACGAAGAAGAAAGTCAAGTACACCGAGGTATTCAAATCAACAACTCCAGACTGCATTAGAAAGTGTGAGTGATTTTAAATGTTTAGGCTCAGTAAAAACTCTTGATGGCACCTGTACTAAAGACATTAAAATAAGAGTAGGTGTGGCAAAACAAAGAATGGTCTAATTCAATAACATTTGGAAACCAACATCTCTTAAGATCAGAATGTTAAAATGCTCCACCTGGCCAGAAATGCTATATGTTTGTAAAGCCTGGACATGTTGAAAAACAGATGAAAATAAGATTGACGCAGCAGAGATGTGGTTCTACGGGTGTCTTCGTAGAGTCAAATGGACCGACAACAGAACAAATGAAATATCTTGAACGAACTCAGTGCAACGCCAACTGCTGGCAGAAATCAACAAAAGCAAAATGAAATAAATCGATCATGTAGCCGCTACACCATCCCAACTCTGAGGACAACAGTTTTGCAAGGAAAAGTTGAAGCCAAAAGAAATCCGAGCAGATCACCCACCTCCTATATGAACAACATCAACATCAATGGTTTGAGGGCCTACGATGTAGAAGAGACACATGAAGACCGGAGTAAATGAAGCAGAGTTGTTGTGGCGTCTATCTGCTGCTCTATCATCGAAAGTGATGATGCTTGACAGGTGACAGGGTTTTGGGGAGATCATTCTCTCTCTCTCTGTCTCTCTGTCTCTCTATCTATCTATCTATCTATCTGTCTATCTGTCTGTCTATCTCTCTCTCTCTCTCTCTGTTTCTCTGTCTGTCTGTCTGCCTCTCTCTCTCTCTCTGTTTCTCTGTCTGTCTGTCTGCCTCTCTCTCTCTCTCTCTGTTTCTCTGTCTGTCTGTCTGCCTCTCTCTCTCTCTCTCTGTTTCTCTGTCTGTCTGTCTGCCTCTCTCTCTCTCTCTCTCTCTCTCTCTCTCTGTCTGTCTGTTTGCCTCTCTCTCTCTCTCTGTTTCTC
>CM060311.1:46490191-46507691 GCA_030674185.1 Monoplex corrugatus
TATTATCCAAAGTTTTTATCATATCATCCAAAATTTATCATGTCATCCGAGGTTAGTCGTGATACTTAACATCAAAAAGATTATCTCCTTCTATTACCATCACATCGAAGCCCAGTAGAGAGAGAGGGGGGAGAAAACCGCTTTTCGATTGGGTACTAAACCCTGGAAATCTTAAGATCTCTTGCTTCCTACTCTTAAACAATTGTTAACACTCTATTGGTTGTGGGTTCGAATTCCGGGGTGCGCTACATTGAAAACTGCCTTCTCACTGTCCCATCGTAACATCATTGTTGCTCTGGTGGTGTCAGAAAAGGATTAGATAACTCTCCATTCTCCCACTTCCCTGGGATGGTTATCCCCGTCGGCCATATCACCTAAGGTGGGTGCCGACGTAAACACGGAACCAAATCAATAAAACCACCCCAAGTACAAGACCCTCGTTTTCATCCATAGGTCATCCATGGGGCGGAAGATGGATTTGTTTTTGTTTGTTTGTTTGTTTGTTTGCCTGTTTGTTTGCCTGTTTGTTTGTTTGTTGTTTGTTTTGCCTGTTTGTTTGTTTGTTTGCCTGTTTGCCTGTTTGTTTGTTTGCCTGTTTGTTTGTTTGCCTGTTTGTTTGTTTCCTGTTTGTTTTTTGTTTGTTTCCTGTTTGTTTGTTGCCTGTTTGTTTGTTTGCCTGTTTGTTTGTTTTGTTTGTTTGTTTGTTTGTTTGCCTGTTTGTTTGTTTGCCTTTGTTTGTTGTTTGTTTGTTGTTTGTTTGTTTGTTTGTTTGCCTGTTTGTTCTGTTTCTTTGTTTGCCTGTTTTGCCTGTTTGTTTGTTTGTTTGTTTTGTTGTTTGTTTGTTTGTTTGCCTGTTGTGTTTGTTTGTTTTGTTTGGCCTGTTTGTTTGTTTGCCTGTTTGTTTGCCTGTTTGTTTTTTCTCTAAGCCTACTAAAATTCCTCAGTTCGTTATTTTTTTTTAATTATCCACATACGTGCTTGTAGACTTACTGTAAAGCTCATAAGGTCAGTGGAGTATGCTTACAGACGACATCAACACAAACATGACAGTGAACACATGGAGTCAGATCTCTGTGCTCAGGTTGTCACGATGACCGATTTTTGTCGTTATTTACTGAAAGATGTCAAGCAGTGATATAACTATGTTTGAACAGTTATCATGTTCATCTTGTTCGGTAGTGTAGTGGTCATCACGCTTACCTCACACGAGAGAGGTCATGGGTTCGAACCCTAGCCGATTCAGTTTTTTTTTTTTTTAATATTTTAATCGTCATTTTTTTTCAATAGTAGCTTATTTCACATAGACCGAAGAGTGGCTTTATTATTGTTATTTCTGCTATTGTTATTGTTACTGTTAATGTTATTGTTATTGTTATTGTTTAAAGCCCAGCCAGCTGAACAGACCCATATCATAGCTATAACCATCCCAAGAAGTATACCATCTCTCACTGAAGAAAAAAAGCAAACATTGAAAAGAAAATTAAGTACACATGTCTATACATTTGTACACATAATCCAAGGATATGCCCCTGGCGTTGACCAATCTGTCCAATTAATCACCAGGGGAATGAAAAAGCAAACCTGAATACAATTGTAACCATAACTGAGGACATTAAAACATATAAAACCGGATTTAAATGACATAAAATTGCTTCTGCATGTCACATTTCTTTGGAGCCCAAAATACGCTCAATACATATTCCCAGTTATCGATACATCCTGTGAGAAAGTATGTGTATGTAAGGTTTATTGAACACATACAAAATTCATGCACATAGAACCTGTGATGAAGATGTAGGCGTTTTGCATGTATTTTGAACTTTGGGCTCATGCCGATAATCTTGCTTTGCTAATGCGTTTATCGTTGATCTTTTACTGAGAGAGAATACAAATAAAATACAAACAAATAAACAAACAAACAAACAAACAAAACAAGCAAACACCAACAACAACAACTAAAATCTAAAACTATAAATTAAACGACCTTATATTGTTTAAGAAAACATGACAGACTAATAGATATGGCGCATGTACATGATTTTTGCTCAATCCATTGTATACACATCTTGTTCTTTTTTTAATGATATTGTAATAATGTTCAGCAAACACTGTATTTATTTGTGTTTTGTCAAAAAGATTTTAAAAAGTTTGAGGAAAAAAATGATAGGAAGAAATGACAGAAAGCAAAGGAGCAAGACAGAAACATAAAGAGTGACAGAAAAAAGGAATTTTCTCGCACGGAATTTCCAGATGGTTGGGATGTTGTTGTACTGAAGAACCCCCGGCGTTCTCAAGGAGGAGGCAGTGTGTGTGTGTGTGTGTGTTTTGTGTGTGTGGTGTGTGTACGTGTGTGTGTGTTGGTGTGTGTTGTGTGTGTGTGTGTGTGTGTGTGTGTGGTGTGTGTGTGTGTGTGTGTGTGTGTGTCGTGTCTGTGTGTGTGGTGTGGTGTGTCTGTGTGTGTGGGGTGGGGTGGGGGTGTGTGTGCGCGCGTGTGTGTGTGTGTGTGTGTGTGTGTGTGTGTGTGTGTGTGTGTGTGTGTGTATACGGCTCTATAAGATCAGTTGGTTACAGCGTTATGCTGATAAGGCAAGAGTCATGGGTGTGACCGTCAGGTGGGCCACACTGTTCACGAAACCTTCCCAGCGCATAAGGCTCATGCACAGATAAAGGACTTATGCTATGATTATTGTGGGTCTTATCCATCACATGACATCGGTGGTGTCAGTGCACATGGAATTCATTCAGTGCGCTAAGACGCCAATTTGAGAAACTGAAATTGAAAACTGTCTGTTGGTTCGTTCTTTGATTTAACGTCTGTTCACTATAAGTGATATTAGACGGTAAAACTGTCTGTCCATATGTCCGTGTGTTCGTGTTTGAGACGAAAATGTGTGGACACGATTTTCTCACATCTTTATGGGTGGATATTTTCCTAGATGATAGTCAAATTGTGAATTGGCAGGGAGTCGCGAACGGTAAAGTTTGGAAGATAAGAAGCCAAGTGAAGATCAAAGGGATACAAAAAGTGAATAAAATGAACTTTCTGAGGAAAGTTAAACACCACTATCTCAGGACTCACTGATGATATTTCATATCTGTTTTCACGAAGGACTGACAGGGTTTCAGACACGCTCTATTCCTATCACATTCTTGCTGCAGATCGCCAGCTTCATCTCCCAGTAACTCTTTCCTGGCAGAAGGGGTTGGAGGAAAGAAAGAAGACAGAAAATTTCACAGAAGGAATAACAGGTTGTCATTGTCCTCTCTGCCCGTCAAGTTGCATTACTGCTGGAGTTTCTTCACCGTCACAGTGACTAACAGTGAAGGTCATTTGTTTCTTCATGATTAACCTTTTGACTCCCGCACCCTATCTATCAACTGCAAAAACTTAACCCTTTGATTCCCTTAAACTATCCACAAGCTTCCTGCAAGGCAAGGGAATCAACGGGTTAAGTTTTTCCTTTGCTAGAACGGTTGGCAATGCAGGATGCTGGTGGACAGGGTGAGGGAGTCAAAGGGTTACACAGTACGCAACAAGAAATGTTAAAAATTCCAATATCGACACTCACGGTATACTGGTATGCTTAAGAATAAAAGCTGATAGCTATAGTTTCAACTGCTTTTCCCCTCAGTATGTGTCTGTAGATGCACAACGGTTTGGCCGCAGTGGCCTAAAGATCATCATCAAAGTATATAAACATTGTGGCTTTCAGCGTTTTTCGCTTATTACATGAGTTTATACATTTTGATAGACCTACATTGAAGGGAAAAAAGTGAGGTGGTACAACTCCAAACATGTTTTGTCCTGACACGTGGATCAATAAATGTTTTTTCGAATTTGTCATTAATTCTTTTCCATGCTCAAGAAAAACTTCAAATGCAGACAGACTTGGAAAGGTAGATAATTTCACTGACGAAGAACATCAGATGGCGTGTTTCCGAGCAGTGTGTGATGTACATGTGATAAGGTAAAGTCACAATCATCTTAATATTCATAATGAATGCTGACTATTTCCCTTTAACAATCATCGTGGTGAATCAAAGTTGTCCTGACACATTAAATTCTTTTGATTCATTGACAGAGTTAATTCGACTGACAGACCCGCTAATTAGGCAAGACTAGAAATGTTATTTCTGGAAAAGTCTATTGAACGGGGACGTCGTTTCGGTTCGGTTTCCGTTAGTACAGTACATGGAAAATACCGGCAGCGTACAGTGCACATATTACGGTCGGTTCTTTGTTCTCTCTATTCCTGGCTCGTTCACGACACACAGTCCCATGGCGGTATGGCGACGAACTGTAACTCGCGTTGAGTTGTACTGTTTGGCTGGCCCGTCACTAACTTCAGATCAAGCACCATATGGTCAACCTTCGTTTTACAGCCTAAAAATTATAGTAGTACTTTGAGGACAATATTAATAGCAGTTTATATGTCTGTTCGTTTGAGTCAGAAGTCTCAATGAATGCATTATCATTCCAGGCTTAAAGAATGAATTGGGTAATAACACTATTTTGATTAAATTTAGGTAACAATTATTGGGACAGCTATATATAGCTTAGAGTATACTCCTATGAAGTGAATAATATAATGAGTTATTCGACCTTTGTGGATCATTTTGCCTGAAATAATTTATGATTCTAAACTGTGGAACACCTGTACTCTGTGACAACAAATAAGTTTCACATTTGAATAAGAACGCCATGTAATTATTACGGTTTACCGTGTTTCAGATGAGCCGCTGAGTTGTGTAGTTTGTTTTTTGTACTTTGGTCTTGTTTGTCTTAGTTTAGTTTAACTGAACTGGTTCCACGATTATAATTCCCCCTCTTCCCCTCCCCTCCCTCATCTTTCCAGTGAACACTCTAGAACTCTCCAAACTATTGGCTGCTCATTGTACGGATGCGTGTATTGATCTGTGCTTGTTGTGTGAACTGTGTGCACTATACAATAATTGTATCAAGCAGTAGGTTGCCTGGGGTAGAAAGAAAACAAACAATAGCCAACACAGCAAACAAAGCAATTTACATTTTATATAAATAAGGTTACCCCCTTCCCCCATCTCATGTGTGTTTCTGTCTGTCTTCTCTTTTCATCACTGTGTGCGTTCTTCTGTCTCTCTTTCATCACTGTGTGCGTTCTGTCTGTCTTCTATTTCATCACTGTGTGTTTCTGTCTGTCTTCTCTTTCATCACTATGTGTGTTTCTGTCTGTCTTCTCTTTTCATCACTATGTGTGTTTCTGTCTGTCTTCTCTTTTCATCACTATGTGTGTTTCTGTCTGTCTTCTCTTTTCATCACTGTGTGCGTTTCTGTCTGTCTTCTCTTTTCATCACTGTGTGTGTTTCTGTCTGTTTTCTCTTTTCATCATCATGTGTGTTTCTGTCTGTCTTCTCTTTTCATCACGTGTGTGTTTTCTGTCGTGTTTTTTTCTCTTTTCATCACTATGTGTGTTTCTGTCTGTCTTCTCTTTTCATCACTATGTGTGTTTCTGTCTGTCTTCTCTTTTCATCACTATGTGTGTTTCTGTCTGTTTTCTCTTTTCATCACTATGTGTGTTTCTGTCTGTCTTCTCTTTTCATCACTATGTGTGTTTCTGTCTGTTTTCTCTTTTCATCACTATGTGTGTTTCTGTCTGTTTTCTCTTTTCATCACTATGTGTGTTTCTGTCTGTTTTCTCTTTTCATCACTATGTGTGTTTCTGTCTGTTTCTCTTTTCTCTTGTGTGTTCTGTCTGTCTCTCTTTCATCACTATGTGTGTTTCTGTCTGTCTTCTCTTTTCATCACTATGTGTGTTTCTGTCTGTCTTCTCTTTTCATCATCGTATGTGTTTCTGTCTGTCTTTCTCTTTAATTGTCATTTTAGACTTGCAAGGTTAATGGTGAGCATGGTTCTTAACTGTTGTCTTTTATCTTAACATGGTTGTTCTTTTTGACGTGGTGTTAGCCCGATATGGCTCTAGTGGTCGGCTGGGCTGTAAGCAATATGAAGTTGAACTCGTGTATGTCTTCGAAGAAACTAAGTCAGCAGAGATTTTCTCAGCTGTTTGTGCATGGGTTTTGACCCACTTTGGTTTATACTCCTAGGTCCCCTTTAGTGAAAAGTCATTGAGCCAGAGACCTATGTCGAAATGTATGGACTGGAGTGGTCAAATATTTGGACCGGCGTGGTCTCTTGGGTTGTCATGCCAGGTTGGTGGAGAGGATGATCTCTCATTTAGCTATAATGCCAGTGGCATGCGCGCTACAACTTATACTTGATAACAAAGAGTCTCAACTTTCAGTCAAGAGTCCTTACAGCCCCCACGCGGTGGGCTTGTTTCATCGGTGTCGTCACGATTCCCCTATTCCCAATTCTGATTCGGCTATTACCGCTATTTCAGATTCGCTTATCCCTTATTTGGTGAACCTGATACATATATCCCCAGTTAGCCTGTGCACTCGATAAAAACCACTCATCAATTCACTTTGCACGCACACACACACACACACACACACACATTCCATTCGTGTGGTGTAAGGTTACATTTAGTGTAATTAAACAAAATGCAAAACAGACTAAAATGAAAAGTTTACACTCTAATCTGGTTTTTCCGTGGTGCGTCACACATTTTAACCATTTGACTCCCATGCCCTGTCCACCAGCATTAGGCATGGGTTGTGTGTGTGTACGTGTGGCTATGTACGTGTGTATAAGAGAGACAGAGGCTGAATAGACGAAAACGGGACAAAGAGCCGCGCCATCAAAGAGTAGACAAAGACGGAATAGGCGAATCGGATAATTCCATTTCCTCTGAGGAGAGCATTCATACATTGTGTGTGTGTGTGATTGTGTGTGTGTGTGTGTGTGTGTTGTGGTGTGTGTGTGTGTGTGTGTGTGTGTGTGTGTGTGTGTGTGAATGGTGTGTGTGTGTGTGTGTGTGTGTGTTGAGTGTGTGAGTGTGTGTGTATGAGTGTGTGTATGTGTGTGTGTGGATGTGTGTTGTGTGTTTGTATGTTGTGGTGTGTGTTGGTGTGTGTGTGTATGTATGGTGTGTGTGGTGTGTGTGTGTGTGTGTGTGTGTGTGTGTGTGTGGTTGCTTGGTTGTTTGGTTGGTTGACTGGTTGGCTGGATTTTAGTTTTGTTACTTTGGTTTTTGTTGTTGTGATTGATTGTCTTCCTGATGGCTTTACCTGGGGAAGTTCGTGGCTGTAGTTCAGTGTTGTTGTTGTTGTCGTCGTCGTTGTTGTTGTGTATTTGTCTGTTTATGAACTTGTTTTTGTTTTGTCATTTTTAGTGGTCCCTGTTAGCTCACCATGCTCATAACACAAGGCTTGTGCGGGGTGTGGGTTAACCCTTTGACTCCCACATTCTGTCCTCCAGCATCCTGCATTGCCAACTATGATAGCAAAGCAAAACTTAATCCTTTGATTCCCTAACCCCATCCACCAGCTTCCTGCATGGTGAGGAAATTTTGTAGTCAGTGGATAGGGTGCGAGAGTCAAAGGGTTAAACCTCGGACGGGTCAAAAGTTGTTTTTGTTTTTCGGTTGTTGTTGTTGTTGTTGTTGTTGTTTACGCAGGTTGTCTGGCTATGTAGAGAAAGTTGTGAACTGAAGATCTGATGTGTCGAGTTCAGTCTTAACCTGCAACATAAGAAAACTGGCCTCTTCACTGCCCATCTTAATGTTCCCATCATCATCAATTTGGGTAGTGTCAGTTTAATCTTTCATAGATCTCCTTCGAGACCCGCCCACTTCCATGTCAAGACCTTGCCTGAGCATAGCGTTTTGCGCAGGTTCAGGGTGTCTGCCAGATTATCACTTGTAGATTTCGGTGGAGCGCGTATGGAATTCTCTGAACGTGTTGAATCCCTCTTGAACAAACACAGTTTCAAACTTATCCATTAAAGGGCGTTTTCTACAAAATTTTGCCTTGGACAATTCCTTTGTTGTCATGGGTTTGTTTGTTTTTAACGTACGCAAGGTATTAATGCACACTGGGCATGGTTTATTATCTCATCCAAAATATTAATGTCTAGACTACCACTCAGTGGCTAATAGTAAAGAGGGGAGACAACCAGTATAGATTGAACTGGATATTGAACCCTGGACCTTTCATGGCCTCTCGCCTCTTTAGGCAGTTGCTTGAAACCGCTAGACCACCACGCCACTCTAGGTAAGAGGGAAGGATGGCAGTGAAGAGGGAGGGGGTCCCAAGACCCCATTGACCTTGATTCACGCCAGAGGATGGGAGGAAAGTTGGGGGATGTTTAAGGTCACACAGGTGAGCACATAGAGAGACAAGAGTTGACGCAATGAGTCAGACCTAAGTGTTCAATGTGTTAGACCCCCTGGGAGGCTAACTAGGGACCTGTCTTGCTCCACAACCCAAACATGGCGTCCCTGCCACCCAACCCACAGCCTTGTCACCCTGAAGGTTTTTTTAACCTGACTTTTTTACAAACTGTTTTACAATAAACAGACATCAAATGGTAACAGAGGAAGATATAAATATCCCCCTTAACCCTTTGACTCTCGCAACCTATCCACCAGCTGCAAAACCTTAACCCTTTGACTCCCTCACCCTATCCACCAACTTCCTGCGGTCAGAGAGTTTAGTTTTTGCTTTGCTAGCATGATTGACAATGAAAGATGCTGGTGGGTAGGGTGCGGGAGTCAAAAGGTTTACAGTTCAAAGTTTCGTATGCGTTATTTCAACAAGTGTGACTGCCTGCATTAAGCAAACAGGAACCAGAAAAAACACGAAAGAATAAGAACGCGTATTTAATACAAGACAAGACAGGTGCAAATTTTCGGCCAACTGGCCTTTGTCAAGCGTAAGATTACAAACAAACAAACACCAGATACAAAAATTATGAGAAAAAGACTGAAACTTCCCTGCTGCTGTGTCCAATGTGAGAAAAGGACAGTTCATTTGCTAGATCTACAGTGCTATGCTCATAACGCAGGGGCTGTAGGATCAACCCTCAGGCAGGACACATCCTTTACGCAGGTTCCTTGGTTCCTGTGATAGAGCTGTAGACTCAAGATCTGATGTCTTGATTTAAGTCCCAACCTGCAACAATCAAACACTGACCTGTTCACTGACCATCTTGTTGTTGCCATCATTCTGCTGGTGTCAGCTGGTGTCGCCTTTCATAGGTCCCTTCCACCCCTCCCATTGTAACATCTGGCCGGCGTGTAGGGTTTTATGTAGCCTCAGGGAATGCACCAGATAACTGCGGACAGATTTGGTAGGAGCACATATGAAGTTGCCTGATTGCAACGAATCCCTCTTCAAAAAACTCCAACTCTGTTTCCTGTTGCCTTTGCAAGGGAGACAACACTACCTTTCCTCTCTCGGGGACTGAAAAGACTTACCTGCACTTACTGTCCCATTTACTAACTTATTTACTGTCCCGTTTACTATACTTATTAACTTACTGTCCCTTTACAACTTATTTACTGTCCCATTTAAACTATTACTGTCCTAATTTTACTGTCCCTTTACAACTTATTTACTGTCTCGTTTACAACTTATTTACTGTCCCATTTACAACTTATTTACTGTCCCGTTTACAACTTATTTATTGTCCCATTTACAACTTATTTACTGTCCCGTTTACAACTTATTTACTGTCCCTTATGTCCATTACCAACTTATTTACTGTCCCATTTACCAACTTATTTACTGTCCCATTTACAACTCATGTACTGTCTCATTTACCGACTGATTTACTGTCTCATTTACCGACTTATGTACTGTCTCATTTACCGACTTATTCTGTCCATTTACCGACTTATTACTGTCCCATTTACCGACTTATTACTGTCCATTTACCGACTTATGATGTACTTAGTCTCATTTACCGACTTATTACTGTCCCATTTACCGACTTATTGCTGTCCATTTACCGACTTATTTCACCGTTTTCATTTACGGACTTATTACTGTCCCATTTACTATTGTATTTATCTGTCCCATTTACTGATTTATTTACTGTCCCATTTACTGATTTATTTACTGTCCCATTTACCGACTTATTTACTGTCCCAGTTAACGCCTTTTTTTTTTTACTGTCTCATTTACTTGAATTTCCTGTCTCATTTGCTGTCTCATAGGCTGTCTCATGTGTTATCATTTAACCTACTGTCTCATATACTGCCTCATTTACCGTCTCATAGGGTGTCTCATTTACTAACATACTGTTTCGTTTTCTATTTCACGTAATGCCTCATCTACTGTCTCGCATACTGTCTCGCATACTGTCTCATTTACTCTCATTTACTGTCTCATGTATTGTCTCATATACTGTGTCATTTACTCTCTCATGTCTTGTCCCGTTTACTTCTCATTTGCTGTCTCATCTACCTATCATTTCGTATCTTATCTACGGTCTAATTTACTATTCCATGTATTGCCTAGTTCTTCAGATTGTGACGGTGACTTTTTCTTTTGTTCGTGTTGAAAGTTGAGTCAAGTAGTAATAACACGCAAACTTAGTGTCGTTTGTTCAAGTGTTCGTTGGTGTGGTGGTCATCACGCTCGCTTCACTCGAGAGAGGTCGTAGGTCAGCCCACAGCCTGACTTGTTTGTTTTTCCTTCTTCAATTTCCCTTTTATTGAAAAAAGAAAACGTTGTTTCATATCGATTGGAGGTGTATGTTTTTTTGCCTGCCTGCCTGCCTGCCTGTGTATCTTAGACAAAAATGTGTAGACAAGATTTTCTCATGTTTGTGAATGGATCATTACCAAATTTGGGCCAGAGATGTATGTAGATGGCCGAGGGAGACGCAAATGAGTAAGTGTGGACGTCACGGCGCCAAGGTCACTATGACACAGACTTTAGGCACGTGCTGAAACCTCTCTGCTGGGCCTGTTGCGCAACGGGTAACGCGCGTGATTACGGATCAGAAGATTCCAGGTTCGAATCCTGGCCGGTTCGACAAGACTTTGCTCCATCACTTCAGTTGGTTAGAGCAGCATGCTGATAACACAGAGGTCGTGGGTTTGATCCTTTGGGCCACTCACATTCTGTGATCATTTTGGATCTTGTGTGTGTGCGTGCATGTGTGTGTGTGTGTGTGTGTGTGTGTGTGTGTGTGTGTGTGTGTGTGTGTGTGTGTGTGTGTGTGTGTGTGTGTGTGTGTTGTGTCTGTGTGTATGTGTGTTTGTATGTGTATGTATGTTTGTGGAAATGCTTTATACGAAATCTTAAAATCAGAATGTATCACCTGTGCAACGATTAAATTAACAGAAAAATATTTTATTTGGAGTAGACAATGTTTATGCACACAGATTCAGTATTTGATTTAATTATCCTTCTTGGAAATCTATGCATTTATAAATGCAAATTTGAAAAGACTCTGCTAATATATTTCCTTTCAAAAGACATCTTGCCACAAAATTTCAATAGAAGGACATAATGCAAAACTGACATGGGACTTGCATACCTTTAAAATGAAATGGTTGCTATATTTACTATTAATAGCAGCCAAAACATTATGCTGGCTATTTAATTTAATACACATACTCATGAAGTATGAGTATGAATCTGGCCGATTAACGAACTTGCGATGAAAATTGACAATTTTGTATTATCTTTAATGTTTCTTTTTTATTTCACTAGATGCACATGTGTATTTTAGCTATAAATATTTTGTATTAATTGGAATCTTTTTAATTATATTATGCAATTGCCATTACACTTTGCTATTGTTCTTTGTATATGTATTACTTTGTTCAAAAACGAATTTTAAAAGGTTTGAATAAAAAAAACAATCCGAAACTTTTAGGGTTGGAACTGGGTCGGTGTGTGGGTGGAAGGGAGGTTCAATGAATCCTTGACAGTAGACAAGCAGTGGGGAGGGGGGGAGGGAGGGGAGGCAAAAGGGGAAGGAATTTGGAAAAAAACATCAGATTAGACAATACGAATGAGAGAGAGGAGAAAGAAGCAGGGATGCGTGCGTGGGGGTGAGATGAACGTAAAAGAAGGCTGAATAGACTGGGGAAGTTTTCTGGAGAGGAATGAAAAGACAGTGACTGAAAATCCCCGCTAAATTGTCCATTACACAGAGAGAGAGAGAGAGAGAGAGAGAGAGAGAGAGAGAGAGAGAGAGAGAGAGAGAGAAGAGAGAGAGAGAGAAGAGAGAGAGAGAGAAGTGGGGTGGAAAAGGAGAGAAAGAGACAGAGAGAAAGAGAGACACAGAGGAAATATCAGTTGTCCATTTCACAGCCCGTAATCTGTACTGTACGACAGATCAATGTAAAATGTGTTTACAAATGTTGTATGGCGAAAATGCAGTGGACAAAATGCGTCAAAAAGAAAACGCGAAAAAAAAACCTAGTAAAGAAGGACGTGCGACACTGAAAAACTGATAGAAAAGTGATCCATGTAGCTGCGTGCAGTGAGGTCTATAAAAAGAAAAGAGAAGGAAAGCACTGGTCAGGTGAGGAAGCTTGTCATTCTCTACTGTCAGGAAAACAAAGTCACCACTTGATAACATGTGTCATCAGTATTATTAACTGTGGAGGCTGCTTGCAGGAGCCTCTGTTTCTGCTCGGTACTTGGTGCGGTGTTTGCCCGTTTTGAGTCCCATGGAGGAAGATACTGTCCCCTCCGTTGGTCCCAACGTTGGTGGCTGATCTCATCAGTGTATACGCGAGTGCATGTATCCAGAGGTCAGCTCTTCTGTCATGGCCAACGTGAGAGCCCGGCGTGCTGTGTCGTCCTATACTTCCACTGAGGTAACATGGGGAACACAAGGGCGGACTTCAGAATTTAGCTGTTCTGGTGTCTACGTTTCTGGAAGCTGTAAAGGCGAAGGAGAAAATATCACCTTTGGCAAAGCTTGCTGACGTTGCTGCCATGGGATCTTGTCACCGTGGACAAAGCTATCTCCGTTTCAGGCGATTTTGGATGAGACCATCCAACTTCCGCATCATGGGTTACCTTCCTTGAAAATCGCCTACACGGATTTTTTCTCAAATTAGGCACAGTCCTCAAATAAGAAAGGGTTTCTGTTTCTGACTGCTGGTTCCAGCGTAGGGAGACAGACTGGTTGGACTGCGTTTCGCATCTGGCAGTGGCGTCATCCAGGGTGCCATCATGGCAATGCAGTGGTGCCGGAGAAAAAGTGTGGAGCCCAGAGGAGATTGTGTTGTAAAGTTAACGGGTGAATTTAATCGTCTGACATCTCCTTCATACTGAGGCCGAGAACTCTTATTCCGACATTCGTACGTCAGAGAAGAAAATGTGTCAGCAAAGATTACTCACCTGTTTGTTCATGGATTTTTACCCAATTTGTCATAGACGTTCCTTTTATACAATAGTCAGGAAGCGTAAGCACAGACTGGAGTGGTCAATATTTGGACAGGAGTGGTCCCTTGGGTTGTCATGCCAGGTTGATGGAGAGGACGAACTGTCATTTACCTACAATGACATGCGCGAACTACATAGCCTCTAATACCAACCAAGTGCTCTTCTGGCCTCCACGTGGAAGGGCGTTTCCCACTAACGAAGGAAATACAATGTAGAAATAGGTTTGAACGGCGATCAGCTGGCATCTTCAACACAAAGCGAGAGTTGATGCAATGAGACGGAACTTGTGCTCACACTGTGACCACTTCTATTGTTTGATAGTGGTACAAACTTTAGATGGAAAGGATTAGTACTCTCTTCCCACCCTCCCTTTCTCTTCTCTCCCTCTCTCCCTCCCTCTCTGTCTCTGTTTTCTTGTCTCTGTCTCTGTCCCTCCTCTCTCTCTCTCTCTCTCTTCTCTCTCTCTCTCTCTCTCTCCTCTCTCTCTCTCTCTCTCTCTCTCTCTCTCTCTCGCTTTGTAATCTAGTGGACAAAGCGCCTGCCACGGGAAGCGA
The DNA here is from genome assembly GCA_030674185.1 of Monoplex corrugatus. Taxonomy (NCBI): domain Eukaryota; kingdom Metazoa; phylum Mollusca; class Gastropoda; order Littorinimorpha; family Ranellidae; genus Monoplex; species Monoplex corrugatus. The sequence continues at coordinate 46,504,045 of CM060311.1, forward strand.
AAAGTCAGAGAATGTAGAGATTCGACACTCAGCTGAACCGATTTTATTTATCATTGCATCAGACCCAGAGATGATCTGCTGCTAGTTTTGTTTTGTTTTGTTTTGTTTTGTTTTGTTTTGTTTTTTGTTTTGTTTTGTTTTCGGATGCAGTGATAAACCGAGGTCTGGTGTGCATTAAAATACACACTTCGCGTTCGTAAAAGATCCGACAGCAACAAAAGAGTTGTCCCCGGCAATTTTCTGAAGTACAATCCACTTTCATGGGTAAATAACAGTACACGTATACAAGAAAACAGGTCAAAGAAGATGGTACTGTACCATGGTTACATGCTTTCCAGTGGAAAGCAACTCTCAACTCATGCAGAAACATTACATTATGACCCAAAACAAAACACACTACAGGCGCGGCAGGCAAAAGAGTAAGACGACAGATTTCGTAAGGTCTTGAGTTCGATCCTGCGTGGGTACCTCCTGCTTGGTGGGTAAAGGATGGGGATTTCCCTGATCTCCCAAGTATGCAGACCTGCTAGTGCCTACACCTCCTTCGTGTGCATACGCAGGCAGAACATGAAGCCCACGTTACGCACGTTAAGGATCCTGTAAGTCGTGTCACTGTGCGGTGGCATATGGAAACATGAGAACAGCTATCATTCAATGAAACAGTATGGCCTTTGCTCAGTGTAGGAAAAACAATGTGCATACACGCATCCAAAAAAAATCAAAACACTTAAAAACAAAAGAAAACAATAACAGAGAGAGAGAGAGAAGGAGGAGGGAGGGAGAGAGGGAGAGAGAGAAAGAGATGAATAGAGACAGACAGACATAGTCATAGCGACTTTGGGGTAGTTATATCTTAATGTTCTGTGCAAAGCGCATGATATGATGTTCAGGTCAAGGAGTGTGACACATTTGGGTGGGTGCAAATTTGGGTGGTTCGTTTTTATCACATTTGGGTGTGGTGCAAATTTGGGTGGTTTGTTTTTATCACATTTGGATGGGGTGCAAATTTGGGTGGTTCGTTTCTATCACATTTGGATGGGGTGCAAATTTGGGTGGTTCGTTTTTATCACATTTAGGTGGGGTGCAAATTTGGGTGGTTCGTTTTTATCACATTTAGGTGGGGTGCAAATTTGGGTGGTTAGTTTTTCACATTTGGATGGGTGCAAATTTGGGTGTTAGTTTTATCACATTTGGGTGGGGTGCAAATTTGGGTGGTTAGTTTTTATGCTGAAGGCTTGGATTGAACTCTTGTAGCCTCAGTGAGTGTCCCATCTGCTTGCCACATCATGCACACCGCGCTAAAAATACAGTGGATTCTTACAGAAAAAGTGAAAGGGTGAAATCCTCGCTGACCTTCTGGGCTCCTCAAGGGTCACAGTAGATTAGCGAGAGGTACTCTATGGAACAGCGTGCATCGAGTGGTACAACTTAGCAAAATTACTTTTTGTAATCAGTTGGTTCGGTAGTGTAGTGGTCATCACGCTCGCCTCACACGCGAGAGGTCCTGGTTCGACCCCCAGCCGAACCATAATTTTTTTCTCCGTTTGATATCTTTTTTGTTGCAGTTGTCTTTGTCGTTTTTTGACAAAAAACATAATAAATATCTGATACAAACAAAATAGAGAAATGAATCATCACAAAGCATTGATAACAACTTGTAAACGGACAGTTTTGAAAGCGTTCCGAATTTTCTTGGATATGCGTTTGCACATTTGCTTTGCCCACACTGTCCAGTGTGCTGCTGTATTGTGTGCATAGTGTATTCTGTCCTCGGTGGGCGTACATGACGGATGTTTACGTGTTTCTGTAAGCCACCGATATAGTGTACAAGAACACAGTGATAAATGTCTATTTCAGGCAATGGGATTGAGAAGTGAAAACCAATATCCCTGGCACTTGTAAACATATTGATTATTTGTTTTGTGTTGTTGTGTGTGTGTGTGTGTGTGTGTGTGTGTGTGTGTGTGTGTGTGTGTGCGTGCGTATTGTTGTGTGTGTGTGTGTGTGTGTGTGTGTGTGTTGTGTGTGTGTGTGTGTTGTTTGTGTTAGTAGATAGAGGCAGGCCCATGTCTGCACCAACATCACTGTGAAAAGCATGGATTTTTTAGTGTTTGCTTTGTTTTGTTTTTTGTTTTTCAAACTCTTACTCAGCTGTTACTGAAATGTTTGTGATGTGACATTCATGACAAAATAAAGATGGACTGAGTTCTTTGTAATCAGTTATTTTTGTTTGGCTTGAGCAAATGCCACAAGAAAGAGAATAAAATATGAACTCTGTGTGAGACTACATTCAGTGTGTTGTGACGTCGACCTATTTCTGGCATGGTGGATTGAACACTGACTTGTAATTATGTATTTACTTTTGTCAAAACAAAACACAGATGTACCACAATGATAACACTATCATATCTGTGTTGACAATTTCAAGAGAACACATACACAAACAGTTACTTTCCGCATGGCCTACATGTTTTTGTGTATTGTTTCTAACGCATCACCCTACAATTCACTTTATTTCTTATCACATCTCGGTGTAAAAAAAATTGTACGGGGTAAGAGGAGGCAGAATATCTCAGAAGTGCACACACACTTACTCAAATAAAGCAGAAAGTAAAAAAAGCGATCGGGCAAGTCTACTTCAAAACATGCGCATACTATGTGCATATACAGCATTAACAAAAGCAGAATGTACACGAATGGTAATGATATGAATGAATTTCACAGCTTTTGTTCTTCTTTGTTTCTGGTTGTAAACAGAAAAAGTGCCACTGAGGTAAGATTTCAACCACGAAAGTGCTGTACCTGAAATACTATAAAGATTTTCTGATCTATACAGGATGCCAAGGTCTAAGGTATATCAAATGCAGCAGACAAACCAGTGACAGTTAAAATAGACACATTAACATCATCTAAAGCAAACAGAATATTATTTGCTGTCCTGAAAGACTGTTGTCTCAGTACTATGGTATGGGCGGAAGGCAGACAGGGAAAAACATAGTGTATCATTGGTTCTCAGGTAAGAAAACATTTTTGCAAAACAATTTTCTCTATGATCTTCCAGAAGCTTAACAACAGCATTTTAACAGAGTTTGAGAGAAACCTGACAGTAGACACTTATTCACAATACTTGTTAATGATGGTAGGATCTCATCAAGCATTCAAGAGCAAGAACTGGATTTAAAGAACAAGTGACTGGTTTGGACTCTTAACTGAGTTCCTGTTCTGAGACCGGTTGACAGAATGTAAATGTTGATATAAAACAGAATGTAAATGTTGATATAAAACAGAATGTAAATGTGATATAAAACAGAATGTAAATGTTGATATAAAACAGAATGTAAATGTTGATAAAACAGAATGTAAATGTTGATATAAAACAGAATGTAAATGTTGATATAAAACAGAATGTAAATGTTGATATAAAACAGAATGTAAATGTTGATATAAAGTAGGAGTATCAAATATCGAAAGGAAAGATGTATCACGAGACTGGATCTGAATTTAAGAGTGAATATCAGAAACTTTACGAAGTCACAAGATACATCAGGCGGTTGAGAAGGACGGGTAAAGTGTGGGGAGGGGTACCGACTTGACGATAGTGACATATACTAAACAACTGCTGAGAAGAATTACTGTTCGGCATGTCA
>CM060311.1:46510191-46605191 GCA_030674185.1 Monoplex corrugatus
TCTTTGACCCGATATGGTAAAGGTCCAGCTAGAAACAGCTGAGAAAATTTGCTAACCTTTATTGTCTGTTTCACACACACACACCACACACAACACACACACACACACACACACTCACACACACACACACACACACACACACACACACACAACACACACACAACAACATACACACATACACACACACACACACTCACGCACGCATGCACGCACGCACACACACACATCTATCACCGATCTGAAAGAGAAATGCACATGAAACAGCATGAAGACTGCTTTAGCCGATCAAAGATGTAAGTGGAACTCAGAAGCCCAGTTGGCTGAGTGTCGGATTCACGCACATGCCATTGGCTGAGGGTTCCAACCTGGGATGCACTAAATTAAACTGCCAATCTTACCAAATCTGTTGTTCTGATGATACCAGTGTTGAATTACTTGAGTCCCCCTTCTATGGACGCTAATGTAAAAACTGATTCAGTCAGTCCCAAGGATAGACGATATAACAAACAAATAAACAAACAAACAAACAAAAAGTCGTCAAAACACAGCACATCGCTGCCCATCCCACCTACATATGCACTATGACTATTATGAATATTGTGACTGTCTGTAATCACTTATTTTTCCTTTAAGTACAGAATAGTTTTATGACTCAAAGAAACAATAAATTCAGCAGGAAGCTAGATTTCTTGGTGGGCTCACATTTATTAACTTCACAAACTGCAGGTGACAAGCACAAAATCCTGTCCATCATTTACTGTGATCTTGTTGTGATGTTCAAGAGTTAACTGTCTCGCATTAGATTTTGTTGCTGTCTGCATGGTTTTATCGGAGACATAAAGATTGAAATGCATTGTGCTGCGGCTTTTTGTTCCCATAGCCTTTTTGTCTGAAGCCGATGTGAATAAGGTCGTTCCTGTTTTAAGCCCCAGCCCGCTAAAGCTGCCGGTGTCAGGTCCGCTCACTTCAATGGGCGGCTGAAAGTTTTGCTGTCTCGGCTTTCTTGAACTTTACATCGTGGTCTGGCCGTAAAACTTTATTTATTTACTTGAGGCAAAGATCTTTGCTGAAGGCAAGACATTCGCTTGGTTGAATGTGTTGAGGGAAAGTGTGAACACAATCTTTCTATCTGCCACGTGCATGCTTAAACACGACTCTTTTTAGTTTCGTTGTGTTGAATTTTGAAAGACAGTTTCAACACACCGGGCAATGTAACGTGTCGTAGCCTACGGTTGGCCATGACACTATTTATTTACTGAAGATAAGAGATTTGCTTGGCTGCCCATGTACAGGCGAATACAATCTTTCTGACTGCAAGCTTCAACCACGAACATAGATAAAACGACTTTTCCATGCGGTTCGGAGTTGCTGGATTTGAACACATCTGAAGTCTGTATTTGGCAATGTTGTGAACACTGGTCAATCAAGCTGAATTATAAGCTACTTACATACATGTACATATATGTTTAACATCAACAGGGCGAGCACAATAATCGAGTAATTAAGACGAATCGAAAGGCCTAGATTCGATCCTGCGTGGGTACATCCTGCTTGGTGAGTTAGGGGTAGAAGATTTTTACCTTTCTTCCAGGTCAACGTATGTGCAGATTAGTGCCTGAACCATCCTCTGCGTAAGCGCACGTTAAAGATCATGTGAGTCATGTCAGTGTCAGTGTCTGGCGGCTTATGGAAACATGAAAACGCCCAACATGCACACCCACCGTAGAGGAGTATGCAGACTTTGCAGCAACATACGTGTTGCACCTGCACAACATGCGCAAAACAATGTGGATACATGCATTTGACAAAAATTGGAACATTATTTTTTTTAAAAAAACAGAAAAGAAAAAGAAAATTGCATGTTGTCAACATTGTCTTTAAACCGATTAAACTGAACTTTGGAGATAAGTCAAGCGTGTGTGTGTGTGTGTGTGTGTGTGTGTGTGTGTGTGTGTGTGTGTGTGTGTGTGTGTGTGTGTGTGTGTGTGGTGTGTGTGTGTGTGTGTGTGTGGCGCGCGCGCGCGCGCAGGCGCGGTCGATGAACTTTGTTTTACTTTTTTTTTCTTTTTTTTTTTTTTTTAGCGGTCCCGTTTTCTCGGACGTGTGTGTGCACGTTATTTTGCACGTGCAATGCGTGTACAGACGAAGGGGGGTTTTATCACGAACAGGTTTGTACACATGATGAACTGCGAGATCAGAAAAATTCTACCCTCACCCACCAGGCGGGAAGCATCCAATCAAGATCGAACCCAACGAAAAAAAAAATGAAGCGTGACCATCCTCGAACACAGAAGAGAAAAGGACTACGCCAATTATAAAAGACAATTAATCCATATTACAGTTCTAAAGCCTACGAAGTCGGAAGGACCAGTCGAGGTGCTGAAGACATTGCTACATAACGTCCTTATCAGCCAAGTCACATCTACGCCCAGGCAGAAGTGCAGAAACAGATTCAAGTGGCGGTTCCCTTTTGACCCAATAGGTCATGTTGACGGCCGTTCAAGTGCCGGACCGTCCCGTTCTTTTGAAGCTGAAGATGCACTCTGCGGGCTGAGATGCTGTAGCGTTAAGTGGCGGGAAGAGGTATATAATACTGCGTGACTGGCTGATGGAAGCCAGAGATGTTGCGAAGAGGTTTTCTCCTGGCCGACCCCTACACGATGCGGATCTTGATCTTGATCTTGACTTGATTGTCGGTGACGGTTCGCTGGTCCAGGGCACGAGCAGAGAGAGAGACTTGCTGCTTTCAAGGACTGGCGGAGATACTGAGATTGCCCAAAATAATGCAAGAGGTTTACGTGTTCGTGGCCCGTGCAGCCAGACCGTGACGCTGCTTAATTAAGAATGTGCGAAATGTAGTTACGGCATTTTGCACACGCGCCCGCATCTCTGACGTCGTAACACTGTGAGCTGATGAATAAAGGGAACATAACAGAAAGGTCCCTCCTGTGCTTTATGCCATAGAAAAACTTAATTCTGCCGGTTTTTAATCGATTAATGCTGTGATCATTCTGGTGGTGTCAGTTAATATTTCATAGGTCTTGTTCACTGTTTGAGTTGTGGCATTTGTTCAGAAGGCATTTATCATAGGCCTACTTGAACAATTCTGTATGCGCTCCACCCAAAGCTGCCAGCAATTCTCTGTTTTAGCTAGGGTGTTTGTGTTGTCTGTAAAGCTTGAGCACTGCTGACAGTGAGAGCATCATAAGAGTAAGATGATCAGTGCTGACATAATCACTTGTGTAATTCTGAGCTGTTTCTGCTAGGCTTGATTTGAGTGTTGGCACGTGCGCGCATGTGTACGTGTGTGTGCATGCATGTGTGTATGTGTGCGCGCGCGCGCGTGTGTGTGTGTGTGTTACATCTGCACAACTTTTTTAGCAAAATTATTGATGTGTCATCACTAAAAAGAAATTAACAACCTTGGAGTAAACGGATGGTCGGAACAAAGCTGACTGTTCACACGACGTTACAAAAATGGACGAATTATTTGTTCACTTCTCACGTACTTGTTTGGTGGAATTGTTTTCCTCGACTTCTTTTGAGACCCTCATTATAACAGCTTTAATAATAATAATAATAATTACAATATTTATATAGCGCAAAATCTTGATAAAATCAAATCTAAGCGCTGAAGCAGACACACACGCAAGCACGCACGCACGCACGCACGCACACACACGCACGCACACACACACACACACACACACACACACACACACACACACACGCACACACACACACACACACACGCATGGCTATAAATGGGGAGAAAGAATAAAAGCAATAAAAGCAAGAATAAAACCAATGGAAAATTATAGAGAGCATAGCATATACAATTATATATTATAACCATGTGATTCCCTCCGAGCGGAGACAGGCTGCAGAGGGGGGGGTTGAGTGAGGTTAGGATTTTATGCGGAGGAGAAAAGGTGAGTTTTGAGAGCGGACTTGAAGGAGACAAAAGTAGGTTGCTGACGGACTGAGAGAGGAAGTTTGTTCCAGGAGAGTGGACCAGAAACAGAGAAGGCTCGTGGACCATAGGTATTGAGCTTAGTGAGTGGAAAGCGAAAAGTCAGAGGATCGGAGGCAGAGCAGAGGGTACGTGAGGGAAGATAGATCTCAAGTAGGCTTGACAGGTAATCGGGGGCTGCGTTATTGAGGCTTTTGTAGCACATGGTGTCTAGTTTGTACTGTATGCGCTTTGATACAGGGAGCCAGTGAAGTTGTGCCAGGAGAGGAGATATGTGGTCAGCTTTTTTCTTTTTGAGTACAAGGCGTACAGCATTGTTTTGAATGCGCTGTAGGATGTGAATGGTGGAGGCAGGAAGACCAGACAGGAGTGAATTGCAATAGTCAATGCGAGACATTATGAAGGAGAGAACGAGTTTTGCAGTTGTTTCGACAGAGATACTTCCTGATCAGCCTTATACGATGGAGATGATAGTAGCAGGATCTGGCAGTTTGAGAAACAAAGTTGTTCATGGAGAGGGTAGAGTCAATGCAGACACCAAGGTTTTTAGCTGAATCAGAAATTGGGACTGATGTGTTACATAATGGGAGAGAAAGAGGAGGCAGCTGAGAAAGTTTCTGACGGGTGCCAATGAGGATAGCTTCTGTTTTGTCGTCATTAAGCTGAAGTCTATTGTGTGTCATCCAGTTCTTAATGTCCGAGTAACACTCAGTGGTGCGAGTCAACAGGCGCTGTATATTTTCAGGTGAGTCACTATCTTGAAGTTGGGTGTCATCAGCATAGAAGTGGTGTTTTATAGAATGGGAGTTGATGATGGTGGACAGGGGGGAGGTGTAAAGAGTGAAAAGAACAGGGCCAAGGACAGATCCTTGTGGAACACCACAGGTCAGGCATGCAGGTTGAGAGTAAGTGCCATTGATGAGAACGGTTTGTTTTCTGTTGGATAGGTATGAAGTGAACCAAGACAGAGCAATGTCAGAGATGCCAAAAGTATGATGAAGTCTAGAAAGGAGAATACCATGATCAATGGTATCAAAGGCTGCAGACAGATCAAGGAGTGTGAGGAGAGAGACTTTGCCAGTATCAGTTGCAAGGAGGAGATTGTTGAGAATGTGTAGTAGGGCAGTTTCAGTGCTATGGCACTGGCGGTAGGCTGACTGGAAAGGATTGAGGAGATTGTTGGCAGACAGGTGAGAGTTCAGCTGGTTGAGGACGACTTTTTCAAGGAGTTTTGACAAGAAAGAGAGATTAGAGATAGGCCGGTAATTTTTCAGTTCATTTGGATCTAAATTGTGTTTCTTGAGGAGAGGGTGAACAATACCAGACTTGAAAGAATCAGGGACAGTTCCAGTTTGAAAAGAAGTGTTGATGATGTCAGTGATGAATGGGAGGAGAGTAGGGAGACAGTCGGCGTAGAGAGAACCTGGAAGAGGATCCAGTTCGCAGGTTTTGAACGACATGGATCTGATTGTGTTGAGAATTTCTTCTTGTGAGACTGGGTTAAAAGTAGTAAGAGGTGTGCCAGAGAAGGAAGGGTCAGGTGGGCATGGTTGACAAGGTGTCCTGTCAAGCCTGTCACGAAGAGTTTGTATTTTGGTGGTGAAATAGTTGGAGAATACAGATGGGAGTTCTTCATTTGTATGTTTTGTTGGGAGAGGTATATCTTTTCGTGTGCCAAGGAGATGATTCATGGTTGTAAAGAGTTCTTTTGAAGAAGAGGCATTCAGGATTTTGGTTTGGAAATAGCTTGTTTTTGCTGATGCAATGAGGGTGGATACTTTTGTTTTAGAGGCTTGGAAAAGTTGCCTGTGTACAGTGAGTTTGGATTTGCGCCAGCGGCGCTCTGCTCTGCGGCGGGCACGTTTTGCACAGGCGATCTCATGTACTGCCTTGCCTTCTCTGTCCCTTAGCAGAGACTGGTGTCCAATATATATATACTATACATTTATATATATATATATATATATATATATATATATATATATATGTGTGTGTGTGTGTGTGTGTGTGTGTGTGTGTGTGTGTGTGTGTGTGTGTCCTTTTAACAACGACGCTTGATCGTGCTCAATCTGAGCTTTCTGAAGCGAGTGTTGTAACCACCCTGCTATCCTGTTTCCTGTCACAGTGGGCCAATTCACACCAGACCAGTTTGTGAACCGTTCCAGGACCGTTTACACTGGCATGATAAAGCGTACCGAAACCGTGCTGACCCCGAGCATAACACTGGAAAACTTGTGTTAAATGTAGTGCGGTAAACATCTACTTCAGGAAGAAACATGTCACCGCCAATGAAGCACCATGATGCTGTGGTTTTGTACTGCATGTGGCTTTTGCGGCGCTTCTAGACTAGATACCTTTTCTTTTACATTTTATCCAGTACCATTTTAAATGAGTGCCGGATTTTTTTTCATCTTAGTGCAGCATTGCAGTGCCGTTCTCTCTATGCCATGCTTCTCACTAAGAATTTGACTTATTTTGTCAAATACTCCAAGATTCCTGATACAGTCAGACAATTTCTTTTGAATGGTTTCATCTTCGTTCCAGTTGACAGCCATTATTGTTACGATAAAAAAGAAAGGTGGCAAAATAGCGGGAAGCAGGGAAAAAAGTTCCAAAAGGGAAAGCACCTGTGACCGACCTGTGAAATAAACACCAGGTGGTCAAAAGTCACGAGCGCAGCACCAGGCCCGCTGGAACTGTTCCAGACCACAATCATCTCGAGGTAGTCCTGGCCGCTCCATATCTGAAGCATTCAGCCAGAGATAATTGAGTGTAAACAGCTCGGTACGCTTGGGAACCGTTCTGGAACCGTTCTCTATTTTGCCAGTGTAAATTGGCCCAGTACTAATTCCCTTGAAATGTGGTCTACACTCTGTACAACTTATACTTTTGTGTATGTTATATCTGGACAAATTGTTTTCCCAGGCACTGTGCGCGTTTACATTGAACGCCTTCCAGCATGGAAGTGCTACGCTTTCCAAAGACACGTTTTATACCTAGGCATTTCACCATGACCATCAGGTAGATAGTGGAAAACTACGATCACTATCAACAGCGAAAAGAGCTTGATAAGGCAGCCTCGCTCCTTGGCCCGTAGTGTGGCATCAAAGACAGATCAGGACATCTATCTCCGACTCCGGCGCTGGCAGACATTCGTGAACACGCCACAGACAGAGAAAGTCCAGAGATGGTCCGCCTTTGAAGTGAGATGCGCGGAAGCCACATCCCTCCGCCAAAGCTGGGTGAATATGCACGGTCAGACCTACAATGTCTTTGAACAAGGCTTGTAGTTGTGGCAGACTCAATGTGGCTGATAAGAAATCACAGATCGTTGCTTGTTGAGCATCCGGAAAGCTGTGAAAACTGAAAACTGGGGCACCACCATAGCTTGCTGTTGATGGGAGGAAGCAGACTTTGATGTGGAGATGTCCTGAAAGTGGCCGTGTCCATGTTGTAAGACATACAGCTGCTGTCTGACACCCGTGACACCACGCTGGTACACTGAACAACTAACTACACGTCTTTCTGTCAGCCTTGTATCTTACGTCTATCAAATTCACACATTATCGTCATTAGATTACACAATGTGAATTTCGAATTAAATTTGTGTGTGTGATTCAGTGAGATGCATAGAAAGTGAGCCAGACCAAAGGACGAGAGAATGCGGCCGTTAGACACACAGCACAATCTTTCCAACATCTCTTTAGTGTTTATCGTTCAAGGCGGAGGCGTGAACGGGGGTGGGGGTTAGAAAGAAGAAGATAAGAAAACAACATGACAATGTGCATAATGCCCCGGCTTGTTCTAGACAACGACGGTCTTTCTGTATATCTGTAAGGCAAAACAAAGGATTATGTTTCTCCCTCACTCTGCTCTCTCACCAGCTATACACCTTTAGAGCTGTAGATCTAGTCCGGGCAAAGATGGTCCGGGTGTTAGTCTTCTGAATGAGACGTTGGTTTTAAAACGATCTCCCATGTACAGCGTCATGTAGTGTGCAGCATGCACTTAGCACACGTATGAAAATCCCATGATAAGAAAGGTTAAGGCGTTATCCCTTGCAAAATTATGCAGAAAAATCAATGTAAAAAGGAAATTTAAAAAATACTGCTTTCAATCGGGTTCAGTCCTGCCTGCATACCCTAAGCTTGGTGGGTAAAGGGTGAAGACTTTTATATCCCCCCCCCCCCCCAGGTCAATATGTGTACACAGCTATTAGTGCCCAAACCCTGTTTGTTTGTACATGCACACAGAACATCAAGTATGCATGTTAAAGATCCTTAAGTCGTCTTAATGTCCTGTAGTTTATGGACACAGGAAAACATTCAGTATGCACGCTGACTAAGAACAGAGTATGCAGACTGTGCAGCAACGACCATATATGCATACGAGAAAGATTGAAATTTGAAAAAATTGAATTAGAAAAAATAAACACACACACATACACACGCACACACACACACACACACACACACACACACACACACACACATGCACACACACACACACACACACGCACGCACACACACACACACACACACACACATACACACATACACACACACACACACACACACTGGTTTCGTAGTTTTCTGTGGATATTGTGGCTTCACCCTAATCTGTTTCGCAAACAGTGGTAGAAACCGATTACAAAAAAAAGTAATGCGTAAAGAAATAAGTAAGTAAACGCATAAAAATAAAAGATAAATTAATGAAATGAATACATAAATACTGTAATAAAACAAATCGATATGCACTCGTCCTAACAGTTATTTCTCCAGATCATACAATGATGTTGTCTTCAGTATGGATAGGGTGTTGGCTGAGTGCAAGTTGTCCCTTAAGTGACAGTATCAGAACAGTGTCAAGCAATTTGTTAAGCCCATTTAGCACGATCCGCCAACACAAGGACATGTGGTAATGATAATAATGCCTTATTACTACTACTACTGCTACTACTACTACTAATGATAATAATAATAATGATAATGATAAATAATAATAATAGCGATGATGAGATGATGATGATGATGATGATGATGATGATGATGATGATGATGATGTGCTACGCTTTCCAACAGACACGTTTTATACTAGGCATGATGATGATGATTGTAGTTGTTGTTGTCAGCATGCTAGCATTATTATTATTGTTGTTGTTATTGTTGTTATTGTTGTTGTTGTTGTCGCCGTTGTCATCATGCACTTTACATAATAACAGATTATTATAAAACAGTAAACAAATAACAACAGATAACAATAAAAGACAAAGCAGGAGGGATAATAAAGAGTATACAAGACACCCTCTGTGTGTAGTCGATTGTACAACAGAAGCACATCGAATAAACTGACAAACATTGTACAGAACTAGCCACATCCACTTTCAGTACAATTTCCAAGTCGACTGTAATCTAAATCAAATGACTACCAGAATTCAAGCAGACACAGACACCAGACACACAGGATAACACAACGAGAACAGGTATTTAAATTAATACATAAAACAAGACAGGCGCAAAGTTTCCGCCAACTAGAATCTAGCTCTTGTCAAGCGTACTCAAAAGACAAAAAAAAAAAAAAAAAAAGTTTTGTAGAAAAAGACAAACAATACTCGTAGAACGTCTCTGATGTCTTGCTGGTCACCAGTGACCATGCGTGGTGGCTGTATCAGACGAGAAAAGCCGGAGGCCCGTTTCTTACGCGCTACGAAGGCAACGTTTTCGCGAGGTATCCTAGGTGGGTGCATTTCTTTGTTCCATTTAGTAGCATTCTTCTGAAGCACTGGCACTATAATGTACGTCAGCAGACTCAAAGAATTATTGGAGTCATTTCAAGAGGAATTCACCGCGCTCGGACAATTCCATATGCGCTCCTCCCAAATCTGCTAGCAATTATCTGACAGATTTCCTGAGCCTGCACAAAATCCTATGCGCTGGCAAGGTCTTGGAACGGGGAAAGGGGAGAAGGGACCTATCAAACACGAAGCTAACACCACCAGAACGATGGAAACATTCAGATGGGGAACGAACAGGCCAGACTTTAATGTTGCGGGATGGCATTGAACTCAAGATATCACATCTTGAGTCCGTGGCTCTACCCATTAGCCAAAAAAAAAAAAAAAAAAAAAAAATCTCCCCGCTGGGAATTGAACCTCGGTCTCCCGTGTAACAGGCGGGGATACTGACCACTATACTACCGAGGAGCCGCAAGCGTGACTAGGTATTGGATACGTAAAGTTAGGTAGCAAGCATCGAAAGGACCTTTCCTGCGAGATAAAGATGGCGGTCGTGCAAGTCGCCTTTGTGTTTGATGACGATTCTGTTTTCTGTTGTGATTTAAGCGCTCGCTGCACATCGCCTAAAATCTACTTCCTCCCTGCGTCCGTTTTCAAAGCACATTTATGTTCCTTGCCCTCGCCACTCACTGTCTGGCCAACTGCGCGCTATCATGATAGCGTTTAAGAAATTGATTGATTGATTTGGTTTAGTTGTTATGTCCACACCCACCTCACGTGATATGGCCGACGAGGATAACCATCCCAGGGAAGTGGGGAAGGGGGACGTACCTAATCCTACACTGACCCACCAGAACAACAATGATGTTAAGATGAGACAGTGAGAAGGCCAGTTTTAATGTAGCGCACCCTGTGATTCGAACCTACAAGCATGAGCATGTGAATCCAACGTCAACCAACTGAGCTACTGGGGCCCACCGTGTAAGAAACGGGCCCCGGGACAGGTTTTAAAGGTTTGGGCGGAATGAACACGTGGAAAGATGTGTGCTTTTCTTGCGCTCCTGTAATTCAGGAAAGAAGGAGAAGGAGGGTGGAGGGGGCATGTTAAGCGTATTTCATCTACACGCGTTGTCTGTGTGTGAGTGTGAGTGCGTGTGTACACACATGTGTTTGTGTTGGAGGGAAGAGCTGAACTGAGTATGCATGGGGGTAGGAAGATGGGGGCAGGGGAGGCTAAGATGACGCTTTTATTATAATTATTCTTCTATTATTTCAGCTGTAGTTGGATTTTTATGTGCCATGTGATGTGTGTGGCAGACACTTATTTCCTTTGAAGGATTAATGAAATAGTACTGGTGTTGTGTTGTGTGTGTTGTGTTGTGTTGTGTGTGTGTTGTGTTGTGTTGTTTTGGTTGTGTTGTGTGTGGTGTGTTGTGGTGTGTGTGGTGTGTTGTGGTGTGTTGTGGTGTGTTGTGTGTGTGTGTGTTGTGTTGTGTTGTGTTGTGTGTGTGTGTGGTGTGGTGTGGTGTGTGTGTGTTGTGTTGTGTTGTGTTGTGTTGTGTTGTGTTGTGTTGTGGTGTGGTGTGTTGTGGTGTGTGTGTGGTGTGTGGTGTGTGTTGTGTGTCGTGTCGTGCTGTGCTGTGCTGTGCTGTGCTGTGCTGTGCTGTGCTGTGCTGTGCTGTGCTGTGTCGTGTCGTGTCGTGTCGTGTCGTGTCGTGTTGTGTTGTATAGATCAAATTAGTGTATTGTGTTGTTAATTATATTCTAACGAAGCACAGATCAAATTAGTGTATTATATTTTCATTGTAATGTAAAAAGCATAGATGAAATTAGTGTATTGTATTATATATCTTTTACTGTGTTGTAACAAAGCATAAACAAAATTAGCGTATTGCATTTTATTGTACTGTAAGATTAAATTAGACATTACGAATTGCTGGTTACAAGGAAATACAATTTATCATAATCGTCTCATCATCGTCATCATTATCATCATATCAGTGATCATCATCATGATGTCATCATTACTCCCCTTGAGATGCCGGGAGCTCTTTTGGTATAAATTGTATCTCCATCTTCTGGAAATTCTCTGCGAGAATGTCCTCTCTCCTGTCACTCGCTTTGTTTCCGCCTTGCTCCTTTGCTTTCTATCATCTCTTCCTATCATTTTGTGCCTTGCTGGTCCGTTCACCTGTGTGTGTTATTTCATAGCCTTATTTATTTTCTCTTAGGGTTGATAATTGGGTACATGTACTAGTGTCTAGTGCATTTCTGGCTCAAGGAAATGTGATGTGCAGAAGCAATTTTAGTTGATTTAGGCCCGTGTCACATATGTTTTGTGTACTTAGTTATGTTTAAATTTGTATTGGGTTTTTATAGCCCCTGGTGATAAACTGGACGGTGTGGTCAAAGCCAGGGACATATCCTCAGATTATGTGCGCGAACGCATTCATATGTGTGCTGAATTTTCATTTCCAGGTTTGTTCCCCATTGAGGGATTGTGTACGTTTTGAGATGGTCATGGCCCTTACATGGCTCTCATGGGGTTTGAACAAAACAACAATAATAGTCATTATCATTATTACTAATCATCATTACTAAGTATTATTATCATTATCATTATTACTATCATCATCATCATCAACAACATATCAGCATCAGCATCATCAACAACAACAAAAACAACAATAACATATCAAAGCATTTTACAGCGTGTCATAACAATATAACAATGACTTACAAGACAGTCGACCTGTGTTTATTGGGGAGGCAGTGGATAGTGTCCACCTGAGGAGCACAAAGATTCGATTCTTGGTTCCGCTGGACAAGGATTGATTCCCCCTTCTCCGCTGAACCTGGAGTAGTTGTTTGTGTGCGAGTGTTTAAACACACGTCGATCAACCGAAATCCAGTGGATGGTATGGTCTCAATAACGCATGTAAAAGAACTCAGGGGAAATGAGGAGCTGTGTCTGGCAAAAAATTATCAATTACAAAAATTCGCTTAAATATGTAAGCAATAATATTCACGTACAGATAAAAGAACAAGGAAAATGGATGGCGTGGCACTGTGGTCATGCCTCCTCTCTGGGTACAACAGCTTACATTTTAAATGGAAAAATTAATGGGGAAAAAATCTTAAAACCGTGATTTAATATTTGCGCCCACGCAGAGTGATATGATATCCAACCTCGTTGAAGTAAACACCAATGTAAAAGATTCGCCTAAACTAGCAGGAGGCACAGAAACTGACGACTGATGTTAAAAGGATTAATGGTTTGTTGGTTTGTTCTAGAGGGATTCATGAGAGCACTAACACACAATTAACGGTTCGCGCGACTGAACAAACTAGGCGTACTTGAACAAACCAGATCAGTTTCACACTCATTGGCAACCCACAGAGACGGGGACATGAGTTTCAAAGGAAAGCCGCGCGATTAATTAGCGCCTCTTTCCCCGTCCTCTTAATCAAAAACTCGTTGCTGGGCGCTTGATCTCTTATCACCGGTGCTAACATCTGGAGTCCGGGCGCTCTCTGATTGGTGATATGCCCGACCGCTGTCCGACCTGTGAAACAAGCATAATCACAGTTCTACTCGCTAATGTCTTTGAGCCCCTCGTCACGTGGTCCTGCGCCATGATGGCAACAAAGCGGCGAGCACTCAGCCAGCAATCAGGTTTCATTAACCAAGCGGGGTGTAGGACGACTCAGCCTAGGGCACGACCCGACAGAAGAGCTGGAGATTCCGTCATCAGCTGTGTAATGAAGTCCAGAGATGACCAGACCAGATCAAAAGCTACTCAGTCCAGTCCCATCCCTCGCGCATCTTTACACAATCACCGTCGCTATGTTAACACCGCAGCCAACGCACAGTAGGGGTTCGAATCTACGGTCATTGATCGCTCAGCAGGCCTGACCATGATCTGTGAGGGCAGACGAGACAAGCTGGTTAGAGCACGGGTTCAGTTACGCTACAGGTGAATGGAATGCAGGTGGATCAACTGAGATCAGCGTCTGATACACAGTGATAGCATCCACTCATCTCACGCAGAGCACATGCAGAGTCGATTTGTTTGGCTGGTACCGTTACTGCCTGAACCCATCCTACTTCAAACAGAACCGACTTCAGTCCAGCTGGTTCCACCTGTACAGACGTGGGACGGATATTTTTCACACCTATGATAGTACTGATGTCGGTTTCCTTGGAAGTCGGAGAAAATGTGACATCAAAGTCAGACAGCACTAGAATAAAGTGGGTTTGTCACAGCAGAAAATGGGATGATTCGTCATCGTCATTGAGAACTTGAAGAGGCTGGCGTTACGTTAGTGTCACGGGAAAGAATTGGTGTCTTTCTGTCCGCACTATCTATTATAACAGGAACAAAAACTGGAGATGTGCTCTTTGGTCTGTTATAATATGAGGACCTTATCGTATATAACAGGAGGGAGTTCCGTCATAATTTGGATGACTGGGTTTGAGTCTTTTTAACGGATATCGGGAGGATTTGGTTCTTTGTCAAGCTTTACTTGAGTACAACATTAATTTTGTTAGCAGATTTGGGGATTGTTTACAGAATTTTTTCTCTATACAAAAATCTCAAGCAAAAAAAGGAAGGAGACAGACGAGAAAAAATGCACTGACCACACTAGATATGAGTCTCAAAAGCAGTCCACACATAGAATGACAAATACACGAATTTCTGTATTAAGCAAAAACGTAATTCACTATTCTTACTGCCCTGGGTACTGATGTTCCTAAAACCCTAAGATGCACTACGATATGGGCAACAATCACTAATATAGATTAACTGACACAACTCTCTTTCTCTCTCTCTCTCTCTCTCTCTCTCTCTCTCTCTCTCTCTCTCTCTCTCTCTCTCTCTCTCTCTCTCTCTCTCTGCTTCATGGAAAATAAAACACTTCCTACTTCTATCACTATCCTAACAAAGTACTAAATGAAACTGGTCACATACCTTCAGATGCTTCACGGTAAAAGCTGAGATTCTCTGTCCTTCGTATGGCTTCTGGTAAAGCTCTCTAGACTGGTGTGGCTCTCTATGGCTCTAGTGTGGCTCTCTTTGCCTGGTGTGCTCTCTATGGCTCTAGTGTGGCTCTCTATGGCTCTGGTGTGGCTCTCTGTGATTGATGTGGCTCTCTGTGGCTCTGGTGTGGCTCTCTGTGACTCTGGTGTGGCTCTCTGTGGTTCTGGTGTGGCTCTCTATGGCTCTGGTGGGCTCTCTGTGGCTCTGGTGTAGCTCTCTATGGCTCTGGTGTGGCTCACTATGGCTTCTCTATGGCTCTGGTGTGGCTTTCTATGGCTCTATTGTGGCTCTATGTGATCTGGTGTGGCTCTGGTGTGGCTCTGGTGTGGCCCCTGGATGGCTCGCTATGGCTCTGGTGTGGCTCTTATGGCTCTAGTGTGGTTCTCTGTGGCTCTAGTGTGGCTCTCTATGACGCTGGTGTGACTCTTATGGCTCTTGTGTGGCTCTCTGTGGCTCTGGTGTGGCTCTCTGTGGCTTTGATGTGGCTCTCTATGGCTCTTCTGTGGCTCTCTATGGCTCTTCTGTGGCTCTCTATGGCTCTTTCTGTGACACCCCTCACTTTATTTTTATGGAGGATGAAAAGGAGCACGTATAGTCATGAATTTCTAACCGGAAGTAATGCCTTTTGATTATCTACAGGTGACTGATTTCCAAACCAGGTAGATCTATTACCAAGCACTTGATGGCTAAGCCAAGTATTCAACTGAACCTTCAGTTGTTCAGTAAGGCTGTTTTATTTGTGATGGCAATAATAACTGTTGTAGTCAGTCCACGTAGTATAGTAAAGTAAAGTAAAACCAATAATTTCACACAGACGATAACACTTTCACTGTCAGGACTGTGTTAGACAAGGAATCTTTGTCCTCCACTGACACTTATTCGAAACTGTCCAAAGAGTAGTATGTACTTGAGACTATACTATTCAAACTTTGTATTTACATTTAATTATAGAATATAAATGGTAGCGTGTGATAGACCGTGAGGTACTACTCCACAGACTGCTACCCTTGTCTTCTAGCTTGATGGAACCAGGAAAAAAAACACGAGAAAAGAATAAGAACGCGTATTTAATACAACAAGACAAGACAGGCGCGTTTTTTTTCTGGTTCCTCTTTGCTTGAACGCGGGCAGTCACACTTGTTTGGGATTTCTAGCTTGATGCACAGGAATGAACCTGTTTCTATTTGATGGATTTCTGTGATATTACTGTCAACTGTCAACAAATATTAAGCCCACAGAGAATATCTAATGTTCTGCCTTCGATCCTTGCTCACTCCATCAGGACTGTTTGGTTCGCACGTAGCTTTTCTCCCCGAGATTTTGTTATCTGTACGTAGTTCGATAACTCATCGGTGTACGATTCGCATGTGTGTGCGTGCGTGTGTGTGTGTGTCTGTCTGTCTGTATTTCGTCTGTTTTCATTAACCAAGCGAGGTTTCTGGCGACTGAGCATCAGGCAGACCTGACAGAAAAGCCCGACATCCTCTCAACATTCGCACACAGCACCCTGCAGATAAATGAAATATGTGGGTAGTAGAAATGAACACAAGCGCATGGGCTGCTTACACAGGACACCGGACAAAGACACGTGACTGTTCAAAACTGTCAGTGATACGTGAAATGATGAACAGAAATCTTTGTTCTTTGTCTTCAGCCTAAAAGTCATGACATACGCGGTGCACACAAAAACAAGGTATTTAAAAAGAGGGATTTAAAATAAGCTGTACAATTCTGGTACTTACCACATTTTAACGACTTTTCCAGTAGTGCGAGTTGCCACAGATGGAGGCCTGATCAGACTATCCACATTTGTGGACCTACTTCGCAGAATCCTTGATGCGATCTTTATGTAAGATTTACACTGTGAAAAAATAGACTTTGTTAAAGACCAACCGATGCGGCTTAAGAGGGCACTTGAAAGTATATTCTTCGTTATTCAACATGATAATTCTTCTTTTCCATTTACTCTGTGAAAAATCATTTGGGCGCCGCATTAAAGAACTGTTTACCAGATTCCTCCAGCTCTGTCGACTGTTTGCCAAATCTGGGTCTGTACAAATGGTTTCTCTATTCATTCCTCAACTATTCTCAGTCCATTCTTTTTCTGTCATCCTCTTCACTTCCCTCCCTCAATAGTTCCTGTAGGATTCACTTAACAAGGCCTTTGGATCTTGCTATATGACCCTACCTACCAACTTTTCTTATCTGATGTCAGCAATCTTCCAACAGTCCAGTGTGCTGCTAAATGGTTGGCGCTCTTGTACACAGACGGTAAGATCAGTAAATGTGATGTTAATACTTTGTGATAACACCTCATTTCCATGTTTCGGATTCGATTTTTCTAATCTGCTGTGAAGATCAATGTCCATGGAAGATGTCCAGGAAGATGGAATATAGGCCTACCAGCGCACGTATGTGCCTGTTCTTGTGTTTCACGGGTACGTTCTTAGGTTTCAGCCTGGACAATGCTGATGTCTTCGCTGCCCTCGAGAGCATTTTTGGTTTGGGTCCTTCTCTGCTAAAGATGGATCCCGTGCAGGTAAACTATTGAACAGTTCCTAGCTTCAGTCTATGGACAGTTAGATCAATAGTGATGGTGGTACTGCGCCTGATACTTAACTTGGTCTTCTCGTACCTAATTTCCATGCCATATCTTGTCAATGCTTAATCCAACCTTTTAATAAGCTTAGCGAGTTCTTGCTCACTGCTTGCCAGGCCATCAGTGTCTTCTGCGAAGAGAAGATTTGCGATGGTTCTTCCTCCACTGCTGATTGTAGCATATAATAATACAAAACACATACAGTCCTGACTTTGCATGGGCCATGATTAAAAGGAAAAGAGAAAACTTTCCTACAGAGAGAGAACACATAAGATGTAACTCATATCTACACGCATAATTTCGGACACAGAAATGACAGCTACCGAAAACTACGAAACTAAAGACAGATCCATCGGTTAATTGGATCTAGAGGAAAATAAGAGATTGGAAAATCTGTATGTGATGATGGCAAAGGATCATCCCCTGTTGATAATGATAATAATACATCATTCCTGTATAGCGTGAGTCTACAGACTCGTTAGGACTCGTTGCCTGTTACACATTCAAGACAGAGTGTAATTTGAACAGAGGCACTGATACATCACACATACTTACAAAAAAACAGAGTACAAGAGCACAAATAAACATATACTAAGAACAGTGGATGGCGCTGCACTGTGGCGACGCGCATTTCCCGGGGACAGCAACCCCACTTTTACATAGTTAACTGTGACAAAAAAGAAATAAACGAATGAACACAAATGTAACGTCTAACCATACATACACCTATACGCTATGGTCATATATATATATATATATATATATATATATATATATATATATATATATATATTATATATATATTGATGGGTAATTAAGTGGGCTAAATACTGGTTGATGAACGATTATGTTATCAACAATGGACGGCCTGGTCGCACAGTTAAGTCTTTAACTGTGTTATGAAGGTTAGTATGAAAGGGTGGGTAACTCCCTCAGATCACCTGGCAGACAGTCCCCGTTATGTGGGCCTATAATCTTTCTTCCCCTCTTAAAAATCGCAGCGGCCAGAAATCTGTCTCCCACCCTGAAGTGCCCTCAACCCATATGTCGCGGGCTCACGGCCACTCCAAAGGCAGTTTGTAAGGAGAGATGATAACCAACTTGTCAACGCCACGCTTTCTGATGGGGGTTAGCAACGGTAGGAGTGGGGGTGTGCATGGGGGGGGGGGGGGGCAAGGGTGGGGGAGTTATTCGTTCCTCTTGCTTGAGTTATTTTATATTGCCTTGATATTTTTCTATGTATGTATGTATGTATGTATGTATGTATGTATGTATGTTGTATGTATGTATGTATGTATGTATGTATGTATGTATGTATGTATGTTGTATGTATGTATGTATCTATCTATCTATCTATCTATCAGTCTATCTATCTATCTATCTGTCTGTCTGTCTGTCTATCTGTCTATCCGTCTATCTATTTATCCATCTGTCTATCTATCTATCTATCTATCTGTCTGTCTGTCTGTCTGTCTATCTGTCTTCTATCTATTATATCTCTATCTATCTATCTATCTATCTGTCTATCTATCTATCTATCTATCTGTCTGTCTGTCTATCTATCTGTCTGTCTGACTGTCTGTCTGTCTGTCTGTCTATCTAGCTATCTATCTATATCTATCTATCTATCTATCCATCTATTTATCTGTCTGTGGGAGGTGTGTGTGGTGTGTGTGTGTGTGTGTGTGTGGTGTGTGTGTGTGTGTGTGTGTGTGTGTGTGTGTGTGTGTGTAGGCCTCCTTCAGTTGGGGTCAGTCATGGAAGACGCTCCGTAGTTGCTGGTTTAGCTGCTGCCCTGTCAGTGTCGAGTGTCCTCTCCAGGGCGCAAGCTTGTGCAGGGTGATATGAAGAACCAGCTGTTGTCCATGCAACAGATCCCCCCTCTCCACGCGGCTGACGGTTCCAAAGGAAGGGCAAAGCCAACATAGTTTGGCGCCAGCAGAGTCTCAGGAGTTACCATAGGGGCGCCCAAATAAGCGTCAGTCTACTTTCGGGACTCCGACTCTGGATTTTTCTACTGGACTGACTCCTGAAGCCTTTCCCGTGGATGGGTAAGGCAGCGAAGGTTTGAAGTCAGTTTACTTTCTCCCAGACGGACGAGCCCTGCGTGCCCAGATCGATTATGAATAAGTAGTATCAGATTGCATGGTTACCAATAGCAGACCAGCTGATAACCAAAAAGGGGGTGATTCACATTATTCTTTTCAAAACGTATTTTTCCGTATCATAACTATTATTACTATATGATTAATATCTTCATTATCTTCATTATTATCATAACAATTAGGCTATATCCCGTCAGGTTGGACGTAAGGTCTAAATTTGTTAAAAATCACCGCACGAATGACTCAGAATATTTACGTGTATTATAAATTAGCTGTGTATAGTGCTAGTCTCTCACTCCAATTATTTTGGTTTCAGTGAGCATTACACATAATGAAGATTACACATTACACATAATTAGCATTACACATAATCCGACTGTTTTAGTGCCGCACGAGGGGTGGACTCCACTCCACTATGTTGTGGCACAGTCTGCATCTTGGGTGGGCGTGCATGTTTCCATAAGCCACCAGACATTGACATGACTTACAAGATCTTTAACGTGCATAATTGACATTCTGCATAGTATTTACTCGAAAGGGGCTTAGGCACTGGCAAAACTGTACACATGTTGACCTGTGAGATGGGGAAAATGTCCACCCTGTACTATCCGTCATGTGGAAGTACCCCAGTCAATGGATCGAACCCTGGACCTTCCGACTGAAAGCCGACGTTTGTCTGTCTCACCCACCATTGTGTGTGTGTGTTGTGTGTGTGTGTGTGTGTGTGTGTGTGGTGTGGCGTGTGCGTGTGCGTGTGCGTGTGCGGTGTGTGCGTGCGTGCGTGCGTGTGTGTGTGTGTGCTCGCGCACAGAGATAGTTTTGTTTTCTTACGTGAGATTTTTTAATTCGTCAGATGTATCATTGAATTCTGTAGCTCCGCCTGTCAGTTCGTCTGATTAAGAATATATTTTTCTCCTAAACCTGTGTATTGATATTTCCAGCAAAAAGGACTTATAGGTCACAAGCAACGATTCAGATTGTACTCTGTGACAAATATGAATCATGCAGCTTCCTGACAACTTTGGAAATCTGTATTTATCAGCAGGCAGCTGGTGTAACTTCGTCTATGTTTTGAACTGAAGTGGATTTCGAGTTGCTCGTTGCCCTATATACCCGTACTGTGCCGTTAAGAAACCATTATCACATACTCTCAGTCTTCATGGAGTCAGTAGCAGAACATCATGTCAGCGGTAAATCCAATCAAATATTGCCGTCTGCAGCCAGCTGGCGGGCCCATTTACGACGGCTGCCACCCGCATTTGATCTCAAGTTGGGTGAGAAACCATTGTTCGTTTTTACGAGCGTCAAGCAAGCTGGGAAGGTGAGCAAAGCAACAGACTTAGGCTGAGGGAGTCAGAGAATTAAAGTGCACGGAGAAGAAAGATTCCCAAGCTTTCAACAGCAATGCGGTCGTCCGACCCCCCACTGGCTCCCTTCGGCTGAGGTCATCACAGACAAAGATGTATCCAATAAAACTAAGTTGGCTTTGTTGAGATACTATCGTTTTGGTGATGAGCTAGAGCCCCATAGTCAAACAGTCTTCTTTAATTTCTAATTTTACTATCACTTCTCCACGACCTCCCCAACATCACTCAGGGTATTCTCGATTCCCTTTGTTAATTACAGTGGGATCTTTAGAACAATCAAAGGTCTTGTTGATGTTGTGAAGTTACCGTTACCGATTGACTGCTTGCTGTGGGTCTAACAACAATTGAAACTGCTGCTGCCTCTTCATTCTTTCTTCATCAACATCGCTGGACAACATAAATGCAGTATATTATGTGCTCTTAAGACTCTGGTGTGGTTTTCAGTTGTAATGCGTGCGTGTGCTGGTATGTGTGTGTGTGTGTGTGTGTGTGTTTGAATGTCTGTGTGTTTGTTTGAGTGTCTGTGTGTGTTTGAGTGGTGTGTATGCTTATGCATATGTCAGTGCATGTGTGTATGCCTTTCTTTGGTGTGTGTGTCAGAGAAACAAAGACAGAGAGAAATACATTCATTCTTTTCTGTTTATTGTTGCTGTTGTTGTTGTTGTTGTTGTTGTTTTAAACAAGACAATGTACAATAATAGAGGAAATAAAAAGGCAAAAAAAAAGACAGCTGAGGATTGGGGAGCACGCCAGGAGACACTCCCAGAGCGGTCTGTCAGTAATTAAGTCCTTCAACAGGACAAATCTACACAGAGCGAAGCGTGTCACCTGCTTTGAAACCATAGATCTAGTACCTTCCTATTGAAGGACCTAACTACTGACACAGCGCTCTGTGAGCGTCTCCTGGACGGGACCCCAAAATAAAGTCACAGGAAAAAAGTCATGGAATAAAGTCGCAGCTTAGGGCAGCTGCTCTATGCAGTCTTTCTTGATGAATGATACCCTCTGCCCGACCTCCACTACTAACTCTTTCACAGCCTCACTCTATTCTCTCTAAATGCAATTGTGGATAATACATTGCTCTCAGACATCTCTTTGACTGCTCAATCTGAGCTGTGACAGTGGGCAAAAGTGAATCTGGTCTCGTGAGTGTCGTTCATAAAACACAAGGTTTATATGCAAATACACACAGACACAAACACACAGAGAGACAGACAGACAGACAGACAGAGAGAGCTGAGACGTGATCAGATTTGAGGCTTTTATTTTTATTGAAGAACTATTTTATTGACTGAAATTTTTTGTCATTAAGTTTTACTGCCATGGAAACTGTCCAGAGCAACACAGGTGGCATGAAACTCTGTCATGCCGATTTTATGCACACCAAGCACTCAATTCGTACAACCAAAGTACGGTGGAAGTGTGTCAAAAGTTCAAGCGCCCAATGGCAGGGCAGCTTGAAAACAGGCTTGGAAAGACAGAATCCATAGGTTCCTATAATCATGCTCCAATCTGTCAAGCTAAAGTGAGGATCATTAGAATCGTCAGGCTGCAGAGACCAGAAATATTCCAGCTCAATTTTTTGCACAAGGTACAGTCAGTGTGTCGATGATATAAGAGCTCTACTTCCCACAGCTGACACCTGTAAGAGAACTATACGGAACCAGCGCCCAACATGTCCTATACCTCATCATCTGCCGACCTTGGGGAGCTTCCCTAAGTTCACCATTACTGCAGGTCCCAATCCCGAACCCTTTGTCATTGCTGATAGTGGTATCAACACGGATAATCAAATTCTTGTGTTTGCACAACAGCCCCTGAGGCTTCTTGCAGCAGCAGAGACTATTTATGGATGGCAACTGTTCTATGACGCCATCCGTCTTCAGGCAGATTTACGTTATTCACGTGCAGTGAAGAAGTGACAACAGCATATTTGACGAGCTGAAAACCCGGCGAAAACTTGTACAAGTGATTCTTCTTTGGACATGTGTTCAGAAACAAAAATTGCTCTCTCATGAAAGATGTCATTCAGAGAAAAGACGAAGACAAAAGAGGAAGGGGAAGACCATGAACAGATTACCTTCGAAATATTATGGAATGGACAGGTCGTAACAGTCCCGAGATTTTCAACTTGGTTGAGGAAAGACAGATATGGAGAACAAAGACCCAGAGAGCAGTGCGGACAGCCAACATGAGTGATTTGTAGACTGAGATTGACGTGCCCTTGGGAAACAATGCTGTCACAGCAGTGTCTGTTTGTTGTCAACAAAGACACGTGCAACATATGCAGAAGTCTTCCAGGCACTTGCTGACAAATGTGCAGAAATAAACATGGACTTGAACGTCAAAACTGTCATCACTGACTGTGAAGATGATGTTCTTTGGACCGTAACAGCTGTGTTTGGAAAACACGTGAAATCTAATTGCTGCTTTTACCACCTGACCCAATCAACGTAGCGATAAATTCAGGACATAGGCGTTCGTCCCCAGTCATCATCATCATGTGCCCTGCCGCATGGCGTTGGCGATCATGGCTCTCCATATGCATCTATCCCTTGTCGCCGCAAGCACATCTTCCACCCTCTCTGTCCTCAGCCACCCTGCAAGTCTGTCCAGTATTTTCTCCCTGGGTCTACCTGGTGTTCTCTTTCCCTCCAGCTTTCCTGTTGTGACCAGGTGCTCTAATTCCCCTTTCCCCTCTCCTGTGGGGTGGGAGTGGTCCCCAGTGCAAAGCTGAAAACCTACTGGAATACTACGGTAGGATTTACGTTAGTGGCCACTACCGCTAGATTTAGCACCAAGCTGCTAGAGACCATAATGCAATTCAGTCTGTCAGGATACACCACGTACCGCCCATGTTTCCTTCAGATGTGTGGAATGCTCATCATTGAACAACAACCCCCGCACAAACAATATCTGCGACAGTTGGAACAACATGTTCCACAACCTGGTTGGACATTACCATCCATCATGAATCCAGAGAACCATTTATTGGTTCAAAAAAGAGGAAGCCACTCTCTGTACTCTCCTCCAGCAGTACGCTGTAGGCAACCCGCCAAACCAGCGTGCCATGAGAGGTTACGTTCGGATGCAGGAGCAGCCTCATCTGAGCACAGCGTGAAGACAGAAAGACGATTGAGGAGGATTTACAAGGTGTAGCTTCGAATATTAGACTAAACAGAGATATCGAAAGGTATTGCAACTTTCTGCCTGTGATATATGACCTTCCTTTTTTCCTGAGTTTATATTTTTGTGGCTTTTTTTTTCCTGCGAGCCCCGCAACCCCATCAGTGTTGTTTTGTTTAGTTTTGTTTTGTTGTGTTGTGTTGTGTCTTTCTCAAAGATTGTTTCGGTTTGTATTTTAGACCAGACTGTTTATTTTGTGTTTGATTTTCTCTGTCCATAATTTTTGTAACCCTGCTTTCTTTCCCATCAGCCGTAACAATATAATTCTTTACCGTTTAGGTGGTTAGGCCAACTGTCAACTTGTTGCAAATCGTGTTTGCCTTGGGCTGTCAAAACACACAAAGCCCTTTGAACATATGGGGAAAGCATTGTTCGGGCGAGACAACGGAGTTGAAGAGTTTATCAGTTAGTCACTTCACTGGAGTCGCCCATATCACCCCCATATGTTTGCTCTCAGCTAAGAACACCAACAACAGCGGCTCAAGTCATAATTTGCCACAACACGCCTTGTAACCTTTCTTTCAAAACTGTCGCCGCATCTGTCGCGGAAATCGTACCGAGGTCACTGATTGGTCCGCTCAAAGGGCCAGCGCGCGACAGGCGCGTGCCTCAACTCATTGGAACTGACAGGTCTGTTCATCAATATTGATTGGGAGGGTCGTGAAATTGACTTTCTTTGTGCCGCGCGCACACAGTCACAGAGATAAAGCCGCTACCATACCTTGTACAAGGTGCGTATGAGAAAAATGGGGGTGGGGTGGGAGTGGGGGTTGATAGTAGAGAAACTTAGTAAACCTCTAACAGCTGCTACCAATTTCTTACAAAGATATAAGCGTTGTCTAGATGCAATTGACAGTTTATTTCGTTTAATTAAACAAAATACGAAATGAACGGTCTTTCGTTTAAAAGAAGCAAAACAGTGTCAACCTTCCTACCCAATAAATCACAGTGCCTCCAATTGCCGGGCCGTTTGTTATTTTACATTACCGTGCAACCTCCTGGCAGACAGCCGTTTCGTTAACTGCATTTTCTTAACTACTCGAAAGAGTCAACAAAACTTAATTGCCACGTAGTGGGTTCAAAATAGGTTACAATTGACAGTAGTTCACATGGGTCAGCAGTGAAGTGACTTGGACTTCCAACTTCCATAAACGTCAGTTACACAGACCAATTATGTCCGAGGTTGATCCTGCCTGTGTTGTTCCTGGTGGGCAGAACCAGGTGATTTTTCAGATCTCCCAGGTCAACATAATTATGTGTAGACCTGCTAGGTGCCTGAACCTCCTTCGTTTATTTACGCCCGTAGAACATCAGTTACGCACGTTAAAGGTCTTTATCAGTGACCGGTGGGTTATGGAAATACGGAAATATATAGCGTGCACGTCCACCAAAGAAGGAGTATGCAGCAACGTAACGCCTTCGCGGCACAGACCAGACAGCATCAGAGAAAACATTGCGCCATAGTTTGAAGTATGTTCAAGACGGAATGATTCATGGCGCTTGGGCATCGACAAATTCTATAGGCACTCCACCCAAACGCCACAAAGCAGGCACCTGACATTATTTGAGCCTGCACAAAACTCTATGTGCTAGCATGCTACAGTGACTACAGCATTAAGATGGGCACGAAAATCGATTTCTTTAATGTTTGTTTCATGCAGTGAATAATCAACATACAGATGGTTTTAAACATCAGTTACTCTGATCAAATGAAACTTGACGTGTAGCAAGTACAATAGAAGACTATCACAACAGTAAAAACATTTAAAATATTGTTAATTTGTTAGAAGTTCCTGAGACAGTGCTGTTCACACACATTCCTAAACAAAATGCTGATTTTACGTTCTTGCTTTGGTTCTTGTGACACTGACCTTGAAGCCTTGTCCTCGAAATGTATGAATTTGCGACACCTCAACGTTTCACACGATTGATCAAAAGTTGGTACAGCTCTATCGAGAAACAGCTAGAGAAAATGGTTTTTTTTTTCTTATCTTGATTTTAAACACAATTTGATAACACTCACGCGTACACACATGGACACACATCTCTCCCACATGACATGAAATAATTGCCCCCCCCCCCCCCCACACACACACACATGCACGCACTCCCTACACTTTTTTTTCCAACGCCGATTACAAAGAAGCGTAGATAACTCGTCACTGTAAATAGTCCTAAGGAAAGTAAGGTTGTAGAGCCGTCATTGCAC
This sequence comes from Monoplex corrugatus, assembly GCA_030674185.1. Classification (NCBI taxonomy): domain Eukaryota; kingdom Metazoa; phylum Mollusca; class Gastropoda; order Littorinimorpha; family Ranellidae; genus Monoplex; species Monoplex corrugatus. The sequence continues at coordinate 46,536,407 of CM060311.1, forward strand.
TCGGATCAGCTTTTTGAGGAAGCGTCCCACTCCTTTCTGTCGTTGCTTTACCTTCCCTAACCTTGGAGGACATGGGGTACCCATTCACAGCTGGGTGGACTGGACTGAAGGCCGCTCGCCCAAAGTTTCACCTGCTAGGGTCGTTCGTTACCTTTGTCTCCACATCGGTGTGAGTTAACATTGTCGTTAACTCTCAATCATTACTGGTCCAGTGCTAACTAGTTGATGGGGATGGGGTGGAGTGAGGGAGGGCACACAGCTATGTGAAAATTCACCATATGTCGCCCATCACAGACCAGGCCCGTGATAACCAACACACAGCCCAAGCTATGAGCGCCAGTCAGACTTTAAAGGCTGCGGGGCAAGTTAAAGGGGGCATTAACTTCTTTCGCCCCGCTGATCAGCAAGGCAAACATGAACAACGATACGGGGACTTATCTAACCTAAGGTGACCATTTATTTTACCAACAGATGGCGCCTTTGAGAGCGTTGCGCGTGCCCCACGCGCTCCACGTGCCCTCCGTTTGCGTGTAAAGCCGGTGGCGATAAAAATGTGGAGGAAGGTTCGCAGCTTTGACGACCACTTCCCCCCCCCCCCCAAGCTAGTCACGTGGGTGACACGTCAGACTTCCGATCGGAAGGTCAGGGGTCAATCCTGCCTGGATAACTTCTTGGTGGGTAACGGATGGAGATCGTTTCCAAAATCCCAGGTCTACATAAGACGTTCACAAAACATCAAAAAATATGCACGGTAAAGATCTTCTAAGTCATTTAGTGTCCGGTGGCTTATGTAAACATGTATAAAAACAAAAACGAAAAAAAAAATCCACGCCCACTGAAGACAGAGTATGAAGACTGCGCAGCAATATACTGTCTACACAGTGTGGGCAAAACAACGTGCATACAAGCATCCGAAAATGTGGGAACGATGAAAAAGAAATCCCGTGGACAGGAGGAAGACCCCCGTGTATGTCCGTCTCGGCCGAGTTACATGTCTGTATCTGTGAAAACAGTGAGCTGAAAAAGACTTCTCCGCTATTAAAAGGCTTTCACGCCAGTTTGGTGTGTGTGTGTGTGTGTGTGTGTGTGTGTGTGGTGTGAAGAGAGGAGACAAAAAACAAGAACGAGAACAAAATTTTATAAATTAACCAGTCGCCGTGGTGTAGTGGTTAACGCAACAGACAACCGACTGTAAGGCTGTGGGTTCGAATCCCCATCAGCCCCTGCAAAAATCATTGTGGGATTTTTCGGCTCTAACCGGCTCGTACCCAAAATTGGGCGTGCTATGGGCTCATTGGGAAGACTAGCACCACACAGTCGAGTCTCATCCACTTCATGGATGCGTCATTGAGGGGTTTGCTCAAATCTTCTGACCAGCACTGCAGGTGTCTGTATCTCTCGGGCCTGGTTGACGCCAGGGTATATTATGATACTGAGCGTAGAGTACAGCCCTGTCAAGCAATCTCAGTCCTAGATGGAACTCCATAACACCGTGATTATCATCCTCATCGACATCATCATCATGGCATTGCAGTTTCTGAAGGTATTGTAAAAACTGTGCCAGCTTCTGTGGCCATTAAGATGGCGTAGAAAATGGGACAAAAAATGGTGAGCACAAAGGTAACCTCCCTGTGCGAGATGATCCTTAAAAAAAATTGTTTTCAATAATTTTATAAATTAGTTGGTTTGTTTATTAATTGACTGATTTAGAGAAACAAAGAGAAGAACAAAACACAAAGAAACAAAAAAATCAATAACAAAAACACATTTTCATTTTAGTGTGTACAGGCCTAATCACATTCATGCTTCGTTACATCCATTCTTCGTCCATGTAAGGTCTGCACTAATACAAATACGCTGTGATTCTCATAGACGACATCGATACAAATTATTATAGCATAAAGACATGAAAATAAGAGGGAAAATGTCACCAAGGATTTGTTGGCCATTGAAAATTCTGCGGCCTGTCATGTAAAAAGAGGGGTGATCATGTCACTCACTTTCTTCACTCGCTTGTCTAATTGCCCCTTATCAAAAAAAAATTCACACTTAATCAGTTTTAATCAATAGTGTGCTAGAAGTGTACTAAGTTCCCCCCGTGGGGATGCCTGGGGCTCTTTCCCTCTGGAAATTCTGTGCTAGAATTTTTTTTTTTTTTTTTTTGTCACTCTCTTCGTTGCTGCCTTGTTCCTTTGCTTTCTGTCATTTCTTCCTATCATTTTCTGACTAGCTGGTCCATTCATCTATATGTGTTCGAAAAAAGACTTACGTACATTTTCTTAGGATTGATAATTGGGTACATGTATTAAGTGCGTTTTTGGCTCTAGGTTAGGTGAGATATTCGGAAGCAATTTTAGGTAATTTTTGCCCGTTTTTATATATGTTTTCGTGTCCTCAATTATGCTTAAATATGTATTCAGGTGTGTGTTTTAAATCCCCCTGTGCGATAAATTGGACGGAGTGGTCAACGCTGGGGGCATGTCCTTAGATTAATAATCTAAAAAAAAGGGAGGAGTTTAAAAACAGACTTTAAGGTATTGAGTTTGTTGTTGTTGTTGTTGTTGTTGTTGTTTTGTGTTTGTTTATTGTTGTTGTTGAGTTGTTGTTTCTCCAATCAATGTATTTCAAAGGTCCTTATACTTTACACATTCTACTGGAAAGTAAACTTCATCTTCAGATACATTATAATCAAAGTTATGACAATTTCAAATGTACGTGGAGTATAATACCTGCCAGTCTGCAGAGACACAGAGGGGGGGGGGGGGGCAACACCCATGTCCTCCTAGTTTAAAGTATTTTCTTTTGACTGACAAATACACGGGAAGTCAGAACTTAGAGTATTGTGGACAGCACAAGTGAACCATATACAAACTCCTGTCGTAGGATAAGACACAACATGTAACACATGTCGATCTGAGTATTGTGGACAGCACAAGTGAACCATATACAAACTCCTGTCGTAGGATAAGACACGACATATAACACATGTCGATCTGAGTATTGTGGACAGCACAAGTGAACCATATACAAACTCCTGTCGTAGGATAAGACACGACATGTAACACATGTCGATATGAGTATTGTGGACAGCACAAGTGAACCATATACAAACTCCTGTCGTAGGATAAGACACGACATGTAACACATGTCGATATGAGTATTGTGGACAGCACAAGTGAACCATATACAAACTCCTGTCGTAGGATAAGACACGACATGTAACACATGTCGATATGAGTATTGTGGACAGCACAAGGTGAACCATATACAAACTCCTGTCGTAGGATAAGACACGACATGTAACACATGTCGATATGAGTATTGTGGACAGCACAAGTGAACCATATACAACTCCTGTCGTAGGATAAGACACGACATGAACACATGTCGATGTGAGTTTGTGGACAGCACAAGTGAACCATATACAAACTCCTGTCGTAGGATAAGACACGACATGTAACACATGTCGATATGAGTATTGTGGACAGCACAAGTGAACCATATACAAACTCCTGTCGTAGGATAAGACACGACATGTAACACATGTCGATCTGAGTATTGTGGACAGCACAAGTGAACCATATACAAACTCCTGTCGTAGGATAAGACACGACATATAACACATGTCGATCTGATAAAAAAAAAAACTGAGGGAAAGAACAGCAGAACTGGAGTTTTAGGTTCACGTAATGTTGAAAACCGCAGTTTTCAGTTTTGTGCGACTTCCATAACAGACTTGAAAGGGGCATTTAACTGCTCCTTGGATCAGATAGCTTGACTATTCAGGTTCTGTCCTTGTATGCTGAGGCTGCAAGATGGGTTCTTGAACAGTCAAATGGCCACCTGATATCTATCTGACGATTAACGATCAATCTCACCATTCAAAGAGCAGCGTATCTAACGGCACTGAGACAGTGGGTCAGAGATCTAGTGATGTGTTTCAGGGCTCAACGATTGTTCATGGAAACCCTATACAAGGGAGCTGGGGTAGAGGATGTGGCGGAAATGGTGTAGGAGCCGCAATTACTCGTGTAGTCTTTCCCTTCTGTTGTTACAAGGCTTTTGACCAGCCTTCCGCCCAGGCGGGGGCTATGGAGAAGTTGGACTCTAACACGGCATAATCAGGACCCCCTCGCGCTGTCCCTATTGCAGCCACATTGCTCAGCTCTTTGATCAGGGCTCGAGAATTCGTGGCAAGCCAGTAATCAATCTAATTTTCCTTCACACTTATCTTTCTTCAGTGGAAGCCCCCCGGATTCCCACGAGTATTGGCCACACTTAGAATTTCAAACTGGCAACGCCTGTGCAATCGCTGGCCAAAGGCCCGAGTCATCCTGGGGCGTTGATGTGGGAGGAGGTCATTACACGATCGTTAACGGGCCGAGTGGTGGATAGTTTGGGGCTTAATGGCTTAGAAAACGACACGAGCTGTGCGCGTGCATGACCAAGGGTTCCAGTCCCCAAAGACATTCTTTTTGTAACGTCTTTGCATTCTCCCAATACCATTGATGAGCTGATGATCGCTAGTGTGCATGTTGTTGTTCTGCTTTTGTTTATTGTTGGAGTTATTTTTATCATTTATTGTTCTTTTGTTGACGATAGTGGTAGCAACGATAAAATTGTCGCGTTGTTTATTGTTCTTGTTGTTGATAATGATGATGATCCCTGATGTGGCCTTTGCAAACACCATGATTTCCCAGATTTGAACTGATGATGATGATGATGTGTGATGTGATGATGATGAATGATGATGATGATGATGATGATGATGATGATGATGATGATGATGATTTTGTCATCAGTGCATTCAGTTTTAAGGCAATCAATTTTCGAAAGGAAAACGCATTCTATTTGGTCAGCCACAACAACTACAGTTAATACAAAATGACCAGTGTGATGTGACGTCGAATGGTAAAATGTCAAAGGATCCAACTTATATAAGTATACCAAAGGGAAAATGTAACGTTCACAGTTCCAAATAGAGTCCAATACTTATGCAGCCGTTACTCGATATCACATTCTGGAACATCAAAAGCAGTCCTTGTCAGTTGATAACAAAAATCTCTTTGGTCGTAACATGACAGAAAGGATCTTGCCTAGTTATCAATCTTCCACACAAAGAAATTACCAAAAATCATATGAATTTTCTGGCCCAATGCCAACAACGTAATCAAGAGACTATGGACACTGTTATCACGAAAAGACAGAAGACATGGCCCACTACTACTCCTCTGATCACCATGCTCTATTGCAGCAAGCAGGAACTGGAAGGAACGGTTACATTCATCGTCAGATGTGGCCTGACCATGAAGACAGCAAACGAAAGAAGAAGAAGGAACATGAAAAGACGATGGAGTTGGATTGGCACATCATCCGAAGAGAGCATGATAATATCATAAGGACTGCCCTTCACTGGACGCCTGAGAAAAGACATGAGAGGAAGGCCGAAAACACCTGTCGACAAACACCAGGAGACCTCAAGGTCCTAAAGCACACTTGAGGTGCAGAGGTAAACACAGAACAAAAAGGAGTGGAGAACCTTCGTTGCTCCTACAGGCACCTAAGTACGTACAAAAATACGTACTGGTAATCATTCCATTTTCGTATCTATGTTGGAGTTCGACATCTGTCTATGAGACGAGTTGTCTGTGGCGAAAATATTGTTGTGGTTGTTGATGTTTTTCATCTTGATGATCGAAAGCCTGTTACCAACCCTACTTGACATTTTTCGATGGATGTATATCTGACATTTCCTATGCACGCAAGTAAAAAATAAGAGAATGTAACCACAGACAGCATCAGGTCTAACCCAAATCTTCACAGTTAAGCTGAACAAGAGACTACACTAACCGGGTAACGCAAGGCCAACGGAACAGTTTGAGCATTCAGGCTCAGCGTGTAAACTGAAACTCACTTTACGGTTATCACAATTAGGAATCAAGTTCGGATGAACAATCGGTGCCAGTGAAAGACCAAGATAAAACAGGCAATAAAATGGCTCAGTACCAAAGTCAGCAGTATCGCTTCATATCCCTTTGTAAAGGGGACAGCCATCTCAGAACCATCGAAAGGAGGATCGCAAATCCTCATGGGAACTATAGAGCAAAGTGGAATCAAGGACAGTAAAGATCTTTGAATGGCGGCCAGGAACCGTTAAAGACGCCATGCATGTCGTTTAGCGGGTCGTTGGAATCTCCTTACCAGTCTGCAGACTCTCGTGGCGACGGTCCGCCAGCCATCTTCAAAGTGCCGCCACTCTCTGGCAAGTGTAAGTGAGTCATTATCACCGGCCTGTGAGACAAACGATGGCTTATCCCGATAAGAAGCAAGCAGGACGTGATGGATGGTGGCTGTGGCTTTTGAGCTTGCAAAGGAAGATCTTAACCGCCCCATTAAATCTGCTAGATGTATCTGTTGCCTGTCCTCCACGTGGGTGGTATTAAGGGACGGATGTTCAGTGACTTCACTGACTTAGCTTAGTGACAGTGTCTATTCATATTGTCTGTTGCAACACTGGCTTAGCACACAGGATCATTCTTTATCCAGGACACTCGACTGACCACGCTCCGCCACAGAAAAGACAGGCTATTGCACTTTGTGCACAACTAAAAAGGTGTAGTTTTAAACATTCTCAGCGCCTTGGTTTTAGAAAAAGAGGAGGTGTCACTCCTCAGTTATAAAATGGTAAACGGACTAACTTAAGTAAATTCTGACGACATGTTGGCTCTTATATTCACCGTTCGCTCTACATTTCAATGAACTCCTCTGACCACCGACCTCCACAACAGCCGGCAGAGGAAAGGGGCAAAAACCCCGCCACATTAATCGTCAGATGTGGCCTGACCATGTAGACGGCGAATGAAAGGAGAAAAAGAATCTGGATGAAAGAGAAAACAAGAGACTCAAAGCACGGTTAACAGACTGTGCCTCTTGTTATTCGTCTAAATAACATTATAATTTCCCAGGTTCCTATCATCTTAAATACCGTTCGTTCGTAAGAACATGGAATGACTAGATAAACTCGGTACATAAAAGGATGAACTTTTTCCATTGTGTATTCACGCTATTAGTGATCATCATGGGGAATAAACAGTTCACTATGATGACAGTTTGTCTTCTGTGACTCAAACGACCTTTTAGCTCAGTAGATCATAACGCCATGTTGGTAACACAAAGGTCGTAGGTTCCAACGTCTATGCGGGCCACGGATAATTGGTGTGGTTTGGGCTGGCTGGCTCTTTTCAAACACTGAACTCCAGCTCCATCTTCGTCAATCCCAGCCTGGAACATAAAAGCTGGCTTGTTGGTTGCCCTGGTGCTGTCAGGCTTTGATGGGTCCCGTTCCCCTGTTTCCAGACCTTGTCAGTGCATAGCGTTGTGTGAGGAATCAAGGAGTTTGGATAATAATTTCTGACTGATTTGAGTGGAAAACATATGGAACTGAAGTGTGATGAATCCCTCTTGAACAAACTGCTAACACTAAATATGGATGAAGGTTTTTTTCACAAGCAAGGAAACGCGCGAGACAGACAGACAGACAGACAGACAGACAGACAGACAGAAGAGAGACAGACAGACAGACAGAGACAGACAGACAGACAGAGACAGACAGACAGAAAGAAAGAAAGAAACAGACAGACAGACAGACAAGAAGAGAGAGAGAGAGAGAGAGAGAGAGAGAGAGAGAGAGAGAGAGAGAGAGAGAGAGAGAAGATAAAAATTGGACTGACAATCAGGCTGAACATACATACAAATTCTGATGAAGCTTTCCGACGAGCAATGACTTCAGCAGTGACTAGTATCCAAGTGAACACTGCCTTTTAGTATGTCTATCTTTGTGATGCGTCGGTCTGAAAGAAGACTACAAAGAAAAACACTTTTTGTTACATCGTGCACAATATTCATTGTGTATAAGTGTATGTTGAAGGGGCATACCAAAACCAGGATTGTTTACGTTGTACGTACAGTACATTGTTCTTGCGAACAAGGAAAAGTTAAAGTGCATGAATTTATGATTTTGTGCAGAAAAACTGCTTTGATGAATGTTTATTTTCTTGTAAAAGTATTTGTATTACAGTGCTGTTGAGAGCCATCTGGATTTTCTCAAACAAAGGCAAATCCATACTGACTTAACGCTTGCGTACATTTGATGCCCAGGAATGTTTACCTCTGCAATTTGGTAGGATATAAAAGGCAGCCTAGTATTATCCATGCGGGTTAACATGAATTTACATATAAAGGGAATCTTCTCATCATCATGTGCCCTGCCACATGGCGTTGGCGATCATGGCCCTCCATGTGTATCTATCCCTTGTTGCCGCAAGCATATCTTCCACCCTCTCTGTCCTCAGCCACCCTGCAAATCCGTCCAATATTTTCTCCCTGAGTCTACCTGGTGATCTCTTTCCCTTCTTCTACTCTTCATAAATCAAATCGTTTGGTGTGCGCCAAGAAATCTGTTTAAAGTAAATAAGTGCACGTTTTCTACTCGCATTCCTTTTTCAAGTCCCCATATTTCTGCTCCGTATTGTACCATCGTTTGTACCTGTGAGTCAAATGATTTGAAGAAAATTTCCACAGAACTGAACTCACATTTATACAATTAACTTAAAATACTCAAAACAGCTTTCTTTGCTCTTGCCAGTAAATCCTGACAAGCAAAGCCAAAACTCAGTTTTGATTTAAGTAAATTCCAAGATATTTATATGCATTTACTTCAGAGATTCTAACATTTCCATGTGTAATCTTGCACAACCTACTAAGAAACCCCCTTTACGAAAAAAACATTACTTTACTTTTCTGCATATTAATCTGTAATTCAAGTTTGTTAGTTGCTCTGTAGAGGTTTTTTTAACCGGGTTTGTAGTCCTATTACAGTCTCAGTGAGCAAAACAACATCATATGCAAAGAGCATAATAAATATTTGTGCTAAATCTGCTGGAAAATCCACGCCATATCTATCATTATTGAATATATCTAACGCTAGATCATTGATAAAGAAAAAAAAGAGAGAGAGAGAGAACAACGCAGGGCTGCATACGTCACCTTGCTTCACTTCCTGAGTACTATAGACACAATCACTAAATCTAGCTCCATTTCAGACCCTAATCTTAACGTCTTCATTCATATATGTATTCTTAACACAACAAAATAACTTACCCTTGATCCAACTTTTTTTCTGTCTTTTGGCCACAACAGATTTCTTGAGATGGAATCAAATGCATTTTCAAAGTCAATGAATGCTAAATATAGCTTGCAATTTAATGCAAATTGTTTCTGAATAGCTGCTAACAATGTGAACATGTGGTCTATTGTGGAATAATTGTTCTTAAAGCCTGTAGATGTTCACCTGTTATACTGTTCAGCTCAGTTATTGAAAACTTTGTCAAAAACTGTACAGTTAGGTCACTAGAGTTCTTGAAGAATTCGCTCATCTTTTCATCTGGTCCTGCAGCTTTGTTGTTTTTTTCAGTGTTCTTATAGCAACAAGAATTTCATCCTTCAAAATGGGTCGATCAAATACAGGATTTATGTCGTCTTCTTCTAAATCATTGTCTATTTGTGGAGAAACTGAAACATTTTGAAGGATATTTTTAAAATACTGAAACCAAACCTCTATGGTGATATTGTTTTGTGGTTGTCTTTTCTTACGTGATATTTTGTGAACCATTTCCCAGAATTCTTTCTGATTTTTACAAGATTCTACTAGCGTATCTACAAGTGTTTTATTAAACATTTTTTTCTTCTTTGACACAGTTGCTTGTACTCTTTTCTGCTCTGGCAAAAGGCATGTCTAGCGTCATCGTCTAAAGTTTTCCTGTATATTCTTATATATCCTCAACAGTTTACGTACATTTGGTGATTTCTATCGATTTATATTGTTGTTTGATTGCTGACATATTAGATTGTTGAAACAGCATTTTAATTGTAAACCCACTATTTTAGCGTAGATATTTGGTTTGTATTTTGAACATTTGTATCGATTTCAAAGAAAAGAACCTTCGATGCAAGGTCAAAAAAGCTGGAACATGGTGCAGGGCAATTGGGATAGGCGGCAGGGCAACTGGGACTGGGAGCAGGGCAACTGGGACAGGACCAGTGCAGGGCAACTTCGACTGGCCACATTGCTAGGGAGTAGGGCGACCAGGGCACGGGACAAGGCAAATGGGACAGGGGGCAGAGCATCTGAGACACGGGGCAGGGCAACTGGAATAGGACGGACGGGGGGGGGGGGGAGGGCAACTGGAATAGGGGTAGTGAGCAGGACAACTGGCACAGGGCTATGGGACAGGACAACAGGGACAGGTTTGGGGCATTACAACTGGGACAAAGGGCAGGGCAACTGGGACAGAGGATAGGGCATCTGGGACAAAGGGCGGGACAACTGGGACAAGATTAGGGGCAGGGCAGCTGGGCCTGGGGGCAGGACAACTAGGACATGACAAGGGGCAGGACAAGATGGCATTGTTGTAACAAAGCATCTTCTGTGCTTCATTCAATTAAAACAGGTGTCCTTGCGGACTAGGGAAGGGAATGTTTTTCTGTCGCCACTTTTAGGCATATTGGCTGTGAGCTGGCAGAGAAGAGGGGAGGGAGAGACTGATCAGGGTGGGGGTGGGGGTGGAGTAACAGTAACTAGACAGCAGGAATGGAGTGGGGAAGGGAGGGAGCAACAGAAAAACAGCAGTGTTGTGAGTTGGGTGTGGTAGACAAGGAGGGTGGGGGGGTTAGTTGAAAAACATCAATGTTGAACATGCTAACAAACGTCCCGTCCAACTGTTTTCATAAGCGTATCATTGTTGGCGCCCTTGTGGTCCCTCCTTCCCTTGTGGTCCCTCCTTCCCTTGTGGTCCCTCCTGCTGCTGACAGGTCCCTTTGTCTTTCACAGCCCTGTTCCCGTCATCAGCATCAATATTTAGCTGACTGTGGTTGTCGGCCCCTGATTACACTAGACGTGTAGTTGCGCCCCTTGTCAGGACCCGACTTGTTGGTTGTGGCCCTTCCACAACCGCACCTGGAATGTCCACCTTAGGGCCTCCGTGCGTTCCCTTCCCTGTCCACGGGGTGTCATCATGGCGCTGTCCGCTGCACCAACAGACAAACAGCAAGTGATCTTAGACACTTCCAGATACATGCTGATAGAGATAAGCAACTCGCTCTGTGTGGCACGTTGTCGAGATGCCTCTCAGGATATAACAAACCACAGATTGTTGTAGCTCTGAGAGGTAAAGAGTCCCGTTAGCTCAGCTGGTCAGAGTGCATGCTAAAAACGTGGTTGTTGTGGGTTCGACCCCAGGTGAGCCATGGTTTGGACTAGCGGCCTTGTAGCTCAGCTGGCTAGAGTGTTAGAGTGTCGTACTGATAATACAGGAGTCGTGAGTTCGATTCTCAAGCTGAGCCACAGCGGCCCGTTAGCACAAGCTGGTTAGAACACCATTAAGGTAACGTAGGGATGATGCGTTAGACCCTACGGGGAGGGGGGGAGGGGCTACATGCTTTTTGCGTTATGACGGTTTCTTATTGTGCAGCTGTGTCCGGACTCAAAATCTCAAGTGTCGAATTCAGTCCTACCCATCAACATAACAGTTGGCTTGTTCAACTGCCCATCTACATGTGCCAACCACTGGTGGTGTCAGTGTTTCATACGCCCCATCCCCGTCCCCATTTCAGGACCTTGCCAATGCATAGGGTTTTGTGCAGGCTCCACGAGTCTGTCAGATTACTAACTGCTGGCAGATTTAGATGGAGCGCATGTGGACTTGTCTAAATGCAATGAATCCTTCTTGTGATCAGATGCACACTGCATTGTGGACCAGAGACACGGAGAGATAGAGATAGTAACTCTCTCCACGGCATATTGTCTCACCGAGGCAGTCGTGGCTTCGACCTCCATGTGGGCCATGTGATGTTTCAGCGGGTTGGATGTGCTTTAAATAGATCGAGGACTCAAAATCTGATACATGAGTTTGCTCTGTTCCGCATGATGTCTTGATTTCAGTTCCAGCTCACAACATACAAACTGAAGTTTGCAACTCATTTTAACGCTCCAGTTATTCTGGTTGTGTCAGCTTATTGTTTTTCTAAAATGTCCTCCCATTTCAAGGCCTTACCAGAGCACGGGGTTTAATGCAGGCTCGAGGAGTCTATCAGACAACTGCTTATAGATCTGGGTGGAGCACATATGGGATTGTTTAAGTTTGATGAATCCTTCTTGAACAAAGTGTGACTCCGCTCACACACCTGTTGCTTCTCCCTGTCTATGTCTCTGGTCAGTCAACCAGCATACTTTACACTCCCTGTCCTGTATGACCGCTATGCAGCCCCCGTGCTCTGCTCGTGGCGCTAATGCCAGCGATTAAAATGGTGACGACGGAAGCGGTAGTCGAGTGGATAAGATGTCGGGTTTCCGGTAGAAAGCTTAGGTCCGACCCTACTCAGATACCTGCAGTCTGTGCGTAAAGTGCAGTTATTTTTCCGATCTCACAGGTCAACATGTGTGCAAACCAAAGACATTTAATGTTCTGTTTATAACGTTTTTGGTGCAAACCCTATTAGTGACTGAACTCCCTACGGCAGAACATCGAACACACAGGTTAAAGATCCTGTAAGTCTTGTCAGTGTGCGGTGGCTTATGGAAATATGAGAACACTCTGATTGCTCGCCTGCATGCCTGGTGTCGGCAAAACAATGTGCTTACACCCAGTAGAGAAAAGTCGGGCACTGACCATCTTGTGTTCACCCCACAGGTGTTGGCTCCACAGATCAGTGCACACAACGCCAGTTCTGCTGGTCATCATGGAAACAGACGTCAGATCTGTTTGAGACATAATATCAGTGGTGACTAAGCCGTGTGCGCACCTGTATGGTAAGACCAGAAATAAAACCGAGACAGCCTGAAATTCATAAGAAATCCTGCATCTATTTTTAATACTGCATTTTTCTTTTTTTTCCAAACTGGATATTACTTACTATTGATACGAGGTATGTGTGTATGTGTACACCGTGCGCGCTGTCTGTGTGTCTGTCTGTGTGCGTGTCTGTGTCCGTGTCTGCGTGTGAAGAAATTATCTCAGCAAGTTTATCTCAGCCCTTTGTGAATGCACTTTGACCAAATTTGATTTTGTAGTTTCTTTCAGTAAGTAATAATGATAACAATAATATATCATACTTATGTAGCGCTATTCTCCACACTTATTTAGATCTCTGCGTGTTACACATTCACAATGCAAAGACAGAGCTTAATACATACAGAAGCACAGATATATCACACATGTATACACACATCAGATTACACACACCAATATCATCATCATGTGCCATACCGCATGGCGTTGGCGATCGTGGCCCTCCATACAAATCTATCTTTTGTCGCAACAAGTGTATCTCCGACCCTTTCCATCCCCATCCACTCTGCAAAACTATCCAATATTTTCTCCCTGGGTTTACCTGGTCCTCTTTCTCCCTCTAGCTTTCCTGTTGTGACTAGGCACTCAAATTCCTCTTGTCTCATAAAATGTCCTAGAAATGTTGCTTGTCTTTCCTAATCTCCGTTGTTAATTTCATTTTGTGTTTGCTTTTTTGAAGACTGTTTCGTTTGTTTGTTTGTTTGTTTGTTTGTTGTTGTTTGTTTGTTTTGATTGTTTAATTGTTTGTCTGTTATTGTTTGGTAGTTAGTTTGTTTTTTGTTTTTTGCTGTCCATGAACGTCTTAACATTCTTCTTAGAAACCACATTTCAGCGGCCTCAAACTTGTTCTGACTTTGCTTGTTGATTGTCTAAGCTTCGCATCCCCGTGCAACAGTATTGATTCTATATAATATTTAGGAACTCTCTTCCTGATGTTAACTGAAACGCTTTTGTTGGTAAAGACACTTTTTATTTTCTTGAATGCTGTTTTAGCTTGGCCAATTCTGTTAGATATTTCAATGTGCATCTGCCGTGAGATGACTGTTCCCAAATATTTAATTTGTCAACTGATTTCAATGTTGTGCCATTTGTTGTTAATGTACATGAGGGGTTTCTTGTTTTTTCCTGAATACCATTACTTCTGTCTTCGTATTAGTTAGCTCCAACCCTTTATTTCTGTTTCTGTTTCTATTATATTCACAACTTCTTGGTTTTGTTGTTGTTGTTGTTGTTTTCATTTTTTGCAATTAGAACTGTGTCTTCTACATAGCGCAGATTGTTTATCATTTTCCCCCAAGGTCACAGTTACACAAATCAAGTGTCACGAAGCATTTCTCAGTCATTTATGAAAGTATTTTGATCAAATTTAGTCCGTATATCCAGTTCAGTACATATCTTAGGAGCGGACGATCATAATACGTATGGTATATCATTAGTAGGTACTTAAAATTGTGAAAATAATACAGTGCTTACATCCGGGCTATTTATAAACCTACTGAAATCAAAGTTAAGTCAGACCATTATTTGATGCGACTCCGAAACCAATCAGATTGAAAAATCCATGTAGGTCAGATGGTTTTTAGATAAAATGTCATACTGACGTATCAAAAGGTAACAAAAATGTGACTCTGACTATGACATGACTATGACTATGACATGACCATTTTTCATCCCTCCTGTCTCATCACCTCCACGTTTCTCACAAAACAGTCCATTTTGTACTGAGCCGTTGTAAGTTTCCAAGGACAGCGGAAATGTTCACAGGTTTTGTTTGTTTGTTTGTTTGTTTGTTTGTTTGTGCCTTTTGTATTCGTTGACCAGTGTAACGTCAATACCAACCTGAAGCTGTACCAGAGCTGTGTCCTTCCCTCCATACTTTACGACTCAAAATGGTGGAGAATGACAGAAAGCGACCTCACCAAGCTGTCAACCCTCCACACAAAGATTATGCCAAGAATCATACGAATCGTCTGGCCCATACGGACCAACATTCTCTCTAATACGGCCCAACTTTATCTCCACACGGCCTAACATCTCCAGTACGGCCCAACATTATCTCTATACGGCCCAACATTCTCTCTAATACGGCCCAACATTATCTCTATACGGCCCAACATTCTCTCCAATACGGCCCAACATTATCTCCAATATGGCCCAACATTATCTCCATACGGCCCAACTTTATCTCCAATATGGCACAACATTATCTCCAATATGGCCCAACATTATCTCCAATATGGCCCAACATTATCTCCAATATGGCCCAACTTATCTCCAATATGGCCCAACATTATCTCCAATATGGCCCAACATTATCTCCAATATGGCCCAACTTTATCTCCAATATGGCCCAACATTATCTCCAATACTGCCCAACATTATCTCCAATACGGCCCAACATTA
Organism: Monoplex corrugatus; assembly: GCA_030674185.1. Taxonomy (NCBI): domain Eukaryota; kingdom Metazoa; phylum Mollusca; class Gastropoda; order Littorinimorpha; family Ranellidae; genus Monoplex; species Monoplex corrugatus. The sequence goes on from CM060311.1 coordinate 46,551,715, forward strand.
TCTCCAATACGGGCCCAACATTATCTCCAATACGGCCCAAGATTATCTCCGTATGGCCCAACTTTATCTCCAATATGGCCCAATATTATCTCCATACGGCCCAACTTTATCTCCAATATGGCCCCAAACCATTATCTCCAATAGGCCCAACATTTATCGCTTCCAATACGGCCCAACATTATCTTCATACAGCCCAACTTTATCTCCATACGGCCCAACATTATCTCCATACGGCCCAACTTTATCTCCAATACGGCCCAATATTATCTCATGCGGCCCATCTTTATCTCCAGTATAGCCCAACATTATCTCCAATACGGCCCGACATTATCTCCAATACGGCCCAACATTATCTCCAATATGGCCCAACTTTATCTCCAATACAGCCCAAATTTATCTCCAATACGGCCCAACATTATCTCTAATACGGCCGAACATTATCTCCATACGGCCAAACTGTATCTCCAATACGGCCCAACATTATCTCTAATACGGCCCAACACTATCTCGATATGGCTCAACATTATCTCCATACGGCCCAATATTATCTTCAATATGGCCCAACATTATCTCCAATCAACAACTACTTGCCTGATGCAATCAAGAGAGTATAGACAACATCATGAAGACCAGGATAGGGATTTTTCACATCATCCGAAGGCAGCAGGATAGCATCATTCAGACTGCCAGGAAGACGAAAGAGAGGAAAACCCAAGAATACCTGACGATGAACAACAAAATAATGACAAAACAGACACACATGTTCGGTCAACTGGCTTTTGTCAAGTGTAAACGTAGGACAGCAAAGAACAAATTAAAAAATTTAGAGAAAAACATCAAAACGTCCCTGTTGATTTATTGAGTTGGAGAAAATGACATGAAATCAAAGTATTTGTGAATAGTGATAAGTGGGAAGAGGGGAGGCAAACATGATGTCTTGGGAGGTTAGATGAATTCTGCAATTGAAAAGTGTTCATGCCGTATTATTACTGTTTTATTCTGAAGAAGGTCAGGGCCAAAATATAACAAATCAACAGACTATAGTACATTTGCTAAATGAAGTTTTACACACACACACACACACACACACACATATTATATACAGTGTGTGTGTGTGTGTGTGTGTGTGTGTGTGTGTGTGTGTGTGTGTGTGTGTGTGTGTGTGTGTGTGTGTGTGTGTGTGTGTGTGTGTGATACACACACACTTCCCACATGCATACAAAAACAAAAGGAAATGTAAACATATGATCGAGTGAATGGAAAAACATATAACTGTATGTGACGTATAGCCGACGTAAATGAATGGATTGTGCTTAGTGCAACGAATCCAATCTGACCTTAGAAAAGGCAGAAAAAACACTTTAATCCAAAACCCAAGGGCCTGAAGGGAAAACCAGAGTACCCATAATAAAAACCCTTAGTCAGACGCGGCTAGGCTGTCTTGTGAAGAAAAATTAAATAGATTTTAAAAGTCAATGAAAACAATTTTTAAAATAGCACTAAAAGATTTTAAGACCTTGGAACACACTTGGGGGTCCATACACGAGGCTGGCCCAGGGGAGACAGGTGTGGAAAATCCTTTTTGTGCCCCTCATAGTATAGTGATAGTATAATGGCCAATAAGTAAAGGCAATTAGTACACGAAAAACAAACAAAAACAAAAGAAAGAAAAAAAGAAAAGAAAACGGCTACCTGTATCGCCAGATGCATCCTGACAGTGGGCGAACGAAAGAAGAGTAAAAAAAATTTTTTTTAAAGGTGGGGGGTGGGATGGGGGGAGGGGGGGATTCATAATTGCTTGCCCTGAACGTGAGCAGCATGCATGCACTAAACTCACGTGATCCGCATGAAAATAAATTGCACTCTCTGCGTAGACGATTAATTTGAAAGCTTGTGAAGTGCTCAGCGAGACACACCCCTTGTGATGCAATAATGCCATCTGCGACGCTTGAGAGGTGTGGTGGTGTGTGTGTGTGTGTGTGTTGTGTGTGTGTGTGTGTGGTGTGTGTGTTTTGTTTTTTGTACTAAAATAATATCTTTCCTTTTCAGACACTAAACGGTAAGCCTCCAAGGCACACTGGCGTACAGATAGTGGTGACTGGATGAGACAACAAACCGCTTAACATAATTATGCAGTCACCGTGGTGAAGTGTTTTTTGATTGATTTGGTTCAGTTTTTACGTCGACACCCACCTCAGGTGATATGGCTGACGGGGATTACCATCCCAGGGAAGTGGGGAAAGTGGGACATATCTAATCCTATACTGACTCCAACAGAATAACAATGATGTTAAACTGGGACAGTGAGAAGGCCAGTTTTAATGTAGCGCACCCTGGGATTCGAACCCACAACCATTAGCATGTGAATCCGACGCTCAACCAACTGAGCTACTGGGGCCTGCTGTGGTGAAGTGTTTAACCCTTTGACTCCCGCACCCTGTCCACCAGCACCATGTACTGTCAACCATGCTAGCAAAAGAAAAACTTAACCCTCTGACTCCCTCACCCTACCCAACAGCTTTCTGCAGGAAGCTGGTGGATAGGGTGAGGGAGCCAAAGGCTTAAGTGTTTGCAGCTGGTGGATAGGGTGTGGGAGTCAAAGGGTTAAAACATCATACCCTATATATGTGGGGACCGAACTGTCCCCATGCGCTTGGTGCGGGTGGCCAGTGTCAACTTTTAACATGGAAACTCTGCGACCGTTCTGTCTGGCGAGAGGTGTAGGAAACGGTCATTTTGTGGTCAGTGCAGAGTTGTGAACATTTACATTTAGCTCAGCTACAGGGGCAGTCAGAGAGACAATGGACATTGTGAGTTTGTTTGCACAGACATTGAGAGGGAAAGAGCGGGTTTCAACGGTAGCACAGTGCGATTGAAGTTTGTCTTTCCTCTCAGTTTGTCCACAGTTGTCACTGGAGATTGAAGTTGAAACAGAAATCCGAAGTGGAGCCTATCAGAAAATGTTGTGAGGGGAAATTACAGGTACTGTCTAGTCTAAAGTGACCACGGGCATAAGGCCCGAGTTGTGTCTGACACATTAAATCCACGACACTCGACCAGTAATGAATGGGCTTCGGTACATTAGTCTCTGAACCCCTCCTGTTTGTGGTCACGCTGTCCTGCAACAGCTGCGCTGCTGATGTTCATACAACATCAATTTAGTGATGAATAATCTATGTGATGAAAATGTTAACAATAATACACAAATAAAAAGTCCACGTGTAATTTTTTTTGTCCGTGACGACACTGGTGTGTGGGTTAGAGTGACGGATTAGAACTGTGACCATAGAGCGTGTATATATACGACTGTAACACTTGAGGCGCGTTTAAAGAAGGACGAATGATATAATTTAAAAAAATTGATGTCTTGGGAGGTTAGATGAATTCTGCAATGTAAAAGTTTCCATGCCGCATTATTAATGTTTTCTTCTGAAGAGGGTCAGGGCCAAAATATAATAAATCAACAGACTATAATGCATTCGCTAAATGAAGTTTTGTAATGGGGGTTAGAGTGACGGATTAGAACTGTGACCATAGAGCGTGTATACATAGACTGTAACACTTGAGGCACGTTTAAAGAAGGACGAATGATACAATTTAAAACATTGGTGGTGGAGGCATTTTGTAGATATAATTGTCATTCTTTTGGATTGATTCGAGATCCATAATTCCAAACAACTCCGTGTCTACTTGGTGAGGTTTCAGAATTACATATACATGAATGTTCTTTGTAGATCTGTAAGGTGTACTGGATTCGTGCTTATCAGAGAAAAAAGATAGAATGCGAGCGGTTCACTTTATGCACTTTGCGAAGGGGTGAGAGAGGGGGGTAGAGGCAGGAAGGGAAATACAAACAGACAGACAGAAACAGAGAGAATGCGAATGCAAATGGTATATTTTATGTCTTTGTGAAGACAGACAGACAGACAGACAGACAGACAGAGACAGAGAGTATTTATTGCACACTGGCCTTTGACCCTTGCAAGGGGGTGGTAATCACTTTATGTTGCAACAAGTGATAAAAGTATTGAATCTGGCATGCTTTCATAATCATTATACGAACCTCACCTCAGACAATGTGCATCCAGGACTCTGTACATAATGCAGGAAACAGATCGGACTGGTGTCACCAATCTGTGCACACCTTGCATATTCTCAACACGCTGTACATAATGCAGGAAACAGATCGGACTGGTGTCACCAATCTGTGCACACCTTGCACATTCTCAACACGCTGTACATACTGCAGGAAACAGATCGGACTGGTGTCACCAATCTGTGCATACCTTGCACATTCTCAACACGCTGTACATAATGCAGGAAACAGATCGGACTGGTGTCACCAATCTGTGCACACCTTGCACATTCTCAACACGCTGTACATAATGCAGGAAACAGATCGGACTGGTGTCACCAATCTGTGCACACCTTGCACATTCTCAACACGCTGTACATAATGCAGGAAACAGATCGGACTGGTGTCACCAATCAGTGCACACCTTGCACATTCTCAACACGCTGTACATAATGCAGGAAACAGATCGGACTGGTGTCACCAATCAGTGCACACCTTGCACATTCTCAACACGCTGTACATAATGCAGGAAACAGATCGGACTGGTGTCACCAATCTGTGCACACCTTGCACATTCTCAACACAGGATCAGTCAGACTGACAAAGGCATCTTTTGATGATAACTTGAAGATACAGGATATCAAGTTGCCAAACGTTTCAGGAATGTGCTGAAAAAATTTTCATACTCTTCTGATTTTACTTGGATATGCATAAATGGCGCCTGATCATTAATTAGCTTTCAGATAAGGTATTTATATTCTTTCTTCTAGTTAATGACAAGAAACCACGGCTGCTAGGCAGAGTACACGCTGGTTCAGCATACTGTATGCGTGTGTGTGTGTGTGTGTGTGTGTGTGTGTGTGTGTGTGTGTGTGTGTGTGTGTGTGTGTGTGTGTGTGTGTGTGTGTGTGTGTGTGTGTGTGTGTGTTAATTAAAAAGAGTGAGATACAGAATGACAACTTGGATCAAAGATAACATGCCTTGCAGGTTGAGCGTACCTTAATCAATATATTCTCTGTGTGTATGTATTCCTCTGTGTGTATATTCCTGTGTGTGTGTGTGTGTGTGTGTGTGTGTGTGTGTGTGTGTGTATGTGTGTGTGTGTGTGTGTGTGTATGTGGTGTGTGTGTGTGTGTGTGTGTGCTCTGGCGCGCGAGCGCATTGTTTATTCTAATCCTGTAAAATGCAACAAGCATGCTTTTGACATGCTGTTTGCGCTATTTAAGTGAGATGATGATGATGATGATGATGATGATGATGATGTGATGGTGGTGGTGGTGGTGGTGGTGGTGGTGGTGCTGCTGCTGCTGCTGACGATGATGATGGGATTCACATCATCATCATCAACAGCAGCAGCAGCATTATATCATCGTCGTCGTCGTCGTCATCATCGTCGTCGTCGTCGTCGTCAGCATTGTTATTATTATTATTATTATTGTTATTATCATCATCATTATTATTATTATCATTATTATTACTATTATTATTATCATTATTATTATCATTATCGTTGTTGTTGTTCTTCTTCTTCTTCTCTAAGGAAGAAAACATCATAAATCATCTGATAAATAGACTTTCACAAACACACACACACACACACACACATACTTACGAACACACACTTTCGAACACACACACACACACACACACACACACACACACACACACACACACACACACACACACACACACACTCAAGACAGCAAACACTCAGACACACACATACATACATGAAAGCGAAAAACACACACACTCATACATACTTACATACATATACATACATACATACATACATACATACATACATACATACATACATACATACATGCATACATACATTCATACTTACAAACATACTTACATACGTACATATGCACATACACACATACATACATACATACTTACATACGTACATACACACACATACATACATACACACATACATACATACATGCATGCATACATACATACATACATACGTACATACACATACATACATACATACATACATATATACATACATACATATATACATGCATACATACATACGCACATACATACATACACACATACATACATACATACACACACATACACACATACATACATATACATACATACATACATACATACACACATACGTACATATATACATACATACATACATACATACATAGGGCCTACATACATACATACATACATATACAGGCGCAAGTTCACACATACACACTGTACATAGGAGGTGTGGTTATTGGGTAAGAGTTCGTGAGCTGCTCTATTTGAGGCATTACCACGTTCGGGGGATAAAAACTTTCACTAACATTTGATTACAAAATCTGCCTTCCTTCTATAGCTCAGTAATTTCCATTGCCATTTATTCTGCAGCTGCGATCTCTCTCTCTCTCTCTCTCTCCTCTCTCTCTCTCTCTCTCTCTCTCTCTCTCTCTCTCTCTCTCTCTCTTCTTTTCTTCTGTCTCTCTCTCTCTCTCCTTCTGTCTCTGTCTCTCTCTCTGTCTCTCTCTGTCTCTCTCTCTCTGTCTCTCTCTCTCTGTCTCTCTCTCTCTCTCTCTCTTCTCTCTCTTCTCTCTCTCTCTCTCTCTCTCTCTCTCTCTCCATGCGCAGTATTTACTGGACCTCATTTTTGAACCAAGAACAGGGTAGGGCCTACTGTTACAGCAGATTGTACAGGGGATGGGATATAGGGATGGGGTATGGGGTGTGGGGAGTGGGATGGGGAACGGTGCAGTCAGCGCCACTGAGGCACTGAGGCGGACCTTGTTTGTAGTTCAGTTGGGTTGCAGAGACCGCGAGAGAGAGAGAGAGAGAGTACACAAAACCAACAAAACACCGGTCTTTTTTGAGCAAATACTTCACGTGGCAAATTTAGCTCTCTCACACTCAACAAATCTTTTCTCTCAGTCGAATCAAGTGCTGACAGTTTGCGGAGTTAATCAAGTGCAGAAGCATCTGTCCTAATATCTGAATGCAAAGTGGTTGGGGCGTGTATGATGCATGTAAATAAGTGTGTCACAATGTTACTGGGTTAGCGCTGCTGCGGGCTAACACAGAGTGATTCACAGCTCTGACAGTTTCTATTGGCATGCACAAAGGGCGCACTGTCGTCCCGTCTCTTTCCTGGTGCCACAGGCCAGATACGTGCCCCCAGTCAGTTATCTCTCATGGGGTCATTTCCACGTCTACCAACTGGGCTTCAGATAGTGCTGGCGTACAGGTCAACAGTTGTCTCCAAATTGTCAGGTCTTTCAGGAGTAAATGATTGCGATTTTTGGAATTTAATAAGTCGTGCCACAAAGGCTGAAATGAAGCTCATGGAGATGAACCATGGGTTTGTTTCAACCAATGTTCTCACAATTAACATGGCCGAGATGAATACTGAGTGAGCTTCGCCGTACTGACCAGTATGTCTCTCACTGTGCATCATCTCAGTGTTTCATCGATTTCAGAGAGATTGGGAGGTCCATTGTGTCCGAATGTCCATGACAGAAAGTTGTAGATTTAGTCGTGTTCTTCCTAAAAGTTTCTTAACTGCTTGAAAATCGGTAATATAAAGTTCATACTAAAAAGTTAAAATATCTTTTTTAAAATTCGCCTTTAAAGCTGTCTGTCTGCCTGTCCAAATGGATGACTGGATAGACAGAGGAATGGATGACTGGATAGGTAAGGTAAACGATGTCCAACATTCCTGAAGTTGTAATGGAGTGAGGTGGATTAGGATCGTCGTCCGTAAAATCAAAAATATAATTTTGTGTCATAAGTGTGTGTGTGCGTGCGTGCGTGCGTGTGTGTGCGTGTGTGTGTGTGTGTGTGTGTGTGTGTGTGTGTGTGTGATTGTGTGTGTGTGATTGTGTGTGTGTGTGTGCGTTTGTGTGTGCGTGATTATGTTTGTGTGTTTGCGTGTGTGTGTGTGTGTGTGTGTGTGTGTGTGTGTGTGTGTGTGTGTGTGTTGTGTGTGTGTGTGTGTGTGTGTGTGTGTGTGTGTGTGTGTGTGTGTTGTGTGTTGGTGTACCATTTGGGTCAGTGTGGTCCAAAATGTTTGAAAAGCTTTCAGGTGGTCTTTGTCTTGGTTTGTAAACCAAGTGCATGTCACATGTCACACATTCAGCGTTGAAGGAGTTGAAACCATATAAGTTTCAGAGACAATGGTCAATTTTCTGAGGCACTTCTACACAAGCTGTATAGTAGTATCAGGTTTGTGGAGTCTTTTTATTTTTTCAAGAGGGATTCATCATATTCTGACAATTCATATCCACCCCAAGAAAATTAACTAGTTGTTTATCCACTTGTTTGACAACAATGGATTATCCTTGAATTTTACTATAAATGCATGTGAAGAAGATTAGGAAAAGACAAACAACATTTGTATACATTTTATGAGGCAAGAGAAATTTGAACACCTGGTCACTACAGGAAAGCTGAGGGAAAAAGAGCACCAAGTAGACCCAAGGACAAACTATCAGGCAACTTTGCTGAGTGGGTGGGGACAAGAAGGGTAGGAGATATACTTGAAGCGACAAAAGTCAAGTTTGTATGGAGGGCCATGATCGCCAGCGCCAGTGCCATGCGGCATGACACATGACGATGATGATCACGTGTCATGACTATATGAGTTTGAATGATAGACAGATTCCAGACCCTAATTACACAAAATATGTATTATGTCTGACTTCTGGTTTTGATTTATATATGTTTTTCTCGTCTGCATGGTCAGACCACATCTGGCGATGAATGTGGCTAGATTTGCTGTTGTTGTTGTTGTTTTGTTGTTGTTGTTTATTTCCACTTTCTGCTGGCTGTCAAGGAGCGTTTGCGGTCTCTATTGAGGCCCAGGACCCGGCGCTGCTTAACCCTGTAGGGATCTCAATGGACAAGCGCCTTTTATGTCTGATTTGGATGACATTTTCCACCAGGAGAAAATAACAGTTTCTTTTTGTCTGCCTTCTTCTTCATAAAACGGAAAGAAGACTGAAACACCAAACTAATAAAATCGTGCAACTGATAAAATCGTACAACTAATAAAACCGTACAGAAGATGAGAGACAGGGGCGTGAGTGGGGGTGGGGGGTGGTCTATAATTAAAAACTTCATGCCTTGCCAGAAATTTATCATGATCATTTCTGATGTAGGAGAATATGTGGTGTGGTACACCGGCTGCCAGTGAGGTGACAACGCCAAACCCTATCATCACCGTCACCAACTTTTACTGCATCCTCCTCAATTGTCACTGTCGGGTGCAGTGTATATGAACAGCGATTGGAAGTGTTTCCAACGTGACAAACGACATGTACGCTCTGCAACAGGTTTTTCCCCTTCCTTTTCATTCTTTCATTCGTATAGAGTTGCAGGTTTGCTCCGTGTGTGTGTGTGTGTGTGTGTGTGTGTGTGTGTGTGTGTGTGTGTGTGTGTGTGTGTGTTGTGTGTGTGTGTGTGTGAGAGAGAGAGTGAGAGAGAGAGAGACAGACAGAGAGAGAGTGAGAGAGAGAGTGTGTGTGTGTGAGAGAGACAGACAGATACAGACAGATATAGAGAGTGTGTGTATGTGTGAGAGAGTGTGTGTGTGTGTGTGGTCTTCGATTTAATGTCTATTCACTAAAGTGATTTTAGACCACCAAAAAAGGGGGGAGGGGAGGGGAGGGGGAAATGCAGGAGGAGTGAAGAGGGTATTTGAAAATTGTCAATTTTGATCTTTAAAAAAATCCAGAAAACAATCATTTTTGAGGAGGGGGAAGGTAAAGCTAACAAATAACGTTATCACAATTAAAGATTTAAACAAACAATATAATAAACGAAATTAATAAACATCTAGAATAAATGAATAAAAGTAAAAACTAAGAATCGACTAACCACAACGGTGAACAAGTGAAATAACATTTTAAAGGTAATTCGCTATAGGACTTTTTGACAGCCTAACAAAAAATTCATATATTAATGATGGTGAGGCAAATATGTCAGAAATTGTCTTTGTAGAGAGTATAGGTATATGTCGTGTTACCCGAACACATGAAAATATATGACTATGCGTTATCTTCTTTCCACACAAACACTCTATATTCCTGGTGTATTTTGTTTTGAATGCATCAAGTTTCCACCTATACATAAGGGATTGTATAATTCTGCCGGCAGGAAACGGCTTAGGTGATTTGCTAATTTCAAAGTTCATGTAACATTTTTCATACTTTTTCTGTTTATCTTGGAACTACTTCCACACGTAGGTGTCCACTAAGGTATAACATTCATGCAATGAGAGAGAAAGCTGTATATTATTTGAATCTGGTGAGCTCTTTGCCCCCCGTTTGGCAGCCCTATCAACCATATCATTATAATGAAAAGAACTGTGAGATGGTATCCAGCAGAAAGTAATATCAGTGCCTCTTAAGGATAAACTATGAATCAAGTGACTAATTTCCAATATCATTTCAGATCTTGTTTGTAATTTTGATGATTCAAGAGCTTGAAGTACAGATTTTGAATCAACGCAAAAAAGTATCTGAAGAATTGTCCTTGGAAGACTTAGCATATAATTCAAAGCCATTAATATTGCAAAGAGTTCAGCGGTAAAGACAGATTTATTAAGCCCAATATAGAAAGATTTCTTAATTTTGAGAGCAGGTATTGAAAACGCTGAGCCTGCTTGCCTTTCAATTATTGATCCATCAGTATAAATTTTTAAGTGATCAGAATAACAGTTTTCTATATGACATTTAAGTTGATATTATCTTCTTTTTTCAAATCTGTGTGGTATATGTCAAATCGGGCTCTTTGGAGTTCCCAATTGGGTACTGGTGAAAAGGAAAGTCTTATAGATACAGGATCCGCTTTGAGATCCGCTTTGAGTGTGTGTGTGTGTGTGTGTGTGTGTGTGTGTGTGTGTGTGTGCGTGCGTGCGTGCGTGCGTGCGTGCGTGGTGTGTGTGTGTGTGTGCGTGTGAGACAGAGAGAGAGAGAGTGAGTGAGTGTGTATGTGTGTGTGAGAGAGACAGAGTGTTTGTGTGTGTGTGTGTGTGTGTTGTGTGTGTGTGGTGTGTGTGTGTGTGTGTGAGTGTGTGTGTGATGTGTGTGTGAGTGTGTGTTATGTGTGTGTGTGTGTGTTTTTGTGTGCGTGTGTGTGTGTGTGAATGTGTGTGTGTGTGTGCGTGTGTGTGTGTGTGTGTGTGTGTGTGTGTGTGTGTGTGTGTGTGTGTGTGTGTGTGTGTGTGAATAATTATATCCAATTTAAGCCAAAGCGCGTTAGGGAGTTTGGAGTTTGTACAACAGGGAGTCGTCCCACGCCTACAGTTCGGTGTGTGCTCCACCAAATGAGCCAGTAATTAGCAAGCACTCTTTGAGCCTGCGCAAAACCTTACACGCTGGCAAGGTCTTGAAATGAGAGGGTGAGTGAAGGGGGGATCCATGAATCACTGAGCTCATTCCACTAGAATGACTGGCGCATTAAGCTGGGCGACGAACAGGTCAGTTTTTACGTGACGAGCTGAAATTGAAAGAGGGGGAGTTATGAATGATCTGTGTGTGTGTGTGTGAGAGAGAGAGAGAGAGAGAGGGGGGGGAGACAGAGACAGAGGCAGAGACAGAGACAGAGGCAGAGACAGAGAGAGACAGAGAGATTTTCTGTAAAACACTTTTAAAATAATGGAGACCAGAGCCCAGATTGTAGCCGTAATTCGAACCACTTGATTTAATGAAGACACATCAAATGCACAGACGTATGCTACGTTTCTTCTGGCGTACGCACCTTCCCTTCACTGCCTTAAAACACACACTCTTGAGCCAACATGAAATATCCCCCGTTATTACAATAACAACAACAACGAAATAAGTAGAGAAAAAGAAATCAAAGACAGAAACGTTGACATGAAGCAATGGTTGGAGGAATGAACTGACGGAGGGTGTGAATTCTACTCAGCAGCCCCTTTCCCGGGCCAAACAATAACAACAACAACAACAACGCCCATACAGAGAGAGAGAGAGACCGAGAGAGACAGAGAGAGAGACAGAAAGAGAGACAGAGAGAGAGACAGAAAGAGAGACACAGAGAGAGACAGAGATAGACACAGAGAGAGAGACAGAGAGAGGCTTTTCAGATAGAGTGGAGGAAAAGATAGCTCCATGAGTGTACTCAGCTACACAAACAAGACGTCAAACGAAACACAGGTTTGATTCTACAAACGGTTATATTTGCAAGACCTATGGACGCGTAAATTTGTGTATTGCCATCAAACATCAAAATATACTCATAGGCTATGTCTGGCTGTTGTAGGGACGAGGGAGAACTTAAGAACGGGAAGAGACTGCTGCTGAATGGGTCGCATGGGTTCAGACATTCTAATACAGGATACGTATGGTCTTTGGTAAGCTTTAGATGTAGCACCGTGAAGACCTATACAAGCACTAAAGGATCAGTATGCCAACTCATCTGTTGGGCCGGCGGGAGAGGCCATCCGTCATCAGATGTAGCCTACCTACTGAGCTTCTTGTGCTTTAACCCTTTGATTCCCTCACCCTGTCCACCACCATCCTGCATTGTCAACCATGCTGGCAGAGCAAAAACTTAACCCTTTGACTCCCTCACCCTGTCCACCACCATCCTGCATTGTCAACCATGCTGGCAGAGCAAAAACTTAACCCTTTGACTCCCTCACCCTGTCCACCACCATCCTGCATTGTCAACCATGCTGGCAGAGCAAAAACTTAACCCTTTGACTCCCTCACCCTATACATCAGCTTCCTACAGAAAGCTGGTGGATAGGGTGAGGGAGCCTAAGAGCTGAGTTTTTAAAGTTGGTAGATAGGGTGCAGGAGTCAAAGAGTTAATGAATGACTGGCTATTATTTTGTTCTGATAACAGCACATGCATCCACCCAGAACACAGACATCGTTACACCATACTTCAGCTGTGGGATCGACTCGTATGGGATGGAAACGGGACGTTTTCTGGTCGAACAATATGGATGATAATATCCTAAACGAGGCGTACCGAAATTTTTAATTGGTTCGTTTGTTCGGGGTTTTTGTTTGTTTGTTTGTTTGTTTTGTTTTTTTAATTTTTGTTGCTGTTGTTGTTGTTGTTGTTTTGTTTTTTAAATAACTGTACGGTCGACGTACGTGCGTTCTCCAGTCCAGCCATCTGTGAATGGATATCTGAGCGTACTCATGGTTGGGAAAGGTAAAGCAGCGATAAGAGCAGATGGGTACAACGGCCATAATGTCGGCCCCAAAAAACGTTGTGATCTTTACCACATCACTCTCCAACGACATTAGCATTATGGGACAACTGTTTTGTTTTGTTTTTGTTTTTGTGCATTTCGATTTTTCTCAGAAGCGCATACACATGTTATTTTCTGCCCACACTGTGGTATGTTGCTGCACAGTCTGCATATTCCATCTTTGGTGGGCGTTCATGCTGGATATTTTCATGTTTCCATACTCCACCAGACACTGACATGATTTACATGACCTTTAATGAGCATACTTAATGTTCTGCCTGTGCATACACAATGAAGAAGGGCTTAGGCACTAAAGATCTGCTCACTCACTGATTTGGGAGATGGGAAAAATCCACACCATTAACAAACCAAACGGAAGGTATACCCAGGCAGTAGCGAACCCGAGACCTTCTGACTGAATATCTGGTGTCTTACCCACTTGGCTACCGCACCCGTCGTTACAACTTTTAGTTTTCATTTGGTCTGCTTTATAATATGGGACACTGCCTAACGGCGATGCATACATCTTCATAATTTGTCCCCATTCATTTCTTTAAACACCGTGTACAAACGCTCTTGTTTATAACTGAACCAAAATAGTCAAACGTTTCACAGAATAACATATCAGTCAGCCCGTACCGCCCACTGTATACACAAAATCAATTCGCACAAACGTCTGCCCAACACTCACTTTCCCTTCAAAAGATTTTACAGTGTTGTGTCCACATCCTGAACCAGCTTGCCCACCATACTTTGAGCTCATATTCTGAAAGCAAATCAGGTGTATTTCTTAATGCTTCGTAACTGATAAGACAGAACGACTACTGTTCCGTTTCTCTGTTCAAATGAGCTTACTAGCTGAGCGAACAGGCTGCTGGATGTTTCCAGTACAATTCCAGCCTGCAGTATAAACAGTGGCCTAGTTGCCGCCCATAGATCTAGTCATTTTGGTGGTGTTCATTTAGTGTTTTATAGGTCGTGTTCTCCCCCCCCCCCCCCCATCCCTCCCCATTCCCATTGCCAACGCGTTAGGTTGTGCGAAGGTTCGAGGGGTCTGCTAGATTATTACTGGATGATTTGGGTGAAGCGTATACGGAATTGTACGAGTACGATGAATCCCTCTTAAACAAACTCAAAACCAAACCTTTAAAGACACATAACCAGAAGTAGCTAATAGTACGATGATTTTACAAAGATTAAATCTGTACAGAAGGAAGAAATATGATGAATGCATACATCTTCCGCACACACAACACACACACACACACACACACACACACACACAGAGAGAGAGAGAAATAGAGAGAGAGAGAGAGTGTGTGTGTGTGTGTGTGTGTGTGTGTTCTTATTGCGGCCTGACTCGAGTTTTTCTCGTCCATGGTCACCCAAACGCACTCGGCGTCAACCGCAACGTGTCAAGTTCACCCACCAGTCCTGCTATCGTTGACTGACATTATCACGTGACGATTTTTCCCGCGCTTTTCAAGGGCGTTGTCACAAGGCTAAGTGCCGAACACGTGGCTGGAGAGGGCGAGAGGAGAGGGATAAGAGAAGGTTGTGTTTTTGTGGTTTGACCTTGTTGCGCTTTCGATTCAGAGACCGAGCTGGAGGCTGGAAATGCGGTCAGCTCTCTCACAACAACAACACCGTATAGCGTATGCGTAGTAACCTACTTTTTTTTTTTTCCTCTCGCTGCAAAACAGCCCGGCCCGGTTTGTTGTACGGAGTGACTTGTTTGAGGCTGCAAGTTTCTCACGTTTTGAGGCGATCAGAAATCATTGAACTACGCTTCCACCACGCTCTCTCGTTTCGTTTGTAAACTGGCAAGTTGGCGGTGACAGATTGACATTATCTGTCAACCACAAACACACGAAAAAATGGAGAATATCAACGTGGATTTCATTCATGAAACAAAGTTTTGGCCGATAACTGTTGTCAAGCGTGCACACACACACACACACAAAAACAACAACAACCAAAAGAAACATATAATTGTCTCAATAAATATATATTTATATATATGGATCGAGCCTGAGTCAGTTGTTTTGCAAGACAGTGGTGTGTAAATTACTGACAAAATGACATATGACCATTCTATATGGATAAATATTTTTTCTTACAGTCAATGTATGATCAGTGAAGCTAGACTTGGAGTTAATTTTCATTTTCATCAAGTCAACGTCTCACAGCTTGGCAAGTTCCATAGGCACACATGCCAACAGATGGAGTTACTTCGTTGTGACTCAAAATAGTATCAAGCTACCCGCTAAACGTAAGGCTGCTTTAGTGCATTCCAACTGACTGAATCGTCCCACATTTCTCGGTTAAACACACGCACGCACGCGCGCGCGCGCACACACACGCACACACACACACATGAATAAAGATCACACACACGCACACGCGCGCATCACACCGGGTTCTCCAATTTCTGTTATGTAAGCTTGTTTACAAGGCTTTAATGGCGGACTGGGGTGGAAAGGGAGTGATAAAACCCCAAAAGGGATTCTCTTTCCACACTGCAGGCGTTGAGCAATGTGTAAAGTCATCAGCCACTCACTCAACTTGTGTGGGAGAAGGATAAAAAAAAAAAAGTGGAACAAACGATTACACATTAGTAACAACAACAAAACCAGTCTTCTCTTGGACGCGCGTGCACCCACTTGTGTGCCTTGCACACACATACACACACTCTCTCTCTCTCTTTCACACACACACACACACACACACACACACACACACACACACACACACATATATATATATATATATATATGTGTGTGTGTGTGTGTGTGTGTGTGTGTGTGTGTGTGTGTGAGTGAGTGTGTGTGTGCGTGCGTGTGTGTGCGTGTGTGTGTGTGTGTGTGAGTGTGGTATATATACATATATATATATATGTGTGTGTGTGTGTGTGTGTGTGTGTGTGTGTGTGTGTGTGTGTGTGTGTGTACAGAGAGACAGGGGGTGAGAGAGAGGGAGAGAAAGAGACACAGTGACAGAGAGAAAGATGATATTTTTGTTTAAAACCCAGCCGAGTGCATAAAGCCACAAGAGAGAAAAGAGAGATTCCCATTTTTGAAGTAAAAGTCAAACAGACATGCTGTACATTGTCTAATTACTAATTAAGGCATCACAACAGAATAGCTCAATTTGATTAATTTGATGGAGATTTGCATAGTGGGCTGCAACTCGTACACGCACTGCAGCCAAAGCTGAAAAAGGAGTGAGTTTTCAACTGAATAGATTGTGCGTCGGTGTTTTTCTTTTTATTATTATCAGTGTGTTTGTGTTGTGTTTGTGTTGTGTTGTGTTGTGTTGTGTTGTGTTTGTGTTGTGTTGTGTTGTGTTGTGTTGTGTTGTGTTGTGTTGTGTTGTGTTGTGTTGTGTTGTGGTGTTGTGTTGTGTTGTGTTGTGTTGTGTTGTGTTGTGTTGTTTAATTAACTCGCAATGCACGCAGTCATACACCGAGGAAAGGAATGTGTGGTTAGTAGTTTAAACCTTGACTCCTGTCCACCAACATCCTGCATTGTCTACCATGTTAGGAAAGCAAGAACGTAACCCTTTGACTCCTTCACCCTATCCACCAGTTTCCTACAGGAGGGAGCCAAAGAGTTGTTAAGTTTTTGCAGTTGGTGGATAGGGTGCAGGAGTCAAAGGATTAAAGCATCTGTCCAGGACGCCAGACGCCTGGGTTCAAATCAGGGATCGAACTGGGGTTTTCTGCCCCTTCCTTCAGATCTTAAGTGCTGGTCCAAGCGCTAATCTTTCAGGTAAGGCTATGAACTCTGGTCCCGTGCTGAGACGCACTCCGCGCACTTTACAGATCCCTTGGCTACTGAGGAGTCGCCATTGGCAAAAGTCCGTAGAAAAAATCCACTGTTATAGGTAAACAGAAATACACGCATACAGAACAAAAGAGGGGGAAAATGGGTGGCACTGCACTGTGGCGACGCACTTTCTCAAGGGAGAACAGCCTGAATTTCACAAGGAAAATCAATCTTGACAAATAAATATTTTCAGGATGAATGTTTTTCTGTGTCCTTATGCCCGCGAACATTCACATGACTAACAGCCTATCGTGGGGATGCCGGGGGCTCTGTCAGTACAAATAGTATCCCCACCTTCTGCAAATTCTGTGCTAAAAATTTCCTCTTTTCTGTCACTCTCTTTGTTTTTGCCTTATTCCTTTGCTTTCTGTCATTTCTTCCCATTATTTCCTGCCTTGCTGGTCCATTCACCTGTATGTGTTCGATAAAGTCTTACGTACTTTCTCTTAGGATTGATAATTGGGTGCATGTGTTAAGTGCATTTTTGGCTCTTGGGAATGAGATATGCGAAAGCAGTTTTAGGCAACTTAGGCCCGTTTTTATACATGTGTTAGTGTCCTTATTTATGTTTAAATTTGTAATCAGGTTTGTTTTTTAAATCCCCATGTATGATAAATTGGAGGGAGTGGTCAGCACCTGGGGTATTTCCTTAGATTATGTGCGCGAATGCATTGATATGTGTACTTCATTTTCTTCTTTTTTTCTGTCGAAGAATTGTATATGTTTTGAAATGGTTATAGCCCTGATATGGCTCTAAGCAGTTGGCTGGGCTTTAAACAACAATAACAATAACAGTAACATGACTTACAGGATCTTTAAGGTGCTATGTTGATATGCGTTCTAACGAAACCACTGTAACAGTAATGATTAATTCAGGAAGAGCATGTTGATATTCTGGAGAAGAACAGCAAGTTGTTGTGGACATGTACAGTGTCAGTTATGTGAGCTGTGTCTTCACACGTCATGCAGCTTCCTGCTCCAACCCTGTCGCTCCTACGTAAGTGGAGATAACCATCCTAAGTCCTTTTCCTATTCTGCGTTTGATCTTGGTCATGCCCGGCATCCAGAAGAAGTATCTTGTTGACTCGGATGCGAGCATGCCATAGTGTGTAAAAAAAAAATATATATATATATATATATATATACATTATATATATGTATGATATTTATATATATATATACACACTGTGTTGGCAAGAGAATGTGTTGCACAGTCTGCGGTACTGTGACTTCGGTTGGTAGAAGAGAAAGACAAATGATAAATAAAGTCTTTTTTATATAGCGTTCCGTTTTTTGTTTTTGTTTTCTTTTTTCGGATGTGTGTAAGCGCATTATTTTGCCACACTGTGCATACGGTATGTTGTGCACGATCTGTGTCCTACGTCTTTGGTAGGTGTGCATGCTGAGAGTTTTGGCGTTTTCCTAAGCCACCGGACCTGACGTGGCTTACAGGATCTTTAACGTGCATATTTAATGTCCTGCATGCGTGTGCACACGAAGGGGTTTAGGCATTAATAGGTCTGTTACACATGTTCAGCTGGAAGATCGAAAAAAAATCTACATCTTTTACCCATCAGGCGGGAGGTATCCGGGTAGGACTGAAACCCAGACCTTCCAATTGAAAGTCTGTGTCTTGTAAAAAGAGTTTTAAAAAAAGTCTGTGTCTTGTGAAAAAAAGTATACTTGAAAGGGCTAATAAGAGATACGAATACGAATGATTTACTATTCCAGGCTTGGCTGTTCATTCATGGAGATACACGTTTTTCTGTCAGTTGATTATGTGGACGATATGTGTGTGTGTGTTATTTTCCTATTCTGTCCAGTTTAAGGGTTTACACTTGAGGCAGTCTCAGCATTGCTATCATCTTCTTCGTCTTGGCTGAAAGAATCACTGGGTCTGTCCATTTTCTTTTTCATGTCATCGAGAGCTGATGTAATAGAAAATATCACTGATTGTGATACCCGAGTTTTCAGTAGGCCTGTGTTGCTGATGTGTATCGCTGATATCAGTTACACTGCTGACATTGTCTTCACTCTGTATGTCAGTCTGAAAGTCTGGTAAAACACCTGCAATGGTGTTGTCTTTCATCAGTGTTTCATATTAACACACACACACACACACACACACACACACACACACACACACACACACACACTCACACACGCACAAACAAACAAACAAACAAACACACACACACACACACACACACACACACACACACACACACACACACACACACACACACACACACGAACACCACACACACACACACACAGACACACACCCACGCACGCGCCTCGCGAGCCGCACGCACGCACGCACGCACACACGCACGCACGCCACACACACACACACACACACACACACACACACACACACACACACACACACACACACTGTACACATTTTTGTGTCAACAACATCCAGTCATTTCCTCGACTGACCTGTTTTTACAAAATGAAAAAGTGATCGTGGTATTTTCTGTCCCTAGCTGTGCAGTCACGTCACTCGTGACACTGATTTACTTTACACATAATCCATTATGCCATCGGCAGTTAGACAGCAACGAAGGTTCCCCACTCTTGTCTGTTCTTGGCCAGGTGTGTTTCTGGGCTTTGAGAGCTTCTTTTACTGTTCGTGACCAGGCATTCATCGTTTGTTTGTTTTCCTTCTGATGTCCAGTGAAAGGCAATCTGGGTGATGTTATCCTGCTGTCTTCAGATGACGTGGCCATCCATCTCCATGGTCTTTTCATGATGATAGTGGTAAATACTCTATTGGTTGCCTTGAGCAAATCATTTTTGGTTAGAGATGGTATGGGGCCAGAAGATTCTTTTGATTCTTAAGATGTTTTTGTGTGAAGGGTGCAGAGTCGATTTCTGTTATCGTCCAGCATTCTGTCCCGTGATGTTAGGTGGACAGGACACACTACGGCACAGTCCCGCCTTGGTGGTGACGCTGTCCCGAGGAACCGCTACACGTTCGTTGTTGGCATACCTGGTGATGACCAGTAAACGTTGTTCAGCATACCTGGTGATGACCAGTAAACGTTGTTCAGCACACCCGGTGATGACCAGTAAACGTTGTTCAGCATACCTAGTGATGACCAGTAAACGTTGTTCAGCATACCTGGTGATGACCAGTAAAACGTTGTTCAGCATACCTGGCGATGACCAGTAAACGTTGTTCAGCATACCTAGTGATGACCAGTAAACGTTGTTCAGCATACCCGGTGATGACCAGTAAACGTTGTTCAGCATACCCGGTGATGACCAGTAAACGTTGTTCAGCATACCTGGTGATGACCAGTAAACGTTGTTCAGCATACCTGGTGATGACCAGTAAACGTTGTTCAGCATACCTGGTGATGACCAGTAAACGTTGTTCAGCATACCTGGCGATGACCAGTAAACGTTGTTCAGCATACCTAGTGATGACCAGTAAACGTTGTTCAGCATACCTAGTGATGACCAGTAAACGTTGTTCAGCATACCTGGTGATGACCAGTAAACGTTGTTCAGCATACATGGTGATGACCAGTAAACGTTGTTCAGCATACCTGGCGATGACCAGTAAACGTTGTTCAGCATTCTGAAGATCTTTGTGGTTTTGTTGATGTCACTGCCTGCTTCTCCGTCATGTCTGTCAGATATGGGTAGGTCTGTTTTATTTGGTTGGATTGTTGAAGGGTTAGGGTTATTCAGTGCCATCATTTTTGTTTGTTTGTTTGTTTGTTTGTTTATTGATTGTTTGATGCCTTCTTGTGTGAAAATGTTGGGACCAGATGATTGGGAGTGTGGAAGACAAGAGCCAGGTTGTCTGCAAAGTTAAGATCTTCCAGTGTTGAAAAGAGATTCCATCTACACTCGTGAAACTGGTAGGATTAAAAAACGAGAGAACAGGAAGCGATAGACAGACAAGTAAAAGACAGACATAAGCAGAACGACGTAAAAGACGAAAATTCTTGCGCAGAACTTCCAGAATGTATGGGAAAAATGGAAAAAAAGAAATGTTGATGTGGGTTTTGGTCTAATAGAATATGGGAATATATTGTACCATTCTAACATTTCATTTTATACTCAAGAAGAAGAGACAGAAAGTGAGCCGAGTCGAAATATATAACAGTATTATGACGAATACGGGGTTGGCCGGGAGAGTAGATGTGGTCAGCAAGCCTTGATTAATATGAGATAAGAGTGAGGGAAGGGGTATATGAAATGCAGCATCAAACCCCAATCATCTATGTAGGCATTAAGCATTTCGAGGCATGTTCGCCCCTGGCGGGTGTCCTTGGCTGTTCCCATCCCCCTGTTTAACCCTTTGACTCTCGCACCCTGTCCACCAACTGCAAAATCTTTGCCTTTTGACCCCTCACCCTATCCATCAGTTTCCTGCAGGATCCCGGTGGATAGGGTGATGGAGTCAAAGAGTTACGTTTTTGCTCTGTTACCATGGTTGACCACACAGAATGCTGGTGGTCTTGGTGGGGGAGTCAAAGGGTTGATAGCTTGCTGTTGGCGTATCTGCTGCGTCACTGGGGAACTGCGGTATAGTGTTCATGTCCGCCTGCTTTTCTACGATAGTATTCATACTACAAGACGTTCTCCTCCCACCCAGCATCCCCTCAGAGAGAAACTTTGAAGTCCCCCAAAAATGTTTAGTCTGGGGTTTTAAATGCAGCTACATAGGCTTATGCATTTTCTTTCACTTCGCCTTAGCAGTCACTGAAATATTCGAATCAAACCAAATTTTTAAAAAAAAAAGGTTCTAAATTCAGAACTGGGCTTCTTCTTTGTGCTACATATTTGCTCTAATGCTGTGAGTACACACAAACACGCGCTCGCACAGACGGTATGTTTATAAGCGTGTGATTGAACATGCTGGAAAAGTTTGGTTGTGGAGGCTGAGGCATGTTCGCATACATCACCATCACCATTGTTTTTGTTTGTTTGTTTGTTTGTTTGTTTTGTTTGTTTGTTTGTTTGTTATTTGCTTGTTTGTTTGTTTTGTCTTTTGTTTGTTCGTTTGTTTATATCCAGCGTATCATCTTCAACATCAGTATTCATCATTTTAGTTGTATTGGTGGTAAAGTAATGGAAGTAGAAGCAATAGTGGTGGCAGTGGTGTGGTGATAATAGTAATACATGTAGTGGTGATGGTAGTGGTGGTGTGATGTAGGAAGTTGTGGTAGTGGTAGGGGTGGTAGAAGTAGTGCTGGTGGAGATGATAATGATGGTAGTGGTAATGGTAGCGGTTGTTAGTAATGATGGTGATAGTGATGGAAGAAGTGATAATGCATGGTCACCATGGTATTATCACCATCATCATCGTCGTCGTCGTCGTCGTCGTCGTCGTCACCATCATTATCATCATCATCATCTTGTTCTTTTTCTTCATCATCATCATCTTCATCCCATCATCACGTATTTAGTTTTCTAGTAGTAATACCTACGCAAGGTTATATCTGTATCTCATTGGGCATGGTACATAGTAGTAGCAGTAACAGTTGTAGTAGTAGTGGTGGTGCTAGTAATGGTAGTAGCTATAGTAGTAGTAATAGTAGTAGCTATAGTAGTAGTAGTAGTAGTAGCGGACCTGTGTGTTCTGGGAAATGAAGCGTGACCCTCGGAGAATAGTCATTATTATCATTATCGTTGTTGTTGTTGTTGTTGTTGTCGTCGCCTTATCATCATCACCATCATCATCATCATCCTTGCTATCATTAGACGCGTGCATTGCAATACATGGAGCGTGAACGTCAAGAGTACATGTAACAGAGCATTATTACCAGACAGGAAAACAAAATCCTGTTTGTATGTCGCCTGCCACTTGACTGATATATTTGGAGGTTGATTATGTCGACAGCGTTGTTGCCTTTTTGACGGCCAGGCTTGCTAGATCCAAAACAAGTTTGACTGCCCGCGCCCAAGCTTCTTCCATCACTATCCCGAAGTTGAACATTACATTACCCAGATGTCATCAGCAAGACAGGCATGAGACCAGACATCGCTCTCCACTCTGACTCCTCGAAACAAGTGATTCTGATAGAACTCACTGTGCCATACGAAAGCAGAATGGAAGAAGCACATATCTACAAGACCGAAAAATACGCCGGTCTTGCCAGCACCCTGAAGAAAGCAGGTCTGCGGGTCAAAATCTTCGCCATAGAGGTCGGGGCAAGAGGGTTTGTGGGCACCTCCGCTTATGATCTCATGAAACAACTCGCCATTTCTGGGAAGAAGAGGACTAGAGCCCTTAAAGCGATGGCAGAGGCAGCAGAAAGGAGCTCAAGCTGGATCTGGGCAAGGAGGAACCAAAAGTGAACTTCATAAGGACTAAATTCCCTACAGATGATGTGTGCCCCGTTAGCACATTGGTAAAACCGCGTACCGCAGTTCTGAAGCGCAGAATCGCCCAGGTTCGCTCCCCGGCGTGGGGAAAAAAAAAAAATAAAAAAAAAATAGACAACAGCAGAAGGGCATCCAGGAGTCATGACCTGGATGTGGCCCGGCCCCCCGAGAGTGTAAGGAATTCAGGGCCGAAACACTTGTCTAAAGGGGGTTACTTCTCTGAAGACCTTCTGTTGTCTAGCTCTCCCTAGAGTTTCTTTCTACCTGCACATGGTCAATCCATTGACTTCCGGGAATAGTTCGGAGGACATTCGGGAAAGACCGAAGGACACTGGGAAAGACTAGATCTGCGGGCTTTGTGGGTTGGCTTCCCACCTTGCCTTTGATAACATGCCACGAGTTCTTTAAATGAAAGATGCTCCCAGGATTCACCGAAAGGGGGAGAGAATGATGAATCCATCGGCACTGACTCCATCACGACTGGAAACGCACAACGGACCATGATTAATGACCAGTTGGAATTTCCGTGTGCGTGTGGAAGGAGATTCACCACCAAACGCGGCATGAAGATCCACAGGACAAAAATGGGCTGTTTGAAGACACATACGAACCAGCAGCAGCGCACTGCGATAGCAGGTGAGACGTTGGATGACCAAGGCCAGGATTTAAACCACAGTGCCAAGGACATCCACGCTGACGGTTCTGATGCGGATTTTGCACAAGCTCTTAACGCCAAACATGGAAAACTCAATTTGCCGCCTGCCGGTGCAAAAGAACAATGGGAGAAATTAGATGAGGAACTTGTCCTTAAGCTGAATGCGCTAATAGGGAACAGTACGCTGGAACACAAACTTGACACATACGGAGACATCATATACTCTATCTGCAGGGACACTTATGGAGTGAAGCAGCCAAAGACAAAAGCGCCTCCCCAGAAATCCAGAAGACAGCAACAGATGGAGAGCATCCGGAGGGAGAAAAGGAAGCTTAAAAAGCGAATGAAAACTGCCTCAGAATTCGAGAAGCAAGGGCTCCTGGAACTCTGGAAAGATCTGAAGGCCAAACACAATGCTCTCAGCAAAGTGGAATCAGCAAGGCGAAGAAAGAGCAAAAAGAAGAAGACTCAAGATCGTTTCTTCAAAGATCCCTTTGACTTTGCAAGAAAGCTGTTTGAACAACCCAAATCAGGGACTCTCACAGTGGGCAAGGAAACCCTAGAGCAGCATCTCAGGGAAACATATTCCGATTCTCAGCGCGAGGCACCACTTGAAATCCAGAATCTGGTTTGGCCTGCAGCGCCAGAAGGAAAATTCAATAACAAACCACCAACACTGGATGAAGTGAAGAACGTAGTAAAGAAAGCCAGAGCCAAGTCAGCACCTGGACCAAACGGAATACCATACCTGCTCTACAAGAAATGCCCAAAAGTGCTCGAGTGGCTCCACAAGATGATTCGATCAGCATGGAGGAACCAGAAGATCAGCGACCAATGGATGAGAGCTGAAGGAGTGTACATTCCGAAGGAGCAGAACTCCAGCAGCATCAATCAGTTCAGGCCAATATCACTTCTGAACGTCGAGGGGAAAATCTTCTTCTCTGTTATGGCAGCAAGATTGACAAAATACCTGACTGAAAACAAGTATCTGGATATGTCAGTCCAAAAGGGAGGCATACCAGGAATGCCTGGATGCTTGGAACATGCCACTTTGATTTGGGATGCCATCCAAAAAGCAAGAAAAGAGAAGAGAGACATTGACGTAGTTTGGCTTGATCTGGCGAATGCATATGGATCAGTTCCACACGATATGATCCAGCTGGCTCTTGAAATGTATCACATCCCAGAAAACATCCGAACAATGCTGAGGAAGTATTTCCAAGGGTTCTCAATGCGGTTCTCTACCAAAGAATACACCACGGACTGGATAGACCTAGAGGTGGGCATTGCAATGGGCTGTGCAATCTCTCCCATACTGTTCGTGTTGGCAATGGAAGTCATCTTGAAAGCTGCAATGAAGAGTTCAGGTCCAGTGAATCTGGGAGATGGATACCAGATGCCTCCTCTGAAAGCTTTCATGGATGACACAACAGTCTTGTCCACGGATGAGGAAGAGACACACCGAATCTTAAAGCAGCTGGATGAGCTGGTGGCCTCTTCAAGAATGAGGTTCAAACCTAAGAAATCCCGAAGTCTCTCACTGCGAAAAGGAAAAGTGGCAGATTCAGTCAAATTCATGGTAGCCAACCAAGCCATCCCCACTGTCACAGAAGAGCCAGTAAAAAGTCTCGGAAGATGGTATGATGACTCCCTGAAAGACACACAAAGGGGATGTGAAACCAAGCAAACAGCAGAAGAAGGCCTGAAGAAAATAGATAACTGCGGACTGCCAGGCAAATACAAAGTCTGGTGTCTACAGTTCATGCTGATACCAAAGCTGCTGTGGCCACTGCTAATCTATGACATTTGCACCAGCACAGTCGAAGCAATGGAAGCCAAAATCAACAAATACACAAGAAAATGGCTCGGTGTCCCACCTGGTCTCACTGATGTTGCATTCTACTGTCGTCAAGCAATGCTGAAGCTACCTCTTAAATCCATAGTGGAGGAATACAAAGTTGGAAAAGCAAGACTGTTGAGCATGCTGGAGGAATCGGAAGACAACATCGTGAGATCAGTTCATCCAAAGCTGAGAACTGGCAGAAAGTGGAAAGTCCAAGAGGCTGTAAACAATGCCAAGAGAAACCTCAGCATCAAAGAAATAATTGGACACACGCAAACCAACAGACAGGGACTGGGAGCAACAAAAATGCAGTGGTGGTCCAAAGCCAAAGGGAAGGAAAAAAGAGACATGATCATACAGGAGTTGAAGGAAGAAGAAGATGTCAAAAGAGTGCAGAAGGCAGTCCAGCAAGGTCAACAGGGGCAATGGACAACATGGGACAGTGCACTCCAAAGAAGTCTCAGCTGGAACGATATATGGCACATGGCTCCTCTAAGGATAAGCTTCCTCCTCAGATCTGTATATGACCTGCTCCCCTCGAATGCAAACTTAGTGAAATGGGGGAAATCAGACGACCCAGCATGTCCGCTCTGTCAGAAGAAACAAACAGTGGAACATGTCCTAAGCTCTTGCAAAGTAGCGCTAGCCCAAGGAAGGTATACATGGAGGCACAACCAAGTTCTGAAAGTGATCACAGATGTGGTTAGCGAAAAAACCATGACCCCAAACGCACCAATTGCTATGACAACGTTCTACAAAGCAGGAGGGAAACAGGTCTGGCCCGAAAGTGCTACGACAACCAGCACATTGCCAAAGGGTCTTCTGGATGGAGCAGTCGACTGGGAGTGTACAGCAGACCTCCCAGAGTGGAGAAATTACCCAGATGTCATCAGCAAGACAGGCATGAGACCAGACATCGCTCTCCACTCTGACTCCTCGAAACAAGTGATTCTGATAGAACTCACTGTGCCATACGAAAGCAGAATGGAAGAAGCACATATCTACAAGACCGAAAAATACGCCGGTCTTGCCAGCACCCTGAAGAAAGCAGGTCTGCGGGTCAAAATCTTCGCCATAGAGGTCGGGGCAAGAGGGTTTGTGGGCACCTCCGCTTATGATCTCATGAAACAACTCGCCATTTCTGGGAAGAAGAGGACTAGAGCCCTTAAAGCGATGGCAGAGGCAGCAGAAAGGAGCTCAAGCTGGATCTGGGCAAGGAGGAACCAAAAGTGAACTTCATAAGGACTAAATTCCCTACAGATGATGTGTGCCCCGTTAGCACATTGGTAAAACCGCGTACCGCAGTTCTGAAGCGCAGAATCGCCCAGGTTCGCTCCCCGGCGTGGGGAAAAAAAAAAAAAAAAAAAATAGACAACAGCAGAAGGGCATCCAGGAGTCATGACCTGGATGTGGCCCGGCCCCCCGAGAGTGTAAGGAATTCAGGGCCGAAACACTTGTCTAAAGGGGGTTACTTCTCTGAAGACCTTCTGTTGTCTAGCTCTCCCTAGAGTTTCTTTCTACCTTACATCAACAAATGCCACCAAGAAATAGACTGTCTCAACATGCGACCCAAGAAATATTCCAACATCTCCAAAGAAGAAAGGGACGCACTACACTCCCTCAAAAACAGAGACGACATTGTCATCAAACCAGCAGACAAGGGGGGTGCAATTGTAGTCTGGGACAGACATCTGTATATCAAGGAAGCCCAGAAACAACTCCACCATCATGCCTTCTACAAAAAGTTGGACCAACCTGCCCACATGACCAATCATGCCAAGATATCCAAACTTATCAACAATCTCATAACCTCTAAGCAGCTGCCCCCCACTGCCAGACTACTCATCAAACAACTTCCAGTCCAATCACTTTTTTATTTACTTCCCAAAATACATAAAGCCAACAATCCTGGCCGTCCTATCGTGTCAGCTTGCAACTGCCCCACTGAAAACATTTCTCAGTTTCTTGACCACATTTTGCAACCTATAGTCCAGGCTTTGCCTACGTTCATCAAAGACAATAACCATACTTTGAATCTGATTCAAATATTAAATGAAGACCACACCTTCAAACCCCAATACCTGTTCACTTTGGATGTGACCTCTTTGTACACCAGCATACCCCACTCCGACGGGTTAAAAGCTCTCCAGCATTTTCTGGACAAACGACGTGACCAAACATTGTCTACTTCAACCCTTGTCCGACTTGCGGAGCTGGTTCTTACCATGAACACATTTTCGTTCGGAGATGAGACGTTCTCGCAAGTTAGCGGAGTCGCCATGGGTACTAAGATGGGCCCCAGCTATGCCTATTTATTCATGGGATATTTGGAGGAACAAATCCTACAACAATACAAGAAACCCAAACCTGAATTGTACAAAAGATACATAGATGATTGCATTGGCATGACATCCCTCAATCATGACCAACTTTTACAATTCATCCATTACGTCCAAACGTTTCACCCATCCATCAAGTTCACATATGAAATTTCAAACACATCCATAAGCTTCCTGGATATCGAAGTTTCCCTTCAATCTGAACAACTAGTCACCACCACTACTACTACAACTGTTACTGCTACTACTATGTACCATGCCCAATGAGATACAGATATAACCTTGCGTAGGTATTACTACTACAGACTCACATTCCTACCTGGACTATCAATCATCTCAAAACTTCCAACACCAGAAACAGCATTCCCTACTCGCAGTTCTTGAGACTACGACGCCTCTGCTCAGACGAAGACAATTTTCAGGACAAAGCAGTTGAAATGACTAGATTTTTCCTGCGCAGACATTACCCACTCGAGGTCATCAATGAAGCCCGGAAAAAAGTCAACTCTGTCTCTCGGCCAAATGCCCTCCATTCGAAGCCCAAAGCTGTCACAGAGGATCGGCCAGTCCTCAGTCTAGTTTACCACCCGTCCGTGCACCTCATAAAAAGGATCATCTTGTCCAACTGGAACATTTTGCGATTCAGTCCCACTACAGGTGAAACCTTTGACAAGCGCCCTTTGATCGTCTACAAGAGAGACACAAATCTCCGCGACTTGCTGATGCATTCGAATCTCAGCAAACCAGTCAGCCAACCTCCAGGAACCTCTCCATGCAACAAACCTAAATGCAAGACTTGTCCTTTCTTGTGCTCAGCCACCACAGTCAAAGGCCCCAAATCTCATATGAGAATTACAAAACATTTCAACTGTCAAACTTATAACATTGTCTACTTGATCAGCTGCTCTAAATGTTCCCAATTGTATATTGGTGAAACTGGACGCACCCTTGACACACGTTTCAAAGAACACTTGGCTGATATCCGCCACCAAAGGGATAAAACTATCCCCAATCACTTCAACCAATCAGACCACTCGATCAATGACATCCGAGTGAAAGGTCTGTGGCTTCTACACAATAACAGCATCATAGACAGGAAAGACAGAGAATCCCACCTCATAAATAAACTTGGAACACGCAAACCACATGGTCTTAATGACAAACCATAAGTAATCCACTGCGCAACAGAATTCAGACATGCCGTTTCATGTCTCTTCCTGTTCCCACGCCTACCAGATTCTTGGCACCGGGCACAATCTACTCCCTTATCTCTTGGCTCTTGCCCTGTGCCTTCTTCAGAACAGGGCTATACCGATATAGCATTGCCACTTCTCAAAATTGCAGAACTCATCTCACTTCCCTTTTGACATCATAGTTGCCTCCCCTCTCCCCATTTCTTACTACTGCTCATGACGACATGGGCATTCCATTTCTTACCCACTGGACGAGGCGGCAGGGAAGTTTTTAGTCCCGTTTTTATTATCCATTGTTTGGTGTCTGTGATCTGTCTGTGACCGTGCGTTCGCGCTTGACAAAGGCTAGTTGGCCGAAAATTTGCGCTTGTTTTGTTTTGTCTTGTTGGATACGCGCTTACATTGGTTTTCTTGTTCTTCTGGTTTGGGCCAGGCTTGCTGTCACTGTGCACCCCTCTTTCTCTCCTTTCCCGCCCCCCCCCCCTCTCTCTCTGCCTCTCTCTCTCTCTCTTAAGCGCACACACAAGCGCACATACACTCATATGCATACATGCTGCGCGCGCATGTGCGCACACTCACTCACACATACATACGCACGCGCGCGTGCTCACACACACACACACACACACACAAAAGCACATACACATTTAAACACACAAACACATTCCCCCATTCGTAAGCACACAGTGCCATCCCGCCATTTTCCCCACCCACACATACGCGTGTACATGCACACATACACCCCTCCCTCCCAACACACTCAATCACCATTATTCTGATTATACCACAGACCGCGTTCTCGTTGGCGCAGAGGTAGATCACTCACCTCTCAATTCTGACCTCACGGGTGCAAAACTCACTCGAACGAAACTGTGTGCGTGCAGGCCCCTGTTAAACAGGCGTCAACGGGAACCAGACTTTCTCGAGTTAGGGAAAGCAAAGAACAAGAATAAGAACAAGCCTTTGCTGTCGAGGGTGGTGACGTAAGCAGTATAACGTTTGTTTGTTTGTTTGTTTTTGGTTGTTACTGTTGTTGTTGTTGTTGTTGTTGTTGTTCTTCTTCTTCTTCTTCTTCTTCTTGCTCTTGTTCTTGTTCTTGTTCTTGTTGTGTTTTCATCCCACCCTCGCCCAGTGAGAACCCACACTAACACACGTACAGTATGATGCCCATTGAAGGTGTTTCTTTCTTGTTGCCCATTGTACCACTGGCGCGTAGGGCAGCAACAAAGATTCTCCACTCCGGTATGTTATAAGCCCGCTTCTGCATTGTACCCCAGTTTGCCACTAATACCATTTTAAGCATAATAGGCCAGCGTTTTCCTCCAACTTTAATCCCAGGGCATTCTTCTAGGTTTCTCATGATGGTTTCACTGTAAAGTGAAAACAAATCTCGTAATAAAAAATGATAAACAACCTTTGTTATGCAGATGACACCGTTCTATTTGCAGAAAAAGAAAAAGACTACAAAATTTTAAGAATATGATAGAATAGAAAGCAGAAATGAAGGGCTGAAGCTAAATAGCAAGAAGACTGAAGTCATGGTAATCAGTAAAATACCACAAATCCCCTCATGCAAAATAACGGCAAGTGGCACAACATTGAGACAAGTTGATAAGTTTAAATGTCTGGAAACACTCATCTCACCAGACGGCAGATGCACATTAGAAATAGCCAGCAGAATCGGCCAGGCTAAAACAGCATTCAACAAAATGAAAAGCATTCTTACCAACAAATGCCTATACTTAACATCAGGAAGAGATTTCTTCAGTGTTACACAGAACCGCTATTGTTGTACAGATATGAAGTTTGGACAGTCAACTCTCAAAGTCAGAACAAGACTGAGGTAGCTGAAATGTGGTTTCTAAGAAGAATGTTAAGAGTTACATGTACAGCAAAGAAAACGTACGAGACAGTCTTGAGGGAGGCAAACACAAAAAGAACATCAATGAAGAAGATTAGGAAAAGGCAAGCAACATTTATAGGACCTTTTATGAGACAAGAGAATTTTGAGCACCTAGTGACAACAAGAAAGCTGAAAGGAAAAATAGCACCAAGTAGACCCAGTGAGAAAACATTAGACGGATTTGCGCGGTGGATGAAGACACAGAGGATGAGAGAAGTACTTGCAGCGACAAAGGATAGATTCATATGGAGGGCCATGATCGCCGACGCCATGCGGCAGGGCACATAATGATGATGATGAGGCCAAATTTAATGTCTCTTAATGGAATCGAATACTTTCTCGAAATCTATGAATGCAACATATAATTCAAGCTACAAAATTGTTTCTGTACCAGAGATAATAAAGTAAATATGTTGTCTACTGTTCAATATCCCTGTTTAAATATGGCTTGATAGTCGCCTGTTATGTCATATGTTTGTTCCCACTTTTGTGTGTGTGTGTACATGTGTGTGTGCACATTGCCTGAAAGAGCTCCGAACAAAATTTTAACTTATGTTAATCCGGCCAAATGTGTAACTTTTTCTCCCCAACTTTGATTAAAACTTGCATACTTCTCAGCATGACACTTAATGGTTACAGGACTTTTTCCTCGTCATCTCTGACATTTCTTCTGCTGAAAATAAACAATAACTAGGTTTTAGTCCGACTATCAAGACTCGGTCAGACTATACACTCTGTACATTTGAAGACGTGTATGCTATTATTTTGATTTTTGGTTATTTGTTATCCCTTGTAATCTATTATCACCTTTATAAGTTATTCGTACGTTGGACTATGTAATTTTCTTTTTATTGTTTTTGCTACAATTTTGTTATCTTTACTTCGTAGTCTAAGTAAATTACGTAATTTTCTTTCTGTCCAGTTCTCCTGGACACAGAAAATCAAAGTATTCATTATTATCGACCATAAATAACAGTTAATAGAAAGTTGGAGATTAACCAATATCAGCAATGCGACAACAATCCCCAGTCAAGTTTTTGCAATGGAATTGTAGATCCCTTTCCACCAATTCGACTTACTTGGAGCATTTCCTGGCATCAAATAGGTGTAAAATTTTGATTCTACAGTCGATGAATGTTGTCGCTACCAAGCTTCCCAATTTCCCCAATTATTATTATCCTCCAGTCTATGAATTTGGGAATCACGGGAAGAAGGTATCCACCGCGATATATATACTCAAAGAGTTACAATACTGCTTACTTACTTCCCCAGTTTTGAAATCAAGCGAAGATTTGCACGCTTGTGCTGCCACTGTCCAATTAAGCAATTCTTTAAACATCAACGTTTTGTCAGTGTACCTGCCAACAGGTCCAAATGACCACAACACAGAATGGTTGCGCACTATCCAAGATCAGCAGCGTGGTAAATGGCTAATAGGTGGAGACTTTAATTCCCACTCCCCACTTTGGGAAAGAACTGTTCTACTGTTACGAGCAATCGTTTGGTAGAAAATATCGTTGATAGTTCGCTTTACCTTCTAAATGATGGTGGTGTCACTAGGATCCCTGATGTTTCCAAACACAGGGCGACAGCCATCGATTCGTTTCTGATATCACCAGAATTAGTACCATCCTGTACCTGGGAAACTCACAGACACTTTGGGAAGCGATCACCTACCTATCATCATAACCATAACTGACAAAAACATCAGGATGAAAGACAGCTCTCCTGAAATTATTCCAAAATATAATTACAAGCGTGCTGACTGGTCCTTATTTCGAACTGCTCTAGCTAATCAAGATTACAGACATTATGAAAGTGAAAATGTAGACATTATGTTTTCTAAATTCCAAGAGTCAATTCTAGCCGCTGCAGACCTATCGATTCCGAAACTCAAATCTTCTAGATCAAATAATCGATTGGGTAATGTTTGGTGGACAGAGGCATGTGAGAAAGCAGTTCAATATAAAAGGGAGAAATTCAAAATCTACATCAAAAGCCGGAAACCTGAGGATCATGTGGAAATGATAAAAAGCTAACATCCAATGTAACAAAATCATTGCTGAAGCAAAGAAAGATTATTGGGCATCATTCTGCACAAAAGAAATTTCAGATTTCAAAGATTTCCATAAAGTCTGGACGAAAATGAAACAAATGAAGGATGGAACCAACTTACCTAGGTGTCCGATAATGATTGAAACATGTAACACATTTCCTTCAGACATGGACAAAGCAGAAACTTTTGTGGATCTGTTTGTCGAAAACAGTAAAGTTGAAGTTTATCTTCTGACTGCAAACATCACAGAGAAATGGAAGATTACAACCCAATCTATACTGATCCAGTACCGCAGAATGATCTCTGGTTTAATTCTCCAATCACCTTAGAAGAGCTAAAAAACACAGTACTGTCTCTACACAACAAAAAGAGTTCGGTAGGTGTTGATGCAGTTTCGACTGAAATGATTAAACATCTCCCTGAAAACTACCTTATTTTCCTACACAAAATTTTGCAGAAATGCTGGGTTAGCGGAACTGTGCCACAAATCTGGCAAAAGTCTATAGTTATACCAATCTTAAAAACAGGAAAATCGAAAACCGATAAAAACAGTTACAGACCCATTGCTTTGACGTCCCACACAAGCAAACTAATGAAAAGATTGGTCTTAAACAGACTTTTACACTACTGTGATAAAAATAACGTTATTCCGGTAAACCAGGCAGGTTTTAGAAAAGGAAGATCCGCAGTTGAGCACTGGTTAAACTTACAACTCAGATCAAACAACAGTTTGCCCGCAGAAAAAGTGTTTTAGCTACTTTCTTTGATGTGAAAAAAGCTTAGGATCAAGTTTGGCATAAACGTTTATTGTTCAAGCTAAAATCTGTTGGTTTATCGGGCAATATGTTCAATTACATTAAATCTTTTTTAGCTAATAGAACAATTCAGGCAAGAGTGGGAGCTAGTTATTCTTCTTCACGATGCATTGTTTTGTTTTTATGACGATTTTTCTTTTACATTATTGATGTTAGCGTTGTTCTAGTTTCATTTCTCTGTTCACCCATATCCTTTTTCTTAAGACCTTGCCGCTTCCTTATAATTTTTTTTACGTCCCTTACTCTGTTCCCCTCTCCCCTCCACCTACCCCCCCCCCACCCCCCACCCTTATTTCATCCTCCATGCCATTTTTCCCCGTCTAATATCACTTATAGTGAAAAGACGTTAAATCAAGCAACGAACGAACTTAATGGTGATAATGATGAAGTGACAATGATACTAATAACAGTAATGATAATAACGACTACGACTACGACGATCACTACAATGACGACGATGATGATGGCAATGATGATGATGATGATGATGATGATGATGATGATGATGATGATGATGATGATGGTAAGAATAAGACTAACACGTGCAATAATGATTTCTTGTACAGCGTCTTACGTCACAAAACTTCAAAGCGCTTCGCACAAAAAAAAAAAACTCGAGAACAAATGGCAGAGAACACATTGTATGCATGTTTTAGATGCTAAATGTTGAACACAAAATCTTGGATTAAAAAAAAAGAGAAAACAATAACCCATTATTCTTCATCTTCTTCATACTGGACCTGGTTGACTCAGAAGTGGAGCTTCTGCCTTTCAATCTGGCTGCGAGAGTTCAAGCCTGGCTCGATTTTAAAAAAATCTTTAGCGTGTGGCCTCTGCCCACAGCACACAACATTTAATGGGTAACTGACCCTGTTCAGAACTAGCGAAGGTCAAGCAAGGAGGGGAGGAGAGATTGGCGCCGTCCTCATAATTTTGGCCCCGTAAGAAGTTAAGGCAACATTTATAGGCCATTTTATGAGGAAGGGGGATTTGGAGCACCTGGTCACAACGGGAAAGCTGGAGGGAAAGAGAGCACCGGGTAGACCCAGGGAGAGAATGCGGACGGACTTGCAAGGTGGCTGAGGATGAAGAGGGTGGGGGCAACGAGAGAACGAGAGATAGAGATGGTTGGAAGTCCATGGTCGCCAACGCCATGCGGCAGGGCACCTGATGATGAAGAAGTTGAGGTCTCAATCCCCTATGACCCCAGGGTTAGGGGACAATTTTACTTTACCTGATTACCCACGTCTTCCTTTTGTTTTTGTTGTTGTTGTTGTTGGTGGTGGTGGTGGTGGTGGTGGTGGTGGTGATGTTGGTGTTGGTGGTGTTTATGGTGTTGGTGGTGGTGTTGGTGGTGTTGGTGGTGGTGGTGATGTTGGTGTTGATGGTGTTTATGGTGTTGGTGGTGGTGGTGGTGGTGGTGGTAGAGGTGTTTTTACTTGAAAACTGTTTCAGGAGGGAACGATGTCTGTAGCAGTTTGCTGTGTACGTAACATCACATGTACTACACTCTGTAACCCCATGTCCAAAGAGATACGGATTTATTTTCACTTCAGGTCAGTCAGTGCAGCAAATTCTGAATTTGAACTGTGAAGCCTTTTGCGAGCCCCTTCCCTAAAAAAAAAAAGATGCATATACACAATACACACATACGCGTCCCTTATCCGTTATACATACATATATGCATACATACATACATACATACATACATCATATCATACATACATACATACATACATGCATACATACATACATACAGATATATATATATATTATTTATACAGCACATATACACACACACTCGTCACTCGTGCCAATATACATACACACACGTACACATAAACACACACAATACACACACATACACACACACGCACGCACAAGCACACACACTTACACACATCCATGTGCATACATACGTGGAATACACAGACCAGCTGATAAATTTTGCACTTTCACTTTTTGATTCCTTAGATAGGAATTTTTCACAAATAAAAATAATGATGCACGAATGATGATTTACTAGAATAAACATGTGATTCCAAATTGATCGTGAATGAAAACAAATCGGTCCAGAAACGGCTTTTAAAAACAAGATCCTTGCTGTGGGGTTTAAACAAACATTGGTACGTTTGAGTTAACACACATTTTCACTCCCATCCCTACACCCTGTCCACATACACACACAAACATAACACATGCATTCAGATTTGCATACCCACACGCACGCACACACACACACACACGCAAACACACACACACACACACGCAAACACACACACACACACACACACACACACACACACACACACACACACACACACACACACACACACACACACAGATATATGTATATATATACATATATACATAGACATATACTCTCACACACACTCATACACACATACACACACACACACACACACACACACACACACACACACACACACACACACACACACACACACACACACACATGTACGTACACTTACGCACACCTACATAAACACAAGCACACCTTGTGACAGTTACATCATCCCACACTTTAAATAAAACTCCAAAACAAGGTAGGGTCCATGTTGCCACCTTCACCGATTTACAGTGACACGTGTGACGCGATGCAGACATGGCTGAAATGAATCTGTCTTGTTTGTACAGAAAAGAACCACAATTAAGGTCTTTCAAAAACAAAGTGAAACAAGATAGTCAGGCTATTCTAATAAACTCCCTTGTATTACAATCTCCTTTCTTATACAAAATTTATTACAGAAAATTTACATTTAACAATTCTCAAGGTCACTGTGACCTTGAAGAAGTTTCCGTTGAAATAAAATTTGACGTACTTTAAAACTTAAAAAAACACAGCAACATCAAAAAACATATTTTCAATCAATGATAGACATTAAATAGCATCTCCATTGAATACAACGGCAGACAGTCACAACAATGAAAACACGTTTACTATTGCCAGAAGGTTTTGAGTAAGTGCTGTACTGTCCTCAAAAAACGCCGATTTCAGACAAGTTTTTGGCCCGCCTTACCTTTCCAGTTTGTGCTTCAGCGACTCCTCAACAGTCCATAACTTTGATCACAACTTTGTAAACATCCACCGATAAAGAGCTGACATAATCTTGTTCACACATTTTTGTCACAGATGCAGATACACAGGCGCGCGCACACACACGCACACACGCACGCACGCACACACACGCACGCACACACACACACGCACGCACACACACACACACTCTCTCTCTCCCTCTCTCTTACGCACGCACGCACCTGCGTTGGATATGAAACTTTTTTTTTTTCAGGACAGGGAGGTTGAAACAAAATGGAAAGTGTACTTCAGACCGACAAGAGGGACGGCAGTTACCTGCCTGGGAGAAGAAAAGGGAAGGGAGACAATGAACAAACAAACAAACAACCAAACACACAACCAAACAAACAAACCAAAAATGCCTTTAAGACAGAGTTAACTGTCTGATCTGTGACAACACAAGACAGACTGTTGAGACACAAACAACAACAACAACAACAATAAAAAGCAGAAAAGAAAGGGAAAGAGAAAGATCCTAGCGATCTCAGAGTGCTCTGTTTGTATCTATGACAAGATCCTAGCGACCTTAGAGTGCTCTGTTTGTATCTATGACAAGATCCTAGTGACCCACTCAGAGTGCTCTGTTTGTATCTATGACAAGATCCTAGTGACCATAGAGTGCTCTGTTTGTATCTATGACAAGATCCTAGCGACCTTAGAGTGCTCTGTTTGTATCTATGACAAGATCCTAGTGACCCACTCAGAGTGCTCTGTTTGTATCTATGACAAGATCCTAGTGACCATAGAGTGCTCTGTTTGTATCTATGACAAGATCCTAGTGACCTTAGAGTGCTCTGTTTGTATCTATGACAAGATCCTAGTGACCATAGAGTGCTCTGTTTGTATCTATGACAAGATCCTAGTGACCTTAGAGTGCTCTGTTTGTATCTATGACAAGATCCTAGTGACCATAGAGTGCTCTGTTTGTATCTATGACAAGATCCTAGTGACCATAGAGTGCTCTGTTTGTATCTATGACAAGATCCTAGTGACCATAGAGTGCTCTGTTTGTATCTATGACAAGATCCTAGCGACTTTAGAGAGCTCTGTTTGTATCTATGACAAGATCCTAGCGACCTTAGAGTGTTCTGTTTGTATCTATGACAAGATCCTAGTGACCCACTCAGAGTGTTCTGTTTGTATCTATGACAAGATCCTAGTGACCCACTCAGAGTGTTCTGTTTGTATCTATGACAAGATCCTAGTGACCCACTCAGAGTGTTCTGTTTGTATCTATGACAAGAT
Organism: Monoplex corrugatus; assembly: GCA_030674185.1. Lineage (NCBI taxonomy): Eukaryota > Metazoa > Mollusca > Gastropoda > Littorinimorpha > Ranellidae > Monoplex > Monoplex corrugatus. The sequence goes on from CM060311.1 coordinate 46,590,334, forward strand.
CCTAGTGACCCACTCAGAGTGCTCTGTTTGTATCTATGACAAGATCCTAGTGACCCACTCAGAGTGTTCTGTTTGTATCTATGACAAGATCCTAGTGACCCACTCAGAGTGTTCTGTTTGTATCTATGACAAGATCCTAGTGACCCACTCAGAGTGTTCTGTTTGTATCTATGACAAGATCCTAGTGACCCACTCAGAGTGTTCTGTTTGTATCTATGACAAGATCCTAGTGACCCACTCAGAGTGCTCTGTTTGTATCTATGACAAGATCCTAGTGACCCACTCAGAGTGCTCTGTTTGTATCTATGACAAGATCCTAGCGACTTTAGAGTGCTCTGTTTGTATCTATGACAAGATCCTAGTGACCCACTCAGAGAGCTCTGTTTGTATCTATGACAAGATCCTAGTGACCTTAGAGTGCTCTGTTTGTATCTATGACAAGATCCTAGTGACCCACTCAGAGAGCTCTGTTTGTATCTATGACAAGATCCTAGTGACCTTAGAGTGCTCTGTTTGTATCTATGACAAGATCCTAGTGACCTTAGAGTGCTCTGTTTGTATCTATGACAAGATCCTAGTGACCTCAGAGAGCTCTGTTTGTATCTATGACAAGATCCTAGTGACCATAAAGTGCTCTGTTTGTATCTATGACAAGATCCTAGCGACCTTAGAGTGCTCTGTTTGTATCTATGACAAGATCCTAGTGACCTTAGAGTGCTCTGTTTGTATCTATGACAAGATCCTAGTGACCTTAGAGTGCTCTGTTTGTATCTATGACAAGATCCTAGTGACCTTAGAGTGCTCTGTTTGTATCTATGACAAGATCCTAGTGACCTTAGAGTGCTCTGTTTGTATCTATGACAAGATCCTAGTGACCCACTCAGAGAGCTCTGTTTGTATCTATGACAAGATCCTAGTGACCATAGAGTGCTCTGTTTGTATCTATGACAAGATCCTAGCGACCTTAGAGTGCTCTGTTTGTATCTATGACTAGATCCTAGTGACCTTAGAGTGCTCTGTTTGTATCTATGACAAGATCCTAGTGACCCACTCAGAGTGCTCTGTTTGTATCTATGACAAGATCCTAGTGACCCACTCAGAGTGCTCTGTTTGTATCTATGACAAGATCCTAGTGACCATAGAGTGCTCTGTTTGTATCTATGACAAGATCCTAGTGACCTTAGAGTGCTCTGTTTGTATCTATGACAAGATCCTAGTGACCTTAGAGTGCTCTGTTTGTATCTATGACAAGATCCTAGTGACCTTAGAGTGCTCTGTTTGTATCTATGACAAGATCCTAGTGACCCACTCAGAGTGCTCTGTTTGTATCTATGACAAGATCCCAGTGACCCACTCAGAGTGCTCTGTTTGTATCTATGACAAGATCCTAGTAACCCACTCAGAGTGCTCTGTTTGTATCTATGACAAGATCTTATCGACACCCAGAGAGTGCTTTGTATCTATGACAAGATGCTAGCGACCCCCTTGGAGTGTATGTCAGTATCTATGACATCTTAGCGATTCAGAGTGCTCTGTCAGTATGTATGACAAGATCCTAGCGACCCCCTTAGAGTGTATGTCAGTATATATGACATCTTAGCGACTCAGAGTGCTCTGTTTGTATCTATGACAAGATGCTAGCGACCCCCTTGGAGTGTATGTCAGTATATATGACATCTTAGCGACTCAGAGTGCTCTGTTTGTATCTATGACAAGATGCTAGCGACACCCAGAGAGTGCTTTGTATCTATGACAAGATGCTAGCGACCCCCTTGGAGTGTATGTCAGTATATATGACATCTTAGCGACTCAGAGTGCTCTGTTTGTATCTATGACAAGATGCTAGCGACACCCAGAGAGTGCTTTGTATCTATGACAAGATGCTAGCGACCCCCTTGGAGTGTATGTCAGTATATATGACATCTTAGCGACTCAGAGTGCTCTGTCAGTATGTATGACAAGATCTTAGAGATAAACCAAAGCGTTCTGTCAGTATCTATGACAGAGTGCCCCAGCCAATATGTAGGTCATTTACAAGGTTTGGTTTCCTTTGTTATTGCACTGTTCTGTCTTGTCTGTCAGTGTGTTGCTGTCTGGGTAAAATGTTTGCTTGCCTGCTTCTTGTGTCAGACCTGATATGGTCTTCGTGGTCGACTGAGCTGTAAGCAACATGAACTGAATTTTAACCCAGTGATCAACAAAACACCAGGTAGTAAGTTCGCTGATTTGTGAATTTGGTCTTGTGTGTGTGTGTGTGTGTGTGTGTGTGTGTGTGTGTGTGTGTGTGTGTGTGTGTGTGTGTGTGTGTGTGTGTGTGTGTGAGAGAGAGAGAGAGAGAGGGGGGGGGGGGGAGAGGAAGGGAAAGAGAGAGACACAAAGAGGAGTAACAAATATTTTAAAATTTTATGTATTGAAATCTTGGCTATTTATAAACCGACCTGATTAACATGGCAATTATATTTGAAAGTATTGAGGAAACTCATTGCCAAAAATTATCTAAGATCACTTGATTTTTTCAGATAAACATATCCTTAAACACGGTAAATAGTAGTAAGTCCAGATAGTTTTGAAAGGGATAGGGGTGAGGGAGGAAGCGTGTGGAGAAGGGAAGAAGGACGGGTATGTTGCCACCTTCACCGATTTAAATGCGATCCGCATGACACGCGGTAGACTTCGCCTGAAATTAATCTCTGTCTCGTCTGTCAGTGACTCCCCGCCTGCTCGCCTTATGATAATCTCCCTTTACTTCTTTGCTTTCTTATTAGGTGAAGTTACTGTGGATACATTGTCACAGCCCTGAGCAAGGGAAAGAGAAGTTGTCTCCCTTGCAATGGTATACCAGAGAAACAAAAACAAGCAGACTGGGAGTTTCTCATGGGCGACTGTCTCTCCAACCCCCACCTTATTTCATTTTTTTCCTTGCTTTGTCTTCCTCAAAGGTTTCTGTTCCGTAGTGTATTTTAGACTAGACAGTTTATACTGTCGAGTACAAAGTCTGTTTTGTCTGCTTGTTTTTGTCTGTCTGGTCATACCATTTTAAGTGAGACAACCCTTTTTTTCCTCTCTTGGGGTATGACAATAATTATATCCATATTTGTTTTACTTGGTTGGCGATGCCTGGCAGCCACCTTTTTTTTATGAATTCTGAATGGGGTCTGGCTGGTGTAGAGATCTTGCCTTCCAGTCTGACTGCATGGGTCCGAATCTGACGAGAAAAAGTATGTGCGCGTGGCCTCCAAGTCTACCCAGCTGTAAATGGGTATCTGACGATGTTCAGGGCTTGGGAAAGTAAATCATCGACACAAAGAGGAGTAAAAAATAGCCCTCTCAAATCAAAGCCAACAACAGCAAGGCCTCTGAGCTGCCACCTCAGTCTCTGAGGACTTCAGAGATATGAGAGACCAAACGCTGTCTCAAAACCCTGAGGTCTTAGGGGAATGAGATGGTAGAGATCATGACACCAGCATAATGAAGGCTGTACCTATCTTCTCTTGATCGCAGTTTTACCGTTAACAGCCTGACCAGATGGTCAGGTTCCTGTTCACAGCTGGGCCAGCTAGACGCTGCAGACACAGATTTTATTTGCCGAGCCAGACACGAACCCATGTGAGATCGGAAGACGGGAATTCTGCCTCTCTACACATCAGTTCTCAGTGACCAGTTTTTCCACCATCTTGTACAGCAGACTGGTTAGGTCTGTGGATAGAGCGTGCATTGAAGATCCGATGTGTCAGGTTCAGTCCCAGCCTGAAATGTAAAAACTGGCCTGTTCACTTGCTATCTTCAATGTTGCCATCATTCTGAATGTGTCAGCTTGAAATTATTGTTTCATAAGTCTCGTTTCACCCTCCTCCCCTTTTCACCATTTCCAGATGTTACCAGTGGATAAGATTTTGCACTAGTTCAAGGAGTCTGCCAGATGATTGCAAATTTGGTGGAGCGCGTATGAAAATGTTCAAGTGCGGTGAGTTTGGAGTGTGAAGGTTGGAGCGTGGAGGTTGGAGCGTGGAGGTTGGAGCGTGGAGGTTGGAGCGTGGAGGTTGGAGCGGGAGGTTGGAGCGTGGAGTTTGGAGCGTGGAGGTTGGAGCGTGAGTTGGAGCGTGGAGGTTGGAGCGTGGAGTTGGCGTGGAGTTTGGAGCGTGGAGTTTGGAGCGTGGAGTTTGGAGCGTGGAGTTTGTGACGTGGAGTTGGAGCGTTGGAGGGGGTTGGACGGAGTTGGAGCATGGAGTTTCTTAAGACAGATTCATTGCACTCAGACAACTCCATATGCACTCCACCCAAATCCGCCAACAATTATCTGACAGACTGCCCGAGCCTGCCCAAAACCTCTGGTAGGGTCTTCAACTAAGGAGCGGAAAGCGTGACGGGAGACCTCTAAAACACTACGTTGACAGCATCAGAAAGATGAAAACATTAAGATGGGCAGAAACAGGCCAATGTTCCATATTGCGGGCTGGGACTGACAGGATATCAACTCCTGAGTCCACGGCTCTGTCAAAAGAACCAAGCAGCCTGTGTTACAGAACCCTTTGATGAAACTACTTACTGACTGCAAAACATTGATGAAACTACTTACTTAAATGATGACTATGCTCAAAACATTGATGAAACTACTTACTGACTGCAAAACATTGATGAAACTACTTGACTGAACTGTGCAAAACAAAGTCCTACTGTTTATTACCTTCTCACAACACTAACTTTCCTTCTTTTCGGGCTGCGGAAAGTACCTGCATTTACCCTGCTTAGTAATACAAAACCTGGCGTTTTGTTCATTATATTAGCACGTGCTGCTCGATGTTGACATATGCAAATAGAATGGAGAGTCTCCACTGCACAGAAAGAACGAGCCAGAAGCTGTTTACACTGTGTGTTTGCTTGAAATAGCGCGGGCAGCCAGTGTTGTTTACTGTTTTCTCATGCGTGACTTTGTTGTGTCTCTTGTCATCCACATTGTGTTCATGTTACAGTCAATGTCTCCTAACTGCAGGCAAAATGTGTCAGTTACCTGTTGTTGCTGCGCTTGTTGTTGACTGCGGTGGCCTAATACCAGTGTAGAGGGAGGGGGAGGGGGAAGGTAAAGGAGGAAGGGATAGTGTGTGTATGTGTGCGCGCGCGCGTGTATGTGTGTGTGTGCGCGCTCACGCGCGCGCGTGTGTATGTGTATGTGTCAGTGTGTGTTTCACATATATACTTATGGCACCAAAATATTTGCGACGGTTTTCTCTTCATAAATATGGTTTCGTTGTGCGGTTTTGTTTTGTTTTTTGGTTTGTTTGTTTGTTTGTTGTTTGTTGTTGTTTTTTTTTTTGTAATTACGTTTTTCTTCCCACCCCACCTTTCCCACCACTCAAAAATAGGTAAGTAACCTATATAGGATACACCAAGAGAGAGAGAGGTGAACTTGAAAGACCGTCAAGGACATCATCGTTACATTTTATTCCATCAGTCTTACTGTTTGTCTTCATACACTGTGACATTCTACTGTAGGTTAACAGTTGTGCTGCAGGAACCTGGTGGCCCCGACCAGGGCATGAGTTGAGGAAGCTGGTGAAAGTGTGTGTGTAGGGGGAGGAAGTGAGAGGGCAGTTCGGGGTTGTACAACATACTTTTTCTTTCCTTCATTGTCTCCATGATCAGGCCGCATTCTGATGATGACTATGGCTTCTTTTTTCTCAGGTTCCTGCAGGCTGCCGTTGAACACACACACACACACACACACACACACACAGAGGAAGCATGTACGCACGCACTTATACGGCCTTCTGACACTTTTTCAGACTCCATTTTTTCTAGTGGTTATTAGGACGGAGTGTGTGGTGCGTGGTGCGTGGTGTGTGTGTGTGTGTGTGTGTGTGGAAGTGTATGTGTGTGTGCCCGTCTGTGTGTGTGTGTGTTCGTTGCTTGATTTAACGTCTTTTCACTATAAGTGATATTAGACGGGGAAAAATGCGGCATGAAGGATGAAATTAGGGGGGGGGGGGGGGGGAGGGGAAACAGAGTAAGGGACGTAAAAAAATTAAAAGGAAGCGGCAAGGTCTTAAGAAAAAGGATACGGATGAACAGAGAAATGAAACAAGAACAACGCTAACATCAATAATGTAAAAGAAAAATCGTCATAAAAACAAAACAAAACAAAAATAATCATAATTATAATAATAATCTTAAAGTAACGCATTAACAGGACTGTGAACCAATGATTCTGAAATTTTAACTAACAAAACTTGATCCGATACTACTTCTTTAAAATGCTTTTCAAGATAGTTTCCTTGTGTAAACGTCTTTGGTAAAAAGGAACGAAGCTTTCTGCAGTAAAACAAACAGTGATACAATGTGAATTGTTCGCCGCAAATACATAAAACGTTGTTACAATATTTTGTTTTCAAAGCGTTCAGTTGAATGCGAAAATATGTCATAACAATTAATCTCAAATGATATAACGAGGAATACTGCAAGTTTTTACAGATATTTTGAACTGAAAGTTTGATTCTTTTTTGAGACACAAATTTTTCATTTAAATGTTCATGAAATCGAATCCATGATGCTAATTCTAGCGAGTTGTAAGCTGCTTTTACCGAGGTGTTAACATGTAATTCCATGGAGACAGAGAGAGAGAATGACAAGTTAATAGCTAAAAGCCATATTTCAAAATTTCCGTAGCTGATTTACATATTTCCCTAGAATTAAAAGTACCGAAAAAGACATACACCAATAATTCAATAATATAACACACAGTACACAGGGAACAGCATTTGTGGTTGGGTGTGTGGTACGTGGTGTGTGTGTGTGTGTATGTATGTATGTGTGTGTGCGTGTGTGTGTTGTCCAAGTGTATATATGTGTGCCTGTCTGTGTGTGTTTGTGCCTGTATGTGTGTGTGTGTGTGTGAGTGTGTGTGTGTGTGTGTGTGTGTGTGTGTGTGTGTGTGTAAGTGTGTGTGTGTTTGTGTGTGTGTGTGTGTGTGTGTGTGTGTGTCTGTCTGTCCGTCTGTCTGTCTGTCTATCTGTTCTATTCGTTTATTCATTGATTCAATGCAATGACACACATTTATATCTGACCCAAGTTCAGTGCCGACTTAGTAGCGTGGTCCACCCGCTCATTCCGTCTCTAGAACACACCACCAAACCCAAATATATTCAGCCCAAGTCCTGGTGCCAGGAAGCCCACAGAAGCCAAAAATGTCAAGCCGCCATTAGGCCACCTACCTGAGGATACCCTGCACTGCTGCTAGGTCATCATCATCATCATCTCATCATCATCATTATGTTCCCCGCCACATGGCGTAAGTGATCATGGTCCCTCCATACGAATCTATCTTTTGTCGCTGCAAGTATTTGTCCCACCCTCTCTGTTTTCATCCACTCCACAAGTCCATCCAATATCTTCTCCCTGGGTCTATCATGTGTTCTTTTTCCCTCCAGCTTTCCTGTTGTGACTTAAAAAAAAGAGAGACAGAGAGAGAGAATGACAAGTTAATAGTTAAAAGCCATATTTCAAAATTTCCGTAGCTGATTTACATATTTCCCTAGAATTAAAAGTACGAAAAAGACATACACCAATAATTCAATAATATAACACACAGTACACAGGGAACAGCATTTGTTTGGGTTGACGTCTGAGGAGAGGCAATGAACGAGAGATGAGATAGGGAAATAGTGCTGTGTTCTTTCTGTATTTCTTTTAACATCTATTCACATATATGTTTTTAGACGAAGTGGTGTGTGTGTGTGTGTGTGTGTGTGTGTGTGTGTGTGTGTGTGTGTGTGTGTGTGTGTGTGTCTGTGCCAGCGCGCACACGTGCGTGTGTGTGTGTTTATGTATGTGTGCGTGAGCGTGTGCGCGCGTGTATGTGTGTTTATATGTGTGTGTGTTTATTTGTGTTTGTTTTGTGTTTGTGTGTGTGTGTGTGTGTGTGTGTGTGTGTGTGTGTGTGTGTGTGTGTGTGTGTGTGTGTGTTTTATGTGCGTGCGGGCGAGCGTGTGAAAAAGATAAATTTGGGAGTGCGGGAGTAGGGCAGAAAACGTGACTGAAAGACAAAGTGAGAGAGAATATGAGACATGAAAACTTTCCCATTACCACTTAACAGAAACTGTCCACAGGAACAAGGTCAATAAAGTCAGTAAATCATAAATTGACAAATGCTATCAAATTAGATAAATTTCAGTTTCAGTTTTTCAAGATGGCGCCTCCGCGTTCGGAATAAATTGCATATGCACTGACGCCATAGACAGCATATGACAGATCAGATTCAAACTGATCATGGCACAAGCCATAACCGATTACAGCCCTACGTGTTGGGCTATCACAGGAAAAGGGAGACAAGTTAAAAGAGAGACAGAGGTGTCACAATTCACATTTAATCAGTTTTTATCAAGGCCATTAAACCTGTTGAAAGGGTACTTTAATATAATTTGCACAAAGCAAAACACATTTTCAGTGAAAACTATGCATTTGAATACAGAAGGTATTGTCCTTTCGCGCATGTGTTTGTGTGTGTGTGTGTGCAGACACAAACACAGAGAGACAGAGGGAGGAGGAGGGTGTAACACACGGACGGACGGGAGAGGAGCAAGGATGGGCGATGTTTATGTTTCAGGAGTCATGCTGCTCTATATACAATGTAATGTTTTGCGGCATGCCTGTTTGACCTTTCACCTCCGCTCTGATTGGTCGATGTGAAGTGGCGTGATTCAGTAAGCCTCTCGCGTGTCCTCCACACCTCCTCCTCTACTCCTCAATCTTCTCCCCTCTTCCTCGCCTTCCCCCTCCCTGCCCTTTACCTCCTCCCCCCAACTCCTCCCCTTACGAGGCTGGGCCGTTATCGCAAATAGGCCATATATTTGACACCTCACAGCGCGGAGTTTCCAGCGAATACGAAGCATCTGGTTAACATCAACAGTGTTGTACGCGAACAATTGAAGAAAACAAGTGTTGAAGGGCCGCGTTTTCGTCAGCTGACATGTAATTAGTTGCCGTTGAAAAAAGGAGTTGCCAAGTTGTGGATTGGAAAGCTTGTCTTCCTACATCAAAATATCAAAACGCTTCGCTGAGCATCTGCTCTCTGTCTCTCTCTGTCTCTCTCTCTGCTCTCTGTAGTGTGACTTTACTGACTTAACTTAAAAAGGCAGGTCTTGTGTTGGTTGTAGATGTAGTGACAGTGGTGGAAGTAATAACAGTGGTAACGTTACGTATTGGTGATGATGCTGGTGGTGGAAACTGGTCCTAATATCTGTTTGTGGTGGTGGTGTTATTATTATTGTTATTGTTGTTTAAAGCCCAGCCAACCGCGCAGAGCCATATCAGGGCTAGAGTCTAAAACCATTTCAAAAAGTACACCATGCCTCACTGGAGAAAAATAAAAACATGGAAAATAATATAAATTACACCTGTTAATCATCCAAGGATATGCACGTTGCGTTGACTACTCTGTCCAATTTATCACCTGGGGATTTAAAAAACTGAATACAAATGTAAACATAACGAAGGACACTAAAACATATCACAACAGGCCTAAATTATCTAGAATTGCTTCTGCACATCACATGTCCTTAGAGCCAAAAATGCACTCAATACATGTATCTAATTATCAATCTTAAGAGAAAATATGTAAGGCTTTACGGAAAACATAAGTAAATGGACCAGCGAGGCAGAAAATGATAGGAAGAGATGACAGAAAGCAAAGGAGTAAGGCCGAAACAAAAGAGTGATAGAAAAGAGGAAATTTCTGGCACAGAATTTTCAGAAGGTGGGGATACTATTTATACTGAAAGAGCCCCCAGCATCCCCACGGGGGGAGGGGGGGGGCAAAGGGATGGTGGTAATGTGGATATGTGTCGTACTCGTCTTGTGTGTCCTAACTGCATGTTTTGGTGTAGACAACGTATCGTATTATTCATCAAAAGTACGGGAATATTCTATAATCTCCCTTTAAAAATAATAAATAAATAAACGAAAATGATATATCAAAAGGGAGACTATTTCATATTACGGCAGGAGGACCGTGTGTGTGTTACCACATTATAATAGAAAGATTTTCTCATCTATTTCTGGATGGATCTTTCCCATTTATGAATAAGAAATGTCGACTATTGAGAACTCACTGATGCGCAAGTTTGGACAAGAAAGTGTCAAACAACAGTGTTTAAGTATAGTGTGTGAATAACGCTTTCTCAGGACTGTGACCATATTCATGTTTTGTTTTCACTGATGTGACACTCTGCCATTGTCTTTGATGCTCTTCACATTCTTTTTAACTGAAGCGTCTTCAAAATCACAGTAATCTTGATGAGAACAAAGTCTGCATTTTCTGTATTGATTTTTGTAAAAACTGGAGATTTCTAGAATGGTTTGTCCATCTGTGTTGTTGTTTGGTTGGTTGGTTGGTTGGTTTGGTTGGTTGGTTGGTTGGTTGGTTGGTTCAGATCAGATCAACCAGACTCGTTGAAACAGTACAGTTTAAATGCATTCTTAAACATTGAAACTAGCAGTGCGTTCCAGTACTGTGAGACCGTGCTCTGAAAAAGTACATGTACGAATATTATTCTGTCGCACGCACAACTTTCTACACAATTTTTGGTTTTATTCGATAAACTCAACTCGTAGGCTTACTGATGTCAGTATCATCTGTCTTGAGATTTTCCGTCATCATGTTAGCCCTCGGTCTTGCTGTCTTACGTCTTCCTTCTTGTGTCCAGTGAAGGGCAGTTCAGGTGATGTTGCCGTGGTCTTTTCAGATGTCCATCTCTTCTCTTCATGATAATGTCCAAACTCTCTTGTCCCTGTATATGGTCAAACTCAAATATCTCTCTTTGTCACCAGCAAGCCATGATATCAGGTAGCTGTCCGTTGGTTCACAGCACATTACCTTATTCGGACTAAAATAATAAACATTAATTCTGATCATATCTTAAAAAAGGAGAGTGTTGCTGAATCCATGTTGATTCTGAAGAAAATTCGCACACTGCTGAGGGTTTTCCTCATGTATGGAAAATTAAGTAACACCCCCACCAAAACCAAAACAAAAAAAGTAAAAAAAATAAACAAAACAAAAACAACAAAAAAACAACAACAAATGCATATATATATATATATATATATATATATATATATATATATATATGTGATATATAGTGTGTGTTATTTGTGTGTGTGTGTGTGTGTGTGTGTGTGTGTGTGTGTGTGTGTGTGTGTGAAGTGAAACCATACGTTGAGAACTTTTGTTCAGAAAACTGACTGTATAAATTTATAGACCAAAATGTTTGTCTGGTAGTCCTCTGTACTAATCGACACCAGATACAGATGGCTGACAGGACTCCAGTATAAAATGTTATATGATTATTATTCAGTAACTGCTTTATTGCATACAGTGAAACGAACAGAAGGTAAACACTTTGGTTTAGAAGCGGATAACCTTGAAGACTATTTTCTGTTAGAAACAGTTAGCCAGCTGAGGTTTGACATGTGCTCAATTCATCGCACTCGGATAGTTCCATTAGCGCTCCAACTAAATCTACCGCAAATTATTTGACAGACTCCTTGAGCCTACGCAAAACCCTAGGCGCCGGCAAGACCGTGAAGTAGGGAGGAGGGAAAGGGAGAATGGGATATATGAAACTGTAAAGTGACACCAGCAGAATGATCAGAGCATGATAAAGTGGGCAGTGAACATTCCAGATTATATGTTGCACGCTGGAATTGAATTCGAGACATCAGACCTTGAGTACGGGAACAAATGTGGATGAGTTAACGGCAAATCATTCTACAGTCAGCTGAGGATTTGAACATTCAATGAGTTAGATACCCAATGAAATGTGTCATCTGCTTTTGAAGCACATAACCTTCCCATTGAAGGACCTAAGTACTGACACAGCGCTCTGCGAGTGACTTTTGGACTGACACGTGCCCTGGTCTACTGAACTTTATCCAGCCATCAGCAGTCTTTCTTCTTCTTTTCCCTTTTTTTCTTTTTTCCCCCCTTGTCTTCCTCAAGTGTTTCTGTTTGTTTCTTTTTTGTTTCTTTGTTTTTGGGTTCATTTTGTATTTTAAACCAGACAGTTTACTCTTAAATGAAAGTAGTGTTTTGTTTCTTTTATGTCCCCTTGTTGTTGTTCATTCTTTTGTTTGCAAGAGAGACAACCACTCTTTCCCTATCGTGTGCTATGATAAACTACCTACATTTACCTTACTTCATGGTCGCCCTGGCTGTCATTGTTTTTGTACATGTCATAGAATAGACAAGCAAAGAATATGAGAGAATATGGTGTATCTCTTATACAAAGGGAGGAAATAGGCATAAATATCATGAAAAAAAAATTGAGAGTAATTTACGGAGGCTAAAGGCGAAGTGAGTCTGCAAATATATCAACGAACAAATTTATGTAATTACATACACATTTGTTTTCTTCTTTTTTTATGTATGTGATTGTAACATGATAGGTGTCACGTGGAGAAATAGATGACGGACAGCAGTGAGTTGGAAGGCTGGTAGTCCTTATACAGTAATCATTTGTATGGCCATGATACGTTAGCATGCATAAGAGATCAAACATACACGCGGGCGCGTGCGTGGCACGCATGCAATTGCATACACAAATAAAAAAATAATAAGGCCAAACTGTGTGAGAGAGTTCATGCATTAGTGTTTAGTAAACAGATATCAAGCAATTGGTATTATTTTCACTTTGACTGCTGTTGTTCACAGGTCACTCACATACAACACTAACTCCAGCTGTCCACCAAAGCTCAACTAGCCATGGTTATGAAAAGATTTTCTCTGAGTCCCAACAACAATTAAATTGGAAAAAAGAAAAAGAAAAAAGAAATGATTCATGATCTGTGTAAACAACAATAGGTTGTAACTCGTGATCGAGATAAACAACAACATCAATTAAGATGTGATCTTGTGTGAACAACAACATTCATGTGACTACGTGAATGTCCCATTATTGTATACTCTACTATAAATTAGTTAAACTGTCATTTCACATAGAGTCTACCCTCACAGCTTATGCATGGTACGAGTGGTATATCTGTATTTTATGTAGTGTGAACATATACAGCTGTGCATGTTTTTTCATTCAAAACTACAACTAGTGAGGGCAAAATAACGTGCATACATTCATCCGAGAAAAAAAATCGGAATGCCCAAAAAATGAATCAAAACGAAAACCTAAAATCCAACTTTGTCGTTGGCCACGAGGCGAATGAAAGTTCTTGTTTCATCTCTATACTGACCTCATTGCTGGATGGGTAAATATGCTCCCACCTGCCAGTGTGTCACTGTGCTATGTTCATCTTACAACCACTTCTTACAGCGAGTGACCTCGCCTTCACACGAGGGACTTTGTGCAACATGACACACTGACCTGGTTACGGCGACCATGCCGCTTATTTCCACCTTGGCTTGCAGGCAAAACAAACAAGGCTCCCCTGCACATGTTCATGTTTTCCAGCTTCCTTTTTACAACCATCAAGACAGTCCAGCCATGCTAACATTCTATTTTTACCGGGTTAATTTTACAACTGGAATTCAAACGTGTTCAAGTAGAGCTCATTGAACTCGAACAGTCCAATATGTGCTCACCCAAACCTGCTGATGTATGAGATTCTTCGAGTTTTACGCAAGGCCCTACCCGCTGGTGAGATCTTGAATAGCGTTAAGTGAGAGCAGAGTCTACTCAGCTGACTTCTCCAGAATGACAGGAGCATTAAAATGCTGTGGGATGGCATTAACCTGAAAATCATGGTCGAAAAACACACCAGGACAGGGGATGTAATTTCGAGGCTGCTAATGGGCAGTTATTTCCCTTGTGGTGACGCCTAGTTAGTTGTGATGTGGTGATGTGCTGATGGCTGGATGGAGATTGAACTTGTACAAGACGCAGCAGGCGTGTGAAAAGAAACATTTTACCATAATTCCGAGGTGGATCAACTCAGAAAAAAAAAAACTGGAGCACCTTACAACTGATAACCATGCAAGGTGACATATAGACACGTTGACATAAACACTATGACATACAAGCACTCGTTGGATAAAAAAAATAGGAACATGTAGAGCCTCAGTGGGTTAAAAGGTCAATGTAGACATGGTGACATACAGACATGGTGACATATAAACATGATGACATGTAGGTATGCTGACATATAAACATGGGGATATACACACACGGTGACATATATAACCCGCTTTGAAACAAAAAGATGATATACAGACACGGTGACATAAACACGGTGACATACAGACACGGTGACGTATAGATACGGTGACATACAGACATGGTGACATATAGACACGGTGACATACAGACATGGTGACATATAGACACGGTGACATATAGACACTGACATACAGACACGGTGACATAGACTTGGTGACATACAGACATGATGACATACAGGCATGGTGACATATAGATACAGTGACATATAGACACAGTGACATACAGACATGACATATAGTCACGGTGACATGTAGACACGGTGACATACAGACACGGTGACATATAGACATGTTGAAATACAGACATGACATACAGGCATGGTGACATATAGACACAGTGACATACAGACAACATGACATATAGACACGGTGACATGTAGACACGGTGACATACAGATGACATACAGGCATGGTGACATATAGACACATGACATATAGATCGTGACATATAGACACGGTGACATATAGACACGGTGACATACAGACACGATGACATATAGACATGTTGAAATACAGAAATGATGACATACAGGCATGGTGACATATAGACACAGCGATATACAGACATGGTGACATATAGACACGGTGATGAGCTGACACCGTCTCAAGGTGATAGAAACCTCAAAGCAGCATTATGATT
>CM060311.1:46610191-46615191 GCA_030674185.1 Monoplex corrugatus
GAGTCAGGGAATAGGTTAAGCCCATTGTGGGCGGTCAGGGCAGGTGTGTTGTTATAGTGTTTGTGAATGTGTAGGCTCCTTGGTTAGTGTGGGAGGTTGGGAAGTGCACACCACACTGGTGAAGGGACAGCAAAAATCAACAGTTGTAACCAGTTGCCATGATGTAGTGGTTAGCGCTATGATTACTGACCAGAAGGTTGCGGGTTTGAATCCTCATCAGTCCTTTCAAAATCACTGTAGGAGTTTTATGCCTCAACCATCTTCTACTCAAACATGTTATGGGCTCATTTCGAAGATTAGGACCACACAATCGAGTCTCACCCACTTCACAGATGCCTCAGTGAGAATGTGCTCAAATCTCCTGACAAGCAACACATCTCTCGGTACAGTCTTCTCATGTATTCTCAATCCTTGATGGAACTTCATATTTAGCATCATGATTATCATTCTCATGAGCATCATCATCATCATTGCATTCTAAAAACTCTCCCAGCTTCTGTGGCCATTAAGATGGCAAGATGGCAAGATGGCAAGATGACAAGATGGCAAGATGACAAGATGGCAAGATGGCAAGATGGCAAGATGGCATAGGAAATGGGACAAAAAGTGAGCAAAAAGGAACTGCCCGAGTGAGATATTCCTTAAAAAAAAAAAAAAATCAAGTTCCCGGTGTTCCAGTTTGACGCCGTCGATTTGGTACTTTTTTTTTTTTTTTTTACTTAATAACAATAATAATAATGATTATCATCATCATCATCAGGCGCTAAATCTTTATTCAAGAATCAAATCAAGGCGTTATTTTAGCATTAGCTGTGTAAGGTCTAAGGAGGTATTTTGTTGTTGTTGTTGTTGTTATTGCTGTTGTTGTTATTGCTGTTGTTGTTGTTGGGACCTTTGCATACTTTGATCATCGTCATCATCATCATTAAATGAAAACAAATAAATAAATAAATAAATAAGTCTTAAACAGACAAATGCATTCGACATAAATGCCCTAGAAAGGCAAATACCGTGACGACGGCTGCAGACCTAAATAAGTGACTACCGGTGGTACAAAAGGTCAAACTTCATAACTTCTCTCTGCACCGTGTTGTGCCATTAACAGGTGCTGCAGGTGTTAAGCGGTGAAACCTTAACCGCACCATAAAACCACATCACACGGAGATATTATTTCACTGCTCGCATTGCCCGTCACTTGCTAAAGGAAAGGATGGGGGGAGGGGGAAGAAGCACAACACAGCTACCCGAAAAATGTTAACCCATTTTACGTCCATTTACAAAACACGATGCTCAAACCATGCGACAGTCTCTCTTTCTTGCGCTCTGTCATCAAGTGTCGGGCAATATGATCATGAAAATCACCTTATACGAATGGTTTGTTCAGCATTAAACTTCCCAAAAGCATTCGATGTATTACTGAAACCGACAGGCGTGGTAAAGTGGGTAAGCATTAGACAGATCCTGAAGGTCCTGGGTTCGATACGCCCATACATATCCACCTGATGGGTAAAAGATGGAGATTTGTTTCAATCTCCCAGATCAAAATGTGTGCAGGCCTACAAGTGTCTTCGTGTGTATACGCACGCAGAATTAAAATATACACGTTAAAGACCCTGTAAGTCATGTCAGTGGCTGACTTGTGGAAATACAAACCACTCAACAGACACACACCGTGCAGGAACACACCGCCATCACAGTGTGGCCACAACAGCATGGATCCTGACAACAATCCAAACCCTTAAAAGAAATGGAATTCTGCTATGACCTCTCTCTCTTTCTCTCTCTCTCTCTCTCTCTCTCTCTCTCTCTCTCTCTCTACTATCTATCTATCTATCTATCTATCTATCTATCTCTCTATCTATCTATCTATCTCTCTATCTATCTATCTATCTATCTATCTCTCCGCCCCCCCCCCCCCCCCCCCCTCTATCTCGCCTCCCCTTCGTTTGTGTATAACTGCAGCTGTGCAAATATTGAACGATCTATTTTAACATAATGTATGCAAAGATTGCACTTAAGTATGTACTAGGTTGGGTATTATAATCATATTATATACGCCTGCAGCCCCCACCGGGACAAAGGCCGCCAACAAACGCTGTTCGGTCATCACAGTCGTGAGCCAGTGATTCCAGGTGTCCCCAGGTGCAAGTTGTCCTCTTTATGCCTGTCTCCAGGTCACGTCACCATGTGTTTCTTGTACGACCTCTCTAGCTCTTCCTTTTACCTTGCGGGTTCCAGATGAGGGATTACCTTGTGGTGCTGTATGCCTTGTGGTGCTGTATGCCTTGTGGTGCTGTATGCCTTGTGGTGCTGTATGCCTTGTCGTGCTGTATGCCTTGTGATGCTGTATGCCTTGTGGTGCTGTATGCCTTGTGGTGCTGTATGCCTTGTGGTGCTGTAGTGCTGTATGCCTTGTGGTGCTGTATGCCTTGTGATGCTGTAGTGCTGTATGCCTTGTGGTGCTGTAGTGCTGTATGTCTTGTGATGCTGTATGCCTTGTGATGCTGTAGTGCTGTATACCTTGTGGTGCTGTAGTGCTGTATGCCTTGTGATGCTGTATGCCTTGTGGTGCTGTAGTGCTGTATGCCTTGTGGTGCTGTATGCCTTGTGGTGCTGTAGTGCTGTATGCCTTGTGGTGCTGTATGCCTTGTGGTGCTGTAGTGCTGTATGCCTTGTGATGCTGTATGCCTTGTGATGCTGTATGCCTTGTGATGCTGTAGTGCTGTATGCCTTGTGGTGCTGTAGTGCTGTATGCCTTGTGATGCTGTATGCCTTGTGGTGCTGTAGTGCTGTATGCCTTGTGGTGCTGTAGTGCTGTATGCCTTGTGGTGCTGTATGCCTTGTGGTGCTGTAGTGCTGTATGCCTTGTGATGCTGTATGCCTTGTGGTGCTGTAGTGCTGTATGCCTTGTGGTGCTGTAGTGCTGTATGCCTTGTGGTGCTGTAGTGCTGTATGCCTTGTGGGCTGTATGCCTTGTAGTGCTGTAGTGCTGTATGCCTTGTGGTGCTGTATGCCTTGTGGTGCTGTAGTGCTGTATGCCTTGTGATGCTGTATGCCTTGTGGTGCTGTAGTGCTGTATGCCTTGTGGTGCTGTATGCATTGTGGTGCTGTATGCCTTGTGTGCTGTATGCCTTGTGGTGCTGTATGCCTTGTGGTGCTGTATGCCTTGTGATGCTGTATGCCTTGTAATGCTGTATGCCTTGTGGTTCTGTAGTGCTGTATGCCTTGTGGTGCTGTATGCCTTGGGTGCTGTAGTGCTGTATGCCTTGTGATGCTGTATGCCTTGTGATGCTGTAGTGCTGTATGCCTTGTGGTGCTGTAGTGCTGTATGCCTTGTGATGCTGTATGCCTTGTGATGCTGTAGTGCTGTATGCCTTGTGGTGCTGTAGTGCTGTATGCCTTGTGATGCTGTATGCCTTGTGGTGCTGTATGCCTTGTAGTGCTGTATGCCTTGTGGTGCTGTATGCCTTGTGATGCTGTATGCCTTGTGATGCTGTATGCCTTGTAGTGCTGTATGCCTTGTAGTGCTGTATGTCTTGTGATGCTGTATGCCTTGTGATGCTGTAGTGCTGTATGCCTTGTGGTGCTGTAGTGCTGTATGCCTTGTGATGCTGTATGCCTTGTGGTGCTGTAGTGCTGTATGCCTTGTGGTGCTGTAGTGCTGTATGCCTTGTGGTTGCTGTATGCCTTGTGGTGCTGTAGTGCTGTATGCCTTGTGATGCTGAATGCTTTGTGGTGCTGTAGTGCTGTATGCCTTGTGTGCTGTAGTGATGTATGCCTTGTGGTGCTGTAGTGCTGTATGCCTTGTGGTGCTGTATGCCTTGTAGTGCTGTAGTGCTGTATGCCTTGTGGTGCTGTATGCCTTGTGGTGCTGTAGTGCTGTATGCCTTGTGGTGCTGTAGTGCTGTATGCCTTGTGGTGCTGTAGTGCTGTATGCCTTGTGGTGCTGTAGTGCTGTATGCCTTGTGATGCTGTATGCCTTATGGTGCTGTATGCCTTGTGGTGCTGTATGCCTTGTGGTGCTGTAGTGCTGTATGCCTTGTGGTGCTGTAGTGCTGTATGTCTTATGGTGCTGTATGCCTTGTCATGCTGTATGCCTTGTCGTGCTGTATGCCTTGTCGTGCTGTATGCCTTGTGATGCTGTAGTGCTGTATGCCTTGTGGTGCTGTAGTGCTGTATGCCTTGTGGTGCTGAGTATGCCTTGTGGTGCTGTATGCCTTGTGGTGCTGTAGTGCTGTATGTCTTGTGGTGCTGTATGCCTTGTGGTTATGTATGCCTTGTGATGCTGTATGCCTTGTGGTGCTGTAGTGCTGTATGCCTTGTGGTGCTGTAGTGCTGTATGCCTTGTGGTGCTGTATGCCTTGTGGTGCTGTAGTGCTGTATGCCTTGTGGTGCATGTATGCATTATGGTGCTGTATGCCTTGTGGTGCTGTATGCCTTGTGGTGCTGTAGTGCTGTATGCCTTGTGGTGCTGTAGTGCTGTATGTCTTGTGGTGCTGTATGCCTTGTGGTGCTGTATGCCTTGTGATGCTGTATGCCTTGTGGTGCTGTAGTGCTGTATGCCTTGTGGTGCTGTAGTGCTGTATGCCTTGTGGTGCTGTATGCCTTGTGGTGCTGTATGCCTTGTGGTGCTGTATGCCTTGTGGTGCTGTAGTGCTGTATGCCTTGTGGTGCTGTAGTGCTGTATGCCTTGTGGTGCTGTAGTGCTGTATGCCTTGTGGTGCTGTATGCCTTGTGGTGCTGTATGCCTTGTGATGCTGTATGCCTTGTGGTGCTGTAGTGCAGTATGCCTTGTGTTGCTGTATGCCTTGTGGTGCTGTATGCCTTGTGATGCTGTAGTGCTGTATGCCTTGTGGTGCTGTAGTGCTGTATGTCTTGTGGTGCTGTATGCCTTGTCAAGCTGTATGCCTTGTCGTGGCTGTATGCCTTGTCGTGCTGTATGCCTTGTGATGCTGTAGTGCTGTATGCCTTGTGGTGCTGTAGTGCTGTATGCCTTGTGG
>CM060311.1:46625191-46632691 GCA_030674185.1 Monoplex corrugatus
AAAAATTACCGGCCTATCTCTAATCTCTCTTTCTTGTCAAAACTCCTTGAAAAAGTCGTCCTCAACCAGCTGAACTCTCACCTGTCTGCCAACAATCTCCTCAATCCTTTCCAGTCAGCCTACCGCCAGTGCCATAGCACTGAAACTGCCCTACTACACATTCTCAACAATCTCCTCCTTGCAACTGATACTGGCAAAGTCTCTCTCCTCACACTCCTTGATATGTCTGCAGCCTTTGATACCATTGACCATGGTATTCTCCTTTCTAGACTTCATCATACTTTTGGCATCTCTGACATTGCTCTCTCCTGGTTCACTTCATATCTATCAAACAGAAAACAAACTGTTCTCATCAATGGCACTTACTCTCAACCTGCATACCTGACCTGTGGTGTTCCACAAGGATCTGTCCTTGGCCCTGTTCTTTTCACTCTTTACATCTCCCCCCTGTCCACCATCATCAACTCCCACTCTATAAAACACCACTTCTATGCTGATGACACCCAACTTCAAGACAGTGACTCACCTGATAATATACAGCGCCTGTTGACTCGCACCACTGAGTGTTACTCGGACATTAAGAACTGGATGACACACAATAGACTTCAGCTTAATGACGACAAGACAGAAGCTATCCTCATTGGCACCCGTCAGAAACTTTCTCAGCTGCCTCCTCTTTCTCTCCCATTATGTAACACATCAGTCCCAATTTCTGATTCAGCTAAAAACCTTGGTGTCTGCATTGACTCTACTCTCTCCATGAACAACTTTGTTTCTCAAACTGCCAGATCTTGCTACTGTCATCTCCATCGTATAAGGCTGATCAGGAAGTATCTCTCTGTCGAAACAACTGCAAAACTCGTTCTCTCCTTCATAATGTCTCGCATTGACTATTGCAATTCACTACTGTCTGGTCTTCCTGCCTCCACCATTCACATCCTACAGCGCATTCAAAACAATGCTGTACGCCTTGTACTCAAAAAGAAAAAAGCTGACCACATATCTCCTCTCCTGGCACAACTTCACTGGCTCCCTGTATCAAAGCGCATACAGTACAAACTAGACACCATGTGCTACAAAAGCCTCAATAACGCAGCCCCCGATTACCTGTCAAGCCTACTTGAGATCTATCTTCCCTCACGTACCCTCCGCTCTGCCTCCGATCCTCTGACTTTTCGCTTTCCACGCACTAAGCTCAATACCTATGGTCCACGAGCCTTCTCTGTTTCTGGTCCACTCTCCTGGAACAAACTTCCTCTCTCAGTCCGTCAGCTACCTACTTTTGTCTCCTTCAAGTCCGCTCTCAAAACTCACCTTTTCTCCTCTGCATAAAATCCTAACCTCACTCAACCCCCCTCCCTATGCAGCCTGTCTCCGCTCGGAGGGGAATCACATTGTTATAATATATAATTGTATATGATATGCTCTCTATAATTTTCCATTGCTTTTATTCTTGGCTTTTATTGCTTTTATTCTTTCTCCCCATTTATAGCCATGCGTGTGTGTGTGTGTGTGTGTGTGTGTGTGTGTGTGTGTGTGTGTGTGTGTGTGTGTGTGTGTGTGTGTGTGTGTGTGTGAGTGCGTGTGCGGGCGTGTGTGTGCGTGTGTGCGTGCGTGCGTGCGTGAGTGCGTGTGTGTCTGTTTCAGCGCTTAGATTTGATTTTATCAAGATTTTGCGCTATATAAATATTGTAATTATTATTATTATTACTCTTTTTGATTTTGTTTGGCGTATTTCACATCAGTTGGATGTTATGGAAACGTTGCTGCTACCAGGCCAGACTCTCATCATATAGGCCTTGTGTATCAACATTTTGTTTTGTTACTGTTGTTGTTTTAAGCGTTCAGATTGTTTTCGGATCTGTGTAAGCAGGTTGTTTTGTCCACACTATGCAGGCGGTATGTTGCTGCACAGTCTGCATACTCCGTCGTCGGTGGGTGTGCACGCTAGGTGTGTTCATGTTTCCATCAACACCTGACACAGACACGACTTTCACATTTTTTTTACCATGCGTACTTGATGTTCTTCATTGGGATGTATACATGAAGGGCGTTCAGGCATTAATAGGTCAGCACACATGTTGAACTAGGAGATCAGGAAAATGTCCATCCTTTACCCAGTAGGCAGGAGATGCCTGGCAGGATCTACACCCATTGCAAGTCTGACGTCTTACTCACCTGAGTACCGTCTCTGTCGTGTAGTGTTGATTTTGTACCTGCAGAATCATGCGTCTGTGTCTAGACCAAACATGTCCACAAAACATTCTCTGGTGTACATGATGGACTTTCCACAAAGTTTATTAAATGTCAAATAGTACGATTGTCTAATAATATTCAGCCGCACAACGTATCAGGCGAACTGTTAAAGAACACTGGAGAAGCAGGTGTAACTGCCTTACATCTATGTACAAGAATACTCTATGGCAGGATGACTAAAAGTTACAAGAATTTGTATTACTATATAAAAATTGGAACGCCAAGGTCTGCAGTAACTATAGAACCATCGCCCTAATGTGCCACACCAGTAAAATTCTTCTAATCATCATACTGAACTAAATGAAACAAAAAGTAGAAGAACTCTCTGACTGTCAGGCTGGTTACAGATTCAACAGGGACACAACAGACATGTTATCTGTCTTACAGATTTTGATAGAAAAAGTAAGGAACAGCGAACAGGAGGATTTTATTACCTTTATTGATTACAGCAAGGCCTTTGACACTTTGTCATACACCATCAACTGTTTAACTCAATGGCAAAGATTGGATTCCCCAAACACTTGGTGTCACTTATTGCAGCATTATACGATGACCAAAAAGCGACCATCAGATGGAATGGTGCACACTGCAAATATTCTGACATTAAAAAAGGAGTCAGGCAGGACTGCATTCTTTCGCCTCATCTTTTTAACTTATCTACACAGCACGTCATTAGAGAGGCAGATTTAGAAGACATGGGAATAAAGATTGGAGGAAGAAACATCAGAAACCTGAGATGTGCAGACGACACTGCATTCACGGCAGTTAACATCACAAGCACGAAGAGAATTCTCTACCGAGTAGATGCAGCAGCTTGCAGGGCAGGTTTGAAACTGAATGTTAAAAAAACCAAAGTCATGCACACAGCAAGAAAAAAAGGCCAGGAACATCCAAACATTCAATAAATAAAACAGACTTTGAAAATGTCCAACATTTCAATTATCTAGGATCTGTAAAAGCTAACGATGGCTCCTGCACCAAAGATGTGAAAACAAGAATAGGCAAGGCAAATTAAAAATGGTCTAGTTAATAAACAGCGTATGGAAAGACAGAGGGCTTCCCAAAGATTTAAAACAAAGAATCCTGAAAATTTTATTTTTGTCCTGTTTTAATGTATGGTTGCAATGCCTGGACCTAAGAAAAAACGAAGAAAATAAAATTCAGCAGAAATGTGGCTCTGTAAACGATTTCTCAGAGTCAAATGGACAAACAGAAGAACGAACGATAGCGTGTTAATCAAAGGAACTGAATGTCAGGCGCCAAGCTGCTGACAGAGATCAACAAAAGAAAGCTGAAATATGTAGGCCATGCGATCAGAAACACCAAAACAGATCTAATGTCAACGGTCTTGCAGGGGAGGAGAAGATAGGGACGACTGCACACCTATTTCAACAGTTTCAGCTTCAGTTTCAGTTTCAATTTCTCAAGCTGACGTCTCCGCGCTCGGAATGAACCCCGTATGCACTATCGTCGCAGGTGCCATGTGATGGAGAAGATCCAGAATGATCACAGCACAAGCCTTAAGCCTGCATATAAACTCAATAGCTGGCCAGGTCCTGAGGTCCTACCTAGATAGTTCCGTAATCCTGTGGTCGTAGGGGAGTGAGGTGGCAGAGACCTCAACTTTTCCCAGGGCAAGCACCACGAGAGTGGCGTCTATCCCCTCTCCCTCACTTCAAATTCATATTCATATTCACATTTTTTTTAAACCAAGATTTCAGAAAGGCAAGAAGGCTTATTGGTTTTCAAGGGGTGGGACCTGGGAAATCAACCTATCTCTCCAATAATTTTTACAAAGGCAGCCGGGCAATGCCCTGCTTTTCACGATTTTCAACTGCCGTGGGATCTTTAGCGTGCGCAGCCAGAAGGTACACGGGTCCGACTCGTTTTTCGTCCCCTTCAGAAAGACTAGACATTCAGTTCGATTTTCTTGTCAAACTGAGGAGAAAAGTCGTGGCCTGGAGCGAACCCTGGAACCTCAAGCTTAGTTATTGGCAGGCGAATTTTTCAAAATCGGCGAAGTCTGTGGTCTGGGGATCCAGGAGGTCGCCCACAGATGTCTCAATCGTGTGACCTGGAGAAAACATGAAGTCGAGCGTGGCTCCTACCTCTGATCCCGGCAGGGGAGAGAAGTGAGAGGTGAGTTTATGGATACATAATCTAATATATTACTAAGTCTATCTAATTTTGTTTTTATTTTTCTTCTGATATCATTTATATGCTTGGACGACTGAAGATCAAATAAACGTCGTCTTCTCTTGATATTTTTCGTGTAATAGATGCATTAAATCACGATCATGAAACACCTCTGCCATTTTCTCCTGCTGGACAATACGCTTGGGAAGTTGTCTACTTGTTTGTTTTTTGTTTTTTTTTGGTTTTTATTTGTTTGCTTTTGTTTTTGTTGTGTGTGTGTGAGTGAAAGAGAGAGAGAGTGTGTGTGTGTGTGTGTGTGTGTGTGTGTGTGTCTGTGTCTGTGTGTCTGTGTGTGTCTGTGTGTGTGTGTGTGAGTGAAGAGAGAGAGAGTGTGTGTGTGTGTGTGTCTGTGTGTCTGTGCTAAGTGTTGTGCATTTATTCCTTTTTGTCTTTTGTATTCGCTTAACAAAGGCCAGTTGGCTGAAAATTAGCGCCTGTCTTGCATTGTTAAAATAAAGACGCGTTATTCCTTTTTTGTGTTTTTCAGGTTGCTGTAGCCTACAACTATACAACCAGGTCGTCTACACCGTGACGTGCACATTTAACATATCGGTGTCGCACAAGTGCAAAATGCAAAATTCAAATCCATATATGTATATGATCAAAGGCGTATATTTTTTTCTTACCACTGATTAGACAAATATTTGTTTAGTTTTTATTTATTCATTATTATTGTTGTTGTTTTTTTAATGAAATACGCAATGTCGTTGTATTTTCATACTGGAAAACGCTTGGCATGTTTCCCCTTGAGTTACCCTTTTCGTGTGTCATGATAAATTTGAGTAAATAACGACTACACCCAACAGCAGCTCTCCTTGTACTGTCCAGGCCTTTCTCATCAATAAGAGAGGTCGTTCTGGTGCGCACACACACACACACACACACACACACACACACACACACACACACACACAGTATAGAATTGGGCGACCCTTAGCTGGTCTTTGTTGATGTTGTAGTTGTTGTCTTTGTTTTGTTGTTTGTTTTTGTTTTGTTTTCTTTTCTTTTGCTTTGTTTTGTTTTTCTTTTTGTTCGTGGACCGCAGCTCTCACATGGGGGCTTTTTGTGAATGGCCGTAGTTTTTGTTCGTTTTATCATACCGCCATTAAGGCAGCCAGATGCGATTTCGTGGATATGCATGCTGGGTGTTTTCGTGATTCGATAATGCCATCATCTGACGTGGCTTACAGGATCTTTGACTGTTTTGTTTTAATGTGTGTATTTGTAGTTCTGTGTGCATCAGTACACACGAAAGAGGTTCAGGCATTAGCAGGTCTCAAATTACGTTGACCTGGAAGATTGGAAAAATCTCCACCCTTTGACCCCTGGGCGGCTCCCAATCAGGTTCGAACCCAGACCTTCCATTTGAAAGACCCGTGTTGCGTCATCTGACGACTATCGCGCCCGTCGTACCTGGGCTGAAAACAAGGACATTATAAACAATTCTATTTATAACGTCTTTGGTTGAAACGCTTTTCACTTTTTTAAGTCTCATCATCATCATCATCAGGTGCCTTGCAACATGGCGTTGGCGATCATGGCCTTCCATCTGTTTTTATCTCTTGTTGCCTCAAGTACCTCCTCCACCCTCTTTGTCTTCAGCCACTCTGCAAGTCCGTCCAGTATCTTCTCCCTGGGTCTACCTAGTGCGCTCTTTCCCTCCAGCTTTCCTGTTGTGACCAGGTGCTCCAATTCCGCTTTCCTCATAAAATGGCCTATAGATGTTGCCTGTCTTTTCCTAATCTTCCGTATGAATGATCTTCTTGTGTCTGCCTCCATCAAGGCTGTCTCGTTTGTTTTCTTTGCTGTCCACGGAACTCTCAACATTCTTCTTAGAAACCACATCTCGGCTGCCTCAATCTTGTTCTGACTTTGCTTGTTGACTGTCCACGCCTCGCAAGCGTACAACAGTATTGGTTCTTTATAACATTCAAGAACTCTCTTCCTGATATTAATTGAAAGGCATCTGTTGGTAAGAATGCTTTTCATCTTCTTGAATGCTGTTTTGGCTTGGCCGATTCTGCTGGCTATTTCTGGTGTGCATCTGCCGTCTTATGAAATGATCGTTCCCAGGTATTTAAACTTATCAACCTGTGCCGTTTGCTGTTATTTTGCATGAGGGGATTTCATGTTTTTTACTGATCACCATGACTTCAGTCTTCCTGCTGTTTAGTTCCAACCCCTTACCTTTCCTTTCTATTTCTAGTATATTCACAAGGTTTTGTAGGTCCCTTTTATTTTCTGCAATTAGCACGGTGTCATCTGCGTATCGAATGTTATCATTTTTCCTCCAACCTTTACTCCAGGGTCTTCCTCTAGGTTTCTCATGATGTTTTCGCTGTAAAGTGAAAACAGATCTGGTGACAAAACACAACCCTGTCTGACTCCTCTTTTGATGTTTTGGAGAGAGCTTATGTCGTTTTCTATTATTGCAGCTGTTTGTTCCCAATACATATTTCTGATTATTCGTAGATCTTTTCCATCAATATTGAATCTTTCTAGTTGGTTGATCAATTCTTCATGTCTTACCCGATCGAAAGCCTTGGTATAATCAACAAAGCATAAATATAAATCCTCATTCATCTCGATTGACCTCTCTATAATTCTTAGGATGTATGATGGCATTAATAGTTCCTTTCCCTTCCACAAATCCACACGTTTTTAGTCTAAGGGAAGTAATTCTAACATGGCCGCATGTTTTAGTTTGGCTGGCGTTATCTGCCTACTTGTGGTGAACCCGACTAGGACTGGCTGGCTCTGGCAAAGAGAGTACTACGGTAGGTACTGGCACGTGCGTGTACGTGTAGAGGGGCTACGTGAAGAGAGAGAATCTTTTTCTAGTTTGCAGTTGAGTGAGTATGACGTTTTAAACTTAACTAAGTGTGACAAGCAAAACCTGCACATGCAAATGATTTCACCAGATAGATTTCTTCCTTTTATCTCTTTAATCCCCTCATCACTGTACGGCGGCGTAACGGGTTACGGAGAAACCGTAGCTGGTTGAGATGGTTGAATGTCTGATAATCCCATGGATTTTTTTAAACGTTC
>CM060311.1:46637691-46692691 GCA_030674185.1 Monoplex corrugatus
CAATAAGGTACGTATGCATCCCAAAAATGCATAGTATGTATTCCAAAAATACAAAATACATATCCCAAAAATGAAAGTATGAACATCAAAAGAACAGAACCAGACTGTTTAACATTAAATTGATATAGATTAATTCTTGGAGCTACTACTATGCTGATTTTCCTTAAGTTTTCTGAGTCGTTTATGGGGAGCAAGACACCAATGCACAGATTACAAATCTTCACGAATGGATGTCTATATCATGGTGCAAATTAAAATCAAGCATGATTAGCCATCCGCTCAGGGGAGACTACAATTCCAATGCACAATGATGCGAGTGCTTATCGTCCCAGTAATGCTGAAACAAACTTACACATATTATTGCATATAGATATATATATCAAATTTTCATTGCTTCCTTAATGTTTCATGTCTTATAGTTTCTTTTCATCATAGCTGTAGGAGTTGGTATGTATTTGCTTTACAAGCGTCTCTGTCTGTCATTTATGCTTTTGAGAAGCACTGAGAGCCAACTGCACTGAATTCTAATTTGCACAGCGACCTTTACAAATCAATTAGAAAGACAAAGTCATGTACGAAGAACGGTAGAGAAGAATTGGACAATAAGAACCTGACATTCAAATCAACAAAAACAAATAAAACAAAATAAAAAAGAAACAGTATTGGCCTGACCACATACTTAGGAAATATCCACCAATCATAGTTTGATACACTCAAATTCAATGGACCACCAATGATATGAAATCATTTAGCATATTTTTTCCTTTTTCATTGTACAAGTTTTCTTTTTTCATTGTTGGGGCATGTGGTGAGCTTTCCTTGGGCACTGTGGGTATGGGCGCTGCGTCAGCTGCGACCACAGACAGCAATCCAACTCTGCGCTCTGTTTTGTTTGATTTTTTACGTAATGGTATAACACGACTTGTTGCTTGCTTCAATTCAGAGCCAGTGTTGGTATGTTTTTCGCCAGGGCACTCAGACTGTCAACCACTCACTTGTCGTTTATCACAACTGTTAACATACATCCAGCTCTCCTACTGTTATTTCATGGGTCCTCGGCCTTGAGCATAGCACTCCTTTTTGTGATTCAACTGGACCCCTCATGCAAGAAAACTGCACACAATCATTCACTCCCTGATAAACCACCCCAAACTACTGATGATGCAAGTTCCACATTTCAACATGAAGATACTGTCTGCCCTATGATTGGCATCTTTCTCACGTTTATCATTAGTATATTACTGCATCTGGTAGATGTTCATCCCAACCCCGGTCCTCAGAACATTACTTTTAATGGATTATCTGTCTGCCAGATTCTGTCTATTCAATGTGAATTGAGCTGCTTTGACATAATCACTGTATCAGAAACCTGGCTTTTAGATACTATTAGTAACGATGATAATATTATCCTAATCCCTGGCTTCCAGCCACCAGTTAGATGTAACAGATCACACCAGACTTACATCGGTGTTGCTGTGTATGTAAAAAATAACTTAGTTTGTAAGCCTCGGCCTGATTTAAGTGTTCCGCACCTGGAGGCAGTGTGGATAGAGACTAGATTAGGCCAAGAACCTTTACTGGTAGGTACATTTTATAGAGCCCCTGGATCTCTTGTAGCTTACTGGAATCTAATCGACCAGTCTGTACAATTAGCAGGTAACACAACAAGCAAATTCATTATCTTAGGAGATTTTAACGCTGACTGTACTCTCCAACCACTACCACATCTCCAAGACCTTATGACAACAAATAACCTTTACCAAATTATTAATAAACCAACCCACACAACTGACACTTATTCAACAACAATTGATATAATCCTTACTCCTTGCCCTAACCTCATCCAAGCATCTGACATGCTACCACTGGTCTGTAGTGATCACAGTGTCCCATATGCTGTTTTAAAGAATAAGCACAAAACTCACACAAAATACAAACATTCTTTCTATGACTATGGTAAATTAGATGTAGAAAAACTGATTGGTGAGCTGGGCTTGATGGATTGGGATTCTATTGTCAACTTGGAATCGATTGATGCTGCTGCTAAACATGTTTCTGATCGGATAATGTCTGTAGCCCAGTTATGTATGCCAGTGAAAGAAGTATTAGTCAATGATCATGACTCGCCTTGGATAACAAATGAAATAAAAAAATTAATCGAAAGAAAAAATAATATCCACAGACGAGCAAAAACGTTAAATTCAGATTGGGCTCGGGCACTATTTTGAAAAACTTGAAATGATTTGACAAATGTTATCAGACGTAAGAAGGCAGAGTATATGTCAGAACTTGACAGTTAAATTTCTTCTCCAAACATGTTTGGGACTAAAGATTGGTTAAATCACATATGTCAAAAAAAGGCATGCCCCAAGATGATATTCCCCCTATCGAAGATAATAACATGATACATTATTCCTCAAAAGACAAAGTTGAGGTATTTAACAAATACTTTACTGATCAATGCACAACAGAAAATGCAAATGAAGCCCTACCAAGAGTAAATGAACTGCATAGTTCAATTAACGAGTCAACTGTCACAAATGACATTGTACTAGATATATTAAAGCATCTTAACAACAAAAAAGCTGTAGGCCCGGACTTGTTGCATGACAAGCTACTCACTGCTGCTGCTGAAGTTATTAGGGAACCACTAACACATCTCTTTAATCATTCACTTAGAGAAGGTAAATTCCTTACTGTTTGGAAAACAGCCAATGTAACACCTATATACAAGAAAGGAGATAAGCAAAAATGTGAAAACTATCGCCCTCTTTCACTGCTTAGTTGTATTGGTAAAGTCTTGGAAAAATGTGTTCAGCAGCATGTATTCAAGTAGGCTACCTTATTGATAACAATCTTTTGACCGATGCCCAGTCTGGATTTATTCCCAAAGATTTGACTGTCTTCCAGCTAACAAATATTAATGACGATTTTTGCAAATTTCTCAATTCTCAAACAACCGCACAGGCAGTTTTCTTTGACATATCTAAGGCTTTCGATAAGGTATGGCAATGAGCATTTTTGCACAAAATGTCTGCCCTAGAATACAAGGACAGTTACTTGAATGGTTCAAAGATTACTTGGAGAATTAAGAACAAGCACTCGTTTTAAAGGGAAGTAAATTAGCATATCGCCCAATAAAAGCAGGAGTACCTCAGGGATCTGTCCTTGGCCTGGTCTTATTCCTTACTGACATTAACGATATTGTCCAAGATATTGAATCCGTAGTAAAATTGTTTGCTGATGACACTAGTATGTATATTGGACTAGAGAACACGAATACAAGAACTGAAATACTGAACTCAGATCTCAAAAAAATCAACAGCTGGGCAAGTAGATGGAAAATAAAATTCAACCAGTCTAAAACCAAGTTGATGACAATCTCTAACCGCATAGCACCAGACACACAGCCCTTGATATTCAATAATGAGACCCTGGAGGAAATAGACTCCCACAAACATCTTGGAGTTATCATTCAAAATGATTGCAAGTGGGATCTCTATATTAAGTTTACTCTATCCAAATGTCATGTTCTCATAACCTGCCTCCATTCATTTAAATACCTCAGCCGTAAACCCCTTGAAATGATGTATAAGTCTTTTATCATGCCACATTTTGACTTTTCTGATGTTATCTGGGATAATTGTACTAACGAACAAGCTGACGCATTAGAAAATATACATCTTGATGCTCTTCGCACCACTGTTGGAACTGTCCGTGGGACAAGTCATCAAAAATTGTATGCTGAATCAGATTTACGTCATTGAAAGAAAGAAGAAGACACCATAAAATAATCTTTTACTTCAAAATAGTCCAGGGAATTGTCTCAACATGTTCAATAAATCGCCTACCTGAGCTTGTTGCACGCATCAACCCATATCATCGCAGACGCCCCCTTGAAAGGCAAATGCCTCGTTGTAGACTAGACATATACAAATCTTCTGGAACAATCTTCCTGACAACGTCAAACTGTCAAATTCTATCAGCTTTCTTAAACGTTTCCTTAGCTCTGATGACAGCTTTGTACCCAAACATTTTTACTCACAAAACAGAGGTTTGGAAAGTATTCTATGCAAACTTAGACTGGAAATGAGTGACCTAAACAATGATCTCTTTCATCGTCACCTCAGAGATAATCCCTCGTGTACCTGTGGTTTCACAGTGGAAGATGCTTCATATTTTTAGTCAAGATGCCCATTCTTCCAACAGGCACGAAATGTAACTATACAACTACTGCCAGATGAAATAAAAAATAATGTGTCAAGACTAGTGTCTGGCAGTTCTGACAAAAACACACAGGGAATATGGAAATAATGACTACGGTCTGTAATTTCATATCAATGTCACAGATTTTTCTTAAAGTAAGGAATTTACCAAAGTCGTTATATCTGTTATTAGCCCGCCGCATTCAAAGAATGCGAAGCAGACTATTAATTTTGTTTGTGTCTGTTTTTTTTTGTGTTGTTTGTCTGTCCCAGCAAGGGAGAAAACTCTTTCTCTCTTGCTCTTCCTTCGTTTTCAGTGTTGTTTGAGTTTCTATACTTCAGCGGCAGACTTTATGGCATATTCGGCGATAGCCTTGTTCTGTATATGATGAGTGCACAGTTCATGACCCTGCCCTGGCATTCAGCGATATTGCCTGTTGCTGTCTCATTGCCCCTGGCCTGGTGCCGGTCCACGCATATGCGTGGGATCTCACAATGCCCCTCAATATCATATTTTTGATTTTTTGTTCTTTTCTTTTGTTACATATAATGTATAATGTTATTGTATCTTCCCAGATTTGTTGAACTTTCTATTGCTGCAGCAATTCATTTGTAAATTCTATACACTATGAATACAGTTCATAAGCTTCTGCTTGTTGTATTCAATGTCCTGTTGTATGCTGCAATGTTTTTCCTTCAATAAAAAAAATCTGTTACAAAAAAAAATTCAATGGAACCCACAAGGGAAATGACACAGAAGATGTCCATGTTACAGTCATGGTGGGTGATAGAGTATGGAGGTTGTTTTATCTGAAGCGTCGTCCCATAACAGACCAAGAGAGGGGAACTGTGTCAATTATCTGTGTTCCAACAGAAGCAGCACGCTTTACACTGGGTCAGCCTAACGTGTTTAGAAACACAGTTAGAGGATCTTAGTCTGATTTTTAACAGACAACAAATGAAGGAGGAAATGGAGAAAATGAAAATGAGATGGTGAATGAATCAAACTAGACTGATCTGATTTTAAAAGATATGGTCATGAACTTTACATACTGATCAAGAAAATGACTGAAAAAGGAATCTAATCAGTGTCCTGAAGTAAAGCCAAACTGAGAAATATTTGCACAGACAAAAATCATTTAAATTAAACAACATGAGGCAAACTTGGCATACTCTGTACAGTTTGAATATAAAAATCTAACAAATAGAAGAGAATTTTTTTTTTTTTTTAAAACAGACAGGGAATTTGCTAATGATAAAATACAGTTATCCACTACGATTCAAAAACAAGATGGCAGTTGTAGACATGGAAGTGGCATGGGGGGGGGGGGGGGGGGGGGGGTTGTGAACACAGAGGCTGCACTGGATTTAAGGAAATTCAAATTTTTAACAATGAAGAAATTCACATTTTGTCATAGTGACTAGATGACAACAGATTATCACAGAGATGGACAGATATAACTGATATGCCTTCAGCACCAGCAGTACTACAATAATTACTTTATCACAAGATTAGGTACAGTTCACAAGGTATAAATCTGACAACTCTCTGTCTCTCTCCTGATTTCTGTCTACTGATATTTCAGTCGATTGTTAAAATCTACTGTACACCTAAAAAATACATTGTTTTGCCTCTTCTTTAGAATCTACACATATCATTATGTTGATATATTCTTTGGCATTTTCTGACTGCACATGTATGACTACACACAGCATGTAAGTTTCAAAGACTTTGATTTGCACACAACTCACACTGTCACACTAACATATAATGTCTCAGAAAAGAATGGCACTCATGTAAAAACAGAAAACACATGCATCAATTACAAACATTTGATATCAGAAAACACATGCATCACCTATAAACATCTGAGGTCAGAAATATTATATATATTTGACACTTCATTCTGGTGAGCTTGAATTTTCACAAGTATTGATAAAATTGTTGACTGAGCATCACGATACATGATGCAAATTGTAATTTGGCGAAAGTGTGTCTCTGAACATCCAAAACTTTCACAGATGATCGATGTTGACAGTATTACAATGATTTGGCAAAATATCTATGGGCACTCATTAGTTAGCACCAATATTGTACAAATTAATACACGAAAGTCAGCACATGCAAAGTATGCTCACCAAACATTAACTTGATGGTTAGTCACTTAGTGGTACAATAACAAACTGTATGTAAAAAATCCATATTCTGCATAAATATATGTTTGTTTAAACCAAACTATATGTAAATTGTATCTGAAGAACAGAACTGCAGCAAAACTGTGTCAAAGCATGACCAGAACCTGAAATAAAGTTACTTCCCTTGAACTGTTTCTACTGCTAATCATGAGCTCCTGCAGTACAGTTTGTATATCACTGACTAACTTGTTATCACTGACAAACAGCATCATAACTACTGCTTTTAAGAAAAAGCATATCAAAAACCAGTCAAAACATAACATGGAAAATACTACTGAACACTCGGTACCATAAATTGTCTCCACTCGGTACCATAAATTGTCTCCAAACTAATCATTTACAGGTATATCGCTAAGACATTTTCATAAAAGCAATTTTACTAAACTTTAAAACATAACACACAAGAATACAAATTATAATATCAAATGAACTTTTTCTATCCCTAACTTGCCATTTCACAGTTAATTACAGAGAAATATGTCAGAAGTTTCTCCTTCTCTTATTTCACTTGTTTCTCCTGTACAAAAAGGAATGTTTATCCAGACGTTCCTGTTAACCGCCATACATTCTCATCAACTCCATCAATCAAAACTATTAATTCATAAACACCTAAAATAAACACACACACATACAACCACATGATACTTTACACATCCTGTCTGAATATAACAAAACAAAGCAAACCCGAAGAAACACAAGAAAAAAAGGTCTACGCACTGAATGTTATTGCTTCATAACAAATGCAATCTAATGCAAACAGTAAATGTCTACATGTTCATGTACATGCAGACAAGAAAGATGGAGCTCATCTGCTCAAGAGCAGCTCTGAGTCCTGCACCTTAACAAGATCCTCCCTTGAATGGAGGTCCCTCTCCTCCTCCTTGTCATGTCAGGGGACAATGGAAGAAAGACAGTGAGAACTCTTCAGACCACCTATGTCCAAGGCAGTTGGCAGGGAAAACAAAACACACCAAAACAGTCATATTCATCACAAGATGTGGCTTGACCATATACACAGCATATGACAGAAGAAGAAGAATTACAAATGTCATTTAGAACATTATCTTTCCAATCCATACCTAGCACCTTTGATACAATTGAGTTCTAAAGAAAACACTACTGGCAGCTACACAAAACATGCAAATCTATACTTTTCCATCTTCGGCTATTATGACAAATTTGTACTGGTGTTCTAAAGGACTTCATTTAGAATGATGTACATGTATGCAATTCAATAACAATAAACACAATATCAGGTTTGGTGCTGTCATCAAGAGGGCACTTCAGTACAGTTACCAAACTGTACACACTTCAAACCTTTACTAAATGCCCAACAGTTCACAAGATGCATAACTAGAAGCACCTGAGATGTCAATGCTAATGCCTTTTGTGCTGATGAAAAAGACACAAACAAAAAGAGGAAGGGAGAGAGAATGAGAGAGACACGACAGACAGACAGACAGACAGACAGAGTGAGAGAGAGTGCGTGTGTGTGCGTGTGTGTGTGTGTGTGTGTGTGTGTGTGTGTGTGTGTGTGTGTGTGGTGTACAAGACACAGAGAAGAGAGAGTGAGAAGAGGGTGAGAGAGAGAGAGAGAGAGAGTGTGTGTGTGGTGTGTGTGTGTGTGTGTGTGTGTGTGTGTGTGTGGTGTGTGTGTGTGTGTGTGTGTGTGTGTGTGTGTGCATGTGTGTGTGTGTGTGTGTGCATGTGTGGTGCATGTTGTGTGTGTGTGCGTGTGTGTGTGTGTGCGTGTGTGTGTGTGTGTGTGTGTGTGTGTGTGTGTGTGTGTGTGTGTGTGTGTGTGTGTGTGTGTGTGTGTGTGTGTGTGTGTGTGTTTGGGAATATTATTCAGACTTGCCCATTTCTTCTTCAACTGCTGCAAGACTTTTAGTGTGTGTAAAGCCCAGCCACAAAGTGACGGGAATGTAAAGTCATTCTCACCTGCAGCAGTGCTGTTCTTGTCACTCACAGGCTTTACACACCATCAAGCTTGTATGCTTACCATGTTTAGTTACTGCAATGTGTATCCCCCTCACCCCTTCAGTCAATGACAGCACTACTTGTTAAGCAAGTGGGACGGGATGGATCTGAAAGCTTGTCACAAGACTGCTGGAGGTAAAGACAATTATATTGTAAATATGGGAATCACCCTTCATGCTGAGAAAGTGATTGAAAATCTGCTTGTCTGTTACGTTTGTTTGGTTTTAAACAGTAAAATCAACCAGTCAGGCATGTCAGCCAACCTGATAAACTAGCAGTCAATCAACCAACCTAATTTTCAAAAGACAACAGCAGAGCTATCACACCAAGAAGGACAGTTGCCCAGATGATCCGTGACCCATCTCTGCCAGAACTTCCACCACTGGTAGAGTCTGACACTTGGTTCACCTTCATGGAAAACCCAGACTCTGCCACATCAGACTCTCTGTGGTACACAAACAGCATGTCCCTGGAAGTGCTCGTGTACATGATGCTGGATTTATCAGCAGAACACGTTGGGGTTATTTCCGCGGAGTTATTTGCAATGTTGCCATCATAGACACGAAAGTTGGCATAGGAGCAGGTTTCTTTGTTGAAATTCACACCATCCTTGTCAGTTGCCCAGTCCACTGACACAATAACTGCATTCTCTGAAAAACAGAACACAATATGTTTACCATCATAAACACAAAAAGCAACAAGTATAGTAAGCCCCAGCAGCAGTACAGCTTTTTAGCAGTAATAGCAGGAGCAGTAGTCATAATAGGTAGCAGCAGTGGTGTAATGGCACTAACACTAATAATAATAGAAGTAATAGTGAGTAATAGTAGTGATGGCAAGTCATGGTAATAGTAATGGTTGTAAATTTTAATGGTGTTGGTAGTGTACAATGGTGATGGTCGTAGCACAAGCACAGCAGCAACAGAAGCAGTAACAATAGTAGTACCAGTAAGTAGTAGTAGCAGCAGTAGTACTAGTAGTGCTACTAGTGGTAGGAGTTGTGGTAAAAGCATTAATACTAACAGAAATACTTCCTACTAATTCTTGAGTTAATATGTATTACATGCTTAACTAATAATAATAAATAGCTTTTGCTTATCATCATGAATGTCTGCATCCTCTACTTCATGTATGTAGCTGCATAATACTTTTGTGTGAACTATTCAAATCTACATCATCACATATTTTATCACAATGGCTGCAGAATAAGAAGTGAAAACTGTAATACACAACCATTGCCTATGAACTGTATTATTCTACTGGCCCTAAACTGAACCTATTCTCCGATATAATTGTATGCATACTGATACTATCCCCCCCCCACACACACACACAAACAAATACATGGCAGACATGCAAAATTAGAGGGTGATTTGGGAGAAGAGACTATCACAATGGCTTTCAGTTAGTTTTTTGAAAATGACAAAGAAGAAGAAGAATATAATGATGATGATTATGATGATGATGATAAAAGAAATCATCACCAAAGATGGATGTTGTCTAAAGACATACAATGATGTGTAAATCACATATAAAAACTAATATTACAAGAATTACAACCACACATACCTCTCCAACTCATACACATACTGTAATTGTTGTTGCTTTTATCATTAAGTTTATTAATAGTGTCACTATCAGGCACTATACTAAAGCCTATATTTTCCCTTCCCATTTTACTTCATTGTTTTCTTCTTCCCATCTTACCTTTATCCTTTGCAGTAAAAAGCCACTGGCAGACCTGTCCATTCTGAATGTCTCCCTGAGGTATGGGCATAAGAACAACATATTCCCCCATGTATCTGGAACCTTGTACAGTCCTTCGTTCAGGGTAACCTTGACACGGAGACCTTAAGACAGATGTGTAATTCAGCAGAAACGACCTTCTAAGTGCTGTAGTTCTGGTATGTAATGTAATGTTCATGGTTTGACCCTCACTCCACACTGGGAACATGCTACCATTACAAATGCTGACTTCGTGGCCATTGACAATCAGGTAATCCTTGTTATCACAGTCCTCCAGAAAGTCCCGGGTTTCTAAAGGGTACAGTTTGACAACAGTGCTTGTGCGAGTTCTGATCTCCCACTGACATGTCTGCTCCTGCCCAGCACCCTGGGGACTGAAGGATGAGCCTTTGAGCATGTGTTTTTCATTAAAATAGACTTTCAACCTGAGTGGAATGGAAGGACAAGACTCAACTGACCAGTATTTGAAGTAGAAATATTGATAGGCGCCACTAGAATTGTCAGACCTCATTGTGACAAAAACTGATCCAGAAGTGCTGCTATAATCAAAGCGAATACCAGGGTCTTTGCATAGAGGTACAATGACAGGGCTTGCAGAAGTGTTTTGGTTTGTGAGAACAAAGTGATCCCCTCCTCCACATACATGAGACTCATCTGGTCCGTAACTAAAAGTCCTAATCTGCAGATGTACCAGACCTTCATCAGGAGACCTGAATTCCCATTTACATTCTAAGTTGTCAGGAAATCTGCTGAGTAAACCTGCTGATGCTGGATTATAAGTATCACTGTCATCTTGTATTCCTGGGTGGACGATGACAACTTTTCGTTCATGTCTTGGACACACCTCATCCTTCCATACAAAAGGCAAAACATACATGAAGACAAAGTTCCCTGACAAAGCAGACGTTGTGTTCAAGGTCACAAGTATTGACAATCCAGGTCTACCTACCACTGGACTGTAACGGCTTTGATTTGCATTAGTTAAATGGTCAACACACTCCAGTTTCAAACAGTTGAGACTGCCAGTAGCAGGATCCTGTTCGGACACAGAGAAAACCTCGTTGTTACAGGCCAAGGCATCTGGATTAGCCATGTCTGTGATCACTATCTGGTTACTCATGGTGGCATTTCCTGCAGGAATCAGCCAGCTGCACAATGCTCCATGGGGATGTGTTTGATCAAATGTGAGATTAACCACTAAATCATTTCCATCAATGTTACCAAGAACCACCTCTTGGCCACACTCAGTTGCTACATATTCTAGACTCATATTTCTGCAGTCTGACTGTTTTGGAACAACTGTCAAGATAACCAGTATGCTGGTGAAGACAACGACACTTCTTGCTACACCCATGCTGCTTTCTGTTATCAAAGACTTCTTTTTTTTTTAATGTTTTACACAATATAACACAAAAATCCTGAAGTTAATTTTTGTTTACGGAAAATACGCCTTTTAACAGTAACTCAACGCCTACAAAAGCACAGGTGAAATTTCAATGCCAGTAGAGAGTTCAGGAAATCCTGTTATTGGTATTCTGGTATTCTGTATTGGTAATCAGATGTTCCAAACGTCTTCAAAGAGGTGCACGGAAATCAGTCATTCAGAAGCTTCTCCCCAACAATCTGTGGATGAAAACAGAATAGAATCATCATTTTTGTTGTTGCAATATACTGAGTAATATCAGGTGCAGATTTAGAGGAGCAGCAGCAAGAGGAAAAGGAGGGGCTGGTGAAGAAAAAGTATATGGAGAGGAAGAAAAAGGTAAAGAAGACAAAAATGAGGAAGGAGAAAATGATGAAGATGAAATTTAAAGGAGGATGAAAAGATGAAGATGAAAAGGAAGAATAAGATGATGTAAGATAAGAGAAAGTGGAAAACAATGAAGATTCAAAGGAGAACAAAAATTATGAAGACGAGAAAGAAAATAATGTAGATATATAAAAAGATGAAGATAAAAAGAAAGGGACAGAAAACAATGATGAAATGAAGGAAGCAGGAAATGAGGACAATAAATAAGAAGTGGGTGAAAACAATGCATGCAGATAAATAGCAAGAGGAAGAAATGGTGAAGATGATATGTAAAGGAGAGTAGGAAACAGTGAAGATCAAAAGGAAGGGGAAGAAAACAATGAAGATCAAAAGGGAAGGGGAAAAGACAATAAAAGCAGCGCAGATGTGATGCGTCTACAGTGTTGGCTAGTGACTGCGTGCTTGTCCCCTCTCACTTTCAGCCTGCACTGCTGGCTGGCACTGCTGCTTGCAGCTATACGAAAAGAATGCATAAGTCTCTCCCTGTCAGTACATAGCCTCTCCATCACCAAGTCCTATGTAGGTATGTGCGAAAACCGGGCTCCGCGCAGCCGCGAGTGTTCGATGAAAAACTGAGACGCGTTCCGGCGCTTTGACGGAAGAGTGTCCACGTATCGGACCCGTGATTGGTCATTATCTACGGTCATTAATCGAAACAATACGTATCACGCTGGGACGTTAATACCACCGAAGAAGAAGATGTCAGGACGCTAAACATAGGTGGTGCTATAGCCTCCGATTGCGATTCTTTCATTTTGCGCTGTCACGCGAGAGCAGACGGACATTTGGCTGACCACTTGGTTGTAACCGCTGCAAACTTCGAAGGTATGTGATTGATTTTCGTGAAAATTTTATGTTTTTGTAGACTAATCCCCCTTCTGTTGACATGCCAAATTTAAAACAAATCTATCCAGTGGCTAATAGTTAGATTGGTCCCGCTAGGTGTATGGTGTACCGAGGCGATGGTGCGCGTCATGCCGCCATATTGTTGGTCGATCTTAGGCAAAGACTGAACGACTAGATCTACGTACTGCTGATAACAAACTTGTTTATATTGAGATGGCAATGTTTTGGGCGATGACACAAACTGATTTTATCAATGATAGTTTTCGTTGTGAAAAAATCAAAAATGATTTTGTTTGTGTGTGTAATCGGCGACGAAGACTTATCAGAATATCAGTTGGCAGAAGCTTGGCACGCCCCTTCAGACCACTTTATCAGCATCAGATCATCTTGTTGCATGGACTGTTTGTTTATTGAAATCATTAGTCTGGTTGTTATGACAATTTTTTGTATGAAAATACAGATCCCAGTAGCTTGGCACAACCAGTCTGACCATCTCATTACATGATCATGATGACTAGTCAAAATCAGGTCTACTAGACAGATCTGTTTGCATAGATTCTTTGTTTAGCCCTACTGAGATAATTCATCTGCTTTGTATGACGTTGATTGTCTGTTACTTTTGAGATTTTTTTTTTGGTAACTAAAGACAAAATTAAAACTTAATGGGTCATTTGTTGTTTTTCCTTAATTCAACATTGATTCAAACAGTAGAAGAGAAACATTTAGGCCTAAGTCTATTTATGTAGGCTTTTAAGCAAAAATGTTTAGGTTTGTTAAGTTTTAGTTTATTGAAACTTTTTTCTTCACATGTTTATTCCTCATAATGCATTATATATTTCTTTGAACAGTTGGTTTGGAATTTTTTAAAGTCACAAGTAATGATAATGATTACGATAATGGGGCACTAGTATTTAATGCATTAGGCCTAAGCATGTTAAATGAGCCTGCTGCATTTGTGTGTGTGTGTGTGTGTGTGGTGTGTGTGTGTGTGTGTGGGTGTGTGTGTGTGTTGACATTCCACTGTGTGTGTGTTTGTGTGCGCGCATGTGTGTGTGTTCCTGTGTTCGTATCTATGAAAAATTAGGTCACGAGTTCTTCCTGTCTTCTATTTATATTTGATTACTTGATTTACGTCTTCATAAATTAATTATTTATTGAGGCCCATTTATTTTATCTATTCATATTATTTTCCTTTCCAAGAAATGTCACCAAAGAAGAGGAAGGCACCACAGCCAGAGAAACCTGGAAGCATGCGTCAGTACCTGATGGACAACTTCAGTTTACCTAGTAGTAGTGCTACAGCTATAGATGTAAAGTGTAAAAATGGGCATGTACTCAATATTTATGCACAGAATGAAAATAGACTCACAACAACTGTACGAATTGTTAAAGAGACTTTTGGTATTATAACCACTAGGAGCCATATACATAATCTGATCAAGAAGAGTATTGACAGAATGAAAAATTTTGGACGTGATAAGCAGTTGTTTGACACGTTTGCCAAGAAGTATTCTCTACAACTCCAGCCCCCTCTGCAACTGCCCCCAACCCTGAATCTTCTCTGTCTCCTGAAGAACTTCAACCACAGTCCATTGCAACACATCCCATCCCTGAAGTTACCCTTCAACCTGAATCCTTTCATGTATTTGCACCATCTTTGACCACACCCAGCCCCAGAATACCAACTGAATTTCAGGTCAGTGGGTCACCTCTGGCAACATCATCTTTGTCATCATCATCATTGTCAGCACCAGCGTCTAAGGATATTTCCAGAACCTATCATCTTAGGACGGAGGAACTTACACCTAGGAAAATTAGACTGAAAAAACAGCTTAAACATATTTCACAGGCAAGGTTTCGCACACTAAAACTGCACAGGGAAAGCATGAAAAAGATGAGGGAAAAACTTCAAATAGCAACAGCACCACACCTCATCAGAATGTTGAGACAGCGTCTCAACAGAAGAGAGTCATCAATTGCATTGCTCAAACAGACAGCAAGGAGTTTGAAAATAGAAAAGGGAGTGATTAGAGAGAAGGTTGAACTCACACGCCTCCCTCAAAGAAAAACATGAGAAATTAAAAGAAAAAAGAAAAAAGCAACAATCACAGAAACAAGAGTGGGAGAAAGAAAGAGATCATATACTTAGGGAAAATAAACAAATGAAAAGGGAACTCACAGAGCTTCGTGAAACAAACGCAGCTCTGGAATATCGAAATGCTCTTTTAGATGAAAAAGTTCAGACCTTGACTTCTGAAGTGACAGTAGGCAAAACAGGCAGAAAAACATATTCGACTCTTGTGAGGATGATCGTATATGATGCTGTTTTGAACGGACTGCCAATGCAAAGTGTACCCATTTTCATGAAGAAAATTTCTGACCATGTTGGGCTTAACATTGAAGAAGTTCCCCATCGCACCACCGTGGAGCAGATGACACGTGAGTTGGGTGTGATTTCTGACCTCCAGGCAGCGGAAGTTGCGATGATCACAAACCAACTCACTTTAGCATTTGATGCCACAA
Source organism: Monoplex corrugatus (assembly GCA_030674185.1). Classification (NCBI taxonomy): domain Eukaryota; kingdom Metazoa; phylum Mollusca; class Gastropoda; order Littorinimorpha; family Ranellidae; genus Monoplex; species Monoplex corrugatus. The sequence continues at coordinate 46,652,998 of CM060311.1, forward strand.
CGCAAGAAGGAATTCATGTTAATTGTGTTCATTACACCACAGAATCTGGCTGCCAAGTCATTGCCATGGATCAGCTAGCTGGCGGTACAGCAGAGGATTATTACAACCATATATCTTCTGCTGTCGACAGTCTAGCTGAGACATACGTTGATGTGCATAAGGAGGTCAGCTATCAGCAATGTCGTGAAACCCTGAAATAGTAATATAACCAACACCATGACTGACAGGGCTGCAGTGAACCATGCCACAGTTATGAAACTCAATGAAGGTTGGGACAAAGCCCTTAATGAGCTCAACTGCCACTTGCATCCTCTTGATACCATTGCTAGGTCTTGTCGCCAGGCTCTAAAATCACAAGAAAGAGAAAAAGGACAAGTGTATGGGACTGACTGCATTGCAGGAAATATAGTGCTTGCAGTAACAAGATGCGATACAAGGATGACAAAGGAGATCCTAGGGGCTTTCTCAACTTTCTTCATGATCGTGGCCTTCCAAACGGATTTATACCCCGTTACAGAGGAAATAGGCTCCACATTTTGTTCAATATATGTCAACAATTATTGAGTATGTATCACCAGTTTGTTGACTTTCTGGCTTCTTCCCATGTCACTTGTGGAGGACTTCGTGATAGCCTTCACAAAGATCTGACCAATCCCTTGGCAGTACAAGAATTGTGCATCCTGGCTCTTATTGGCAAGATGCTATCTGGACCTTGAATGAAAACTTTCTATGTGTCTGCCCAGGATCAGATTGATTATGTGGAAGGTATTGCAGTTGTACAAATGGTTGTGGAAGAGGTCAGAAATGCCCGCAAAAATCCTCTGTCACTTTTAACAGCTACAAAAGATTTTTTCCAAAATGATTTGGCCACAGATGACACAGTCATGTCTGTGATCAACTCTGTCTGCACACCAGATGTCCGTTTACAAGAAATGCTCGAGGCATGTCTGTCTGCTGTTGTAAATGTACTCTTATGACAGTATGACAGGTACTTCCAAATAGAAAATAAACTTCTTCTTAAAAGTATGACTGCATCAGCTAGGCTGCACAACATTGATGCAGAAGAGATGGTTGGGATGTGGAGTGCAGCCAAACAGCGAGCTCCAAATGCTACCCTCTGCTTTCTGTCATCCAAAATGAGGGAAAAAAAACAACAGAGTAGTTGATTATCTGGACAAGATGCCAGAGACACAGAGGGAAAGTGTTGTTAGCTGGGCAGTTCAAAGAGCAAGGAGAAAAAGAGAAGAAAACCGAAGGAGACAGGATGAACTTATCATTAAAATGTCAGAAAGAGCTGCTGTAAAACGGCAAAAACTGTCAGAAAAGAAGAGAAAAAGAATAGAGCAGACGTTGAAAACAACTAAAATTGAAAATCTTGAAAAGGCCCATCCAGACATGGACAAAAAGAAACTGGCTGATCTCCATGACATTTTGTCTGGAATGGCAATAGGTAGAAATATGTGCCACATGTGGTACGATGACCAGGCTCAAGAGCATGTATTGTACAATGGAAGAGTTGAAAAGATTAAGAAAAGGACAAAGATGTATTATGTAGTTTCTTACGGAAACAGACAGAATCTTATGATGATGCTATTGATTATGATTTGTCAAAATTTCAACTTGGTGCTGATGTTGCCTGTGGTGATCTGATCTTGTCATAGGAAAGTAGTTCTGTCAAGTTGTACAGACTCTGTAGTCATTCAGATAAAAACTACAGCTGTAGTAGCCTGAAATACCTTTTATAAAACTCATTCAGAAAAATCATTTGTAGAAATGTATGTATTCATTTAGACAATGTATGTATTCATTTAGACAAAGTATGTATTCATTTAGACAAATTAAGTAAACAAGATAGCACTCTGATGCCACCATCCCTCCTGATGCTCCATGTGTATTCTCTGGCACCAGCGACTCAGATACCACTCTACCACCAGACATCAAGGCAGGCAAGGAATGCGTAAGTGAAAAGTTTTAACTTCCAGATTTTGACACGTGTGCTCACGCGCGTGCGCACGCGCACACACGCACACACACACACACACACACACAACACACAACACACACACACACACACACACACACACACACACACACACACACACACACACACACACACACACATGTATATATATATATATTCTCTTTGTTGTATAATTTCCATTTTCAGTTCTATGGTCTTTGCTTCTTTTTTTGAAAGAATTTACACAGTCGTCAGTAATAGAACCAATCCCTTGATGTACTGCTGAAGTGAGGGTGTTTTTTTATGTAATTTTGAATTGATTCATTGTTAGAGTGACAGAAGCAACATTTTACAGGAAATTAAAAATACATATGCATTACGTATGCTTACATATGCTTTTCTAAATAATTTTTTGATATTATTTAACATTGTGCACATACATACATCATGCATACACAAGGCTGCATAAACATACATATATAGTATAAATGAGACAGTGAATCAGGCGTTTGGTTGTTCCTTTTATTGTGATTTTTAAAAAATGAACTTGTAACTGTGTGTACAGGGCCAGATTCCATCAGCCCTACTATCACCCTCAGAATGGCACAGTCTTCAATTAGTTCAAATAACAGCATTTCTGAGGAACAATACCTGGGCTGAAACCTTCATTCAGGTATATATTGCTTTCCGAGTTTCTCTCTATATACATATCTTCCTCAAAAGGACAACACACATATATACCATTAAAATGATGGTAAACACTACAAATTTAATCATGTGCATACATACATGCAAGATGTAGTCAGGGGTAAATGTACTATATATCTGTGCCATTAGTCGGAAACCTAGAATTTTCTTTTGGTATGATTTGATTGGTATCACCTCTTTGTTTTTCTGCAAGTTTGCGATCATATGTGCTCACAAAAATAAAATACTGCTATTTGATTTGTGTGATGTATTTGTGAAAAGTTGGATGTATGGCCTGACTTGTTTTTCAATTCCTCAAAAAAGCAGGTCAGTAAGTCATGGAACTTGTAATGTCTACTAGTTTGTGTTATGTACTTCTGAAGTGATAAGTTAGTCATGCAATTTTTTTTCTTTTTGCAGCTATTCATCTTGATCAGCAGATTTTGGCCGATGCCCTGTAACAAGAGCGCAAGTGACCTGAGCGTGTTTCATGATTTTTCTTTTTCCTCTTATTTATCCTGTACTCTTCCATGATGCACAAAATACATTTATTTTCACAATACAAGTAACATATTACTGTGTATCCATGAGATGACTGAATGCTTCACTGGGCTTGCAGATAATAATAATGATATATTTCATGTTTGCATGTTATGAGTAGGGCCTACCTGTAATGATGATATATTTTATGTTTGCTTGTTTATTTTCTTTAAAATAATGGGAAAAAAACAAAGAAAAGAAAAAAGAAAGGAAGAATATGACTGGGTTTTTTGTGTGCGTGTGTGTGAATCCTCGCAGTGCATGCTGATTAACATGTGTATTTTGATTTGTATGAGTGATGTATTGATGCCTCTGGAACTGATACTCTGCATCACGTAAAAAATTGCATTGGCATATTGCAGCTAAGCCTTTTTCCTACCAAGTGTGTCATTTTGTTTAGACTGGATTTTCCATGGAATTTTGCCATGGACAAATCTTTGTTGCCATGGATTCTTTACTTACACTAAATGTATGCTAAGACTTGAGTAATAAGGTGTTCTCAAGTATGAGGGACCCTGTTTTTCATCCAAAAGACCAGAACTCTCACCATCAGTCAGGATTTGGGGAGGTGGTGAGAATCCAAGTTCAACTGAAACCTGCATGATTGAATCAAATAATTTTATAGAGTTGCAGGCTTCTGTCTAAATGTGAATTTATAGGGATTTTGAAAAGCATGATAGGAGTTTTCTTATCAAAGTTCTTTAAATAACAGATACTTGGGCTAATTATCATTTTTTTTATTATTATTATTATTATGATTTGATTTTCCTGAAAATTAGTAGGGAGTCTTTGTGTGTCAAACTCCAAGCCAGAATTAGTATATTTGTAGAAGATATATATAGCAATTTTGAACAGATGTCTCCAAATTGTAAAGTATCTTGATTAAAAACCTCATTTAAGTAATTAATTACTGTGTAAATCAACACAGCTACTATGATTCATCATCCTTTGTATGAGTATGATCTGGAGTGAGTCTGTGGTAAACTCAAGTCAAGGACTCAACAATTGGGAAAGCGAAGTTGTTTTGGAAGTCTCAGGCAGATATGTTTAAAGATTTTCAAAGATGATTAATTAATTACTGGATTAGTCACAGTGGGTATTACAACCATTCATGTTTTTTCATGATGATAATACTTGCAGTCTGTGTCAAATTACAAACCAGAATTCCAACTATAATGCTAGAAGTTAAAATGGTTTTATGGCTGTTATGTGTGGGGGGTTTTAAAAGATCGTTAGATCATTTAATTATTAGTTTAATTATTACAACTATTAGCATTGATCATATTTTTTGTGATAATACCAAGTGTGTGTATGGCACATTATAAGCCAGAATTCTAGCTATTATGTAACTTATAATGTTTTAAAATTCTAACAGTTTTTCTTTAGCTCATTAAGATAGGTAGTTAATTACTGGACTAATTACCAAAGCTAAATGGCTAATCATAGTTTTTCATGATGAGTAGTAGCCTACTTGGAGTCTGCAACTAGTGCAAGTGGCAAATTATAAGCCAGAATTTCTATGATGGAAGTTAAAAAGGTAACAGGACTGTTATATACTATTTTTATGCTTGTTAAGTTGATAGATTAATTACTGGATTAATTACCACAGCTATTATGACCAATCATATTTTCCATGATGAAAAATACCTAGAGTCTGTTTGTAGCAAATTACATGCCACAATTACAGCTATTGTAGAAGTTACTGTGTTTTTTTGGACTCTCATACACTTGGATGAGTCCAGGAGATAATACCAAAAATCAGATTGACTACATCCTGATTAATAAACGACTTAGAAATTCTTTACTGTCAGCAAAAACACTACCAGACGGAGACTGCAACAGTGACCACAATCTGTAGTGGGAAGATTTAGGCTGAAATTAAGGAAAAGGAAACAGACCAAAAGCAACACCAAACTAAATCTTGGACTTAAAGACAGATGAAGTGATACGTGAAAAATTTAACATACATGTTCAAAACAAATTCAGTGCTCTGAAAGACGGTGGTGACAGTGATGAACAATGGACAAAGTTGAGAAATTCGATAAATGAAGCTTGTGAAGAAATCCCTGAAGTAGATAGAAAAGCAAAATAGAACTGGATGACAAAAGAAATTTTAGGCTTGATGGGGAAACGGAGGAAGGCAAAGAGAAACGAGGAGATATACAGGAAGATAAACAAAGAAATCAGGAATAGGTGCAATGAAGCTAAGGAAGCTTGGCTGAAAACAAAATGCAAAGAAATACAAGATTGACACAAAACGTATCCTCAGGGTATGTACAGATGAATTGAAGAAATTGTCCACAGGAAAAATACATGCACATCAACTGGTTGCTTAAAATAGAAATATGGTATGCTTATCATGGAAAAAGAAAAAATATTAGACAGATGAGGAGAGTACATTAAAGACCTTTTTGCAAATGACAGAAACAAAGAACACATTATAAGAAAAAATGTTGAAGGACCACCCATAATGAAAGATGAAGTTAAAAGAGCACTGAAAAAGATGAAACCAGGAAAAGCCCCAGGACCAGACAACATTACTACAGAGATGATTGAAGCCCTGGAGGAATTTGGTATTGAAAATATAACAGTCCTCCTAAATGAAATTTATGACACTGGAAAAATCCCCAAAGATATATCAAAATCAATTTTCATTGCACTTCCAAAGAAGACAGGGGCTATAGAAATATTAGAATGCAAACTCCATCGCACAATCAGTTTGATGAGTCATGTAACAAAAATCCCATTAAGAATAATCATGATGAGGACAAGGAATAGAATCAAAAGAGAAATAGCAGATGAACGGTGTGGATTTGTGGAAGGGAAAGGAACTATTAATGCCATATACATCTTAAGAACTATCATAGAGAGGTCAATTGATATGAATAAGGATTTATATTTATACTTTATTGATTATGCCAAGGCTTTCGATTAGGTAAGACATGAAGAATTGATCGACCAGCTAGAAAGACTCAGTACTGATGGAAAAGATATATGAATAATCAGAAATATGCATTGGGAACAAACAGCTGCAATGAGAACAGAAAACATCAAAAGAGGAGTCAGACAACTTACTGACAAGGTTGTGTTTTGTCACCAGATCTGTTTTCATTTTCCAGCGAAAACATCATGAGACACCTAGCGGAAAAACCCCTGGATCAAAGGTTGGAGGAAAAATGATAAACAACAATCAATACGCAGATGAGACCGTGCAAGTTGCAGAAAATGAAAGGGACCTACAAAACCTTGTGAATGTACTAGAAATAGAAAGCAAAGGTAAGGGGTTGGAACCAAACAGCAGGAAGACTGAAGTCATGGTGATCAGTAAAAAACATGAAATCCCCTCATGCAAAATACCAGCAAATGGCACAACCTTGACACAGGTTGATAAGTTTAAATACCTGCACATCAGAAATAGCCGGCAGAATCGGCCAAGCCAAAACAGCATTCAAGAAGATGAAAAGCATTCTTACCAACACATACCTAACAATTAACATCAAGAAGAGAGTTCTTGAATGTTATATAGAATTGATAATGTTATACGGTTGTGAGGCGTGGACAGTCAAAGAGCAAAGCCAGAACAAGATTGAAGCAGCTGAGATGTGGTTTCTAAGAAGAATGTTGCGAGTTCCATGGACAGCAAAGAAAACAAATGAGACAGTCTTGATGGAGGCAGACACAAGAAGATCATTCATAAGGAAGATTAGGAAAAGACAGGCAACATTTATAGGCTATTTTATGAGGAAAGGGGAATTGGAGCACCTGGTCACACTGGGAAAGCTGGAGGGAAAGAGATCACCAGGTAGACCCAGGGAGAAGATATTGGATGGACTTGCAGAGTGGCTGAGAACAGAAAGGGTGGAAGATGTACTTGTGGCAACAAGGGACACATGCATATGGAGGGCCATGATCGCCAACACTAAGTGGCAAGGCACCTGATGATGATGATGATGAACATAAGAGAAAGTTGAAAACAATGAAGATTAAAAGGAGACGAGAAAGAAAATAATGTAGATATATAAAAAGATGAAGATTTAAAAAAAAGGGACAGAAAACAATGATGAAATGAAGGAAGCAGGAAATGAGGACAATAAATAAGAAGTGGGTGAAAACAATGCATGCAGATAAATAGCAAGAGGAAGAAATGGTGAAGATGATATGTAAAGGAGAGTAGGAAACAGTGAAGATCAAAAGGAAAGGGGAAAAGACAATAAAGATGAACAGAAGGGGGGGGGGGGGGAGGAGGAACAATACATAAGAAATGGAAGGGAAAGAAAATGATGAAGATGAAAAAGAAAAATCACTGTGACTCATTCTGAAAAATGAGTCATGCCCATACGTTCAAAGATTCACATCGTTGCTTTTTGCCTTTAAGTTTATCTTAAGAATACCCATCCACAAATAGCTGTGAAATATTTGATGACCCATTTCACATGCCCACACGCTCACACACACATAGACACATACACTACACATACAGACCATGCAGAACACACAAACACACACATAGTGACGTACACTACACATACAGACCATGCAGAACACACAAACACACACATACAGTGACATACACAACACATACAGACCATGCAGAACACACAAACACACACATAGTGACGTACACTACACATACAGACCATGCAGAACACACAAACACACACATAGTGACGTACACTACACATACAGACCATGCAGAACACACAAACACACACATAGTGACGTACACTACACATACAGACCATGCAGAACACACAAACACACACATACAGTGACATACACAACACATACAGACCATACAGAACACACAAACACACACATAGTGACGTACACTACACATACAGACCATGCAGAACACACAAACACACACATAGTGACGTACACTACACATACAGACCATGCAGAACACACAAACACACACATACAGTAACATACACTACACATACAGACCATACAGAACACACAAACACACACATAGTGACGTACACTACACATACAGACCATGCAGAACACACAAACACACAAATACAGTAACATACACTACACATACAGACCATACAGAACACACAAACACACACATAGTGACGTACACTACACATACAGACCATGCAGAACACACAAACACACACATACAGTAACATACACTACACATACAGACCATACAGAACACACAAACATACACATCAAGTGATATACGCTACACATACAGACCATGCAGAACACACACAAACACACACAGAGTGACATACACTACACATACAGACCATGCAGAACACACACAAACACACACAGAGTGACATACACTATAATAATTAATAATAATAATTACAATATTTATATAGCGCAAAATCTTGATAAAATCAAATCTAAGCGCTGAAGCAGACACACACGCAGGCACGCACGCTCGCACACACACGCACGCACACATACAGACACACACACACACACACACACACACACACACACCCACACACACGCATGGCTATAAATGGGGGGAAAGAATAAAAGCAATAAAAGCAAGAATAAAAGCAATGGAAAATTATAGAGAGCATAGCATACAATTATATATTATAACCATGTGATTCCCTCCGAGCGGAGACAGGCTGCAGAGGGGAGGGTTGAGTGAGGTTAGGATTTTATGCAGGAGAGAAAAGGTGAGTTTTGAGAGCGGACTTGAAGGAGACAAAAGTAGGTTGCTGACGGACTGAGAGAGGAAGTTTGTTCCAGGAGAGTGGACCAGAAACAGAGAAGGCTCGTGGACCATAGGTATTGAGCTTAGTGCGTGGAAAGCGAAGAGTCAGAGGATCAGAGGCAGAGCGGAGGGTACGTGAGGGAACATAGATCTCAAGTAGGCTTGACAGGTAATCGGGGGCTGCGTTATTGAGGCTTTTGTAGCACATGGTGTCTAGTTTGTACTGTATGCGCTTTGATACAGGGAGCCAGTGAAGTTGTGCCAGGAGAGGAGATATGTGGTCAGCTTTTTTCTTTTTGAGTACAAGGCGTGCAGCATTGTTTTGAATGCGCTGTAGGATGTGAATGGTGGAGGCAGGAAGACCAGACAGGAGTGAATTGCAATAGTCAATGCGAGACATTATGAAGGAGAGAACGAGTTTTGCAGTTGTTTCGACAGAGAGATACTTCCTGATCAGCTTTATACGATGGAGATGATAGTAGCAGGATCTGGCAGTTTGAGAAACAAAGTTGTTCATGGAGAGGGTAGAGTCAATGCAGACACCAAGGTTTTTAGCTGAATCAGAAATTGGGACTGATGTGTTACATAATGGGAGAGAAAGAGGAGGCAGCTGAGAAAGTTTCATACACTACACATACAGACCATGCAGAACACACAAACACACACATACAGTGACATACACAACACATACAGACCATGCAGAACACACAAACACACACATACAGTGACATACTGATCTAGTCGATATAAAAAAAACTTCCATGTATCCTCTTTTTTTTTCTCTTTTTTTCTTCTTTTTTTTTCTTTTTCACCTTAAAGACAGACTGATTAACAGCGAAGAAAACAAAGTACTAGGTGAGTAGATCTTCACAATATCTACACTGATCCAGACAAGCGCAACTTAAAGTACTGTACACCAACTGTTCCTATGCATGTTGACAAAATCAGTGCATGTCATTTGCAAGCTGTGCACTAACAAAACTCAGAAGAGAAGTGTTTGCAGTAAAAAGTTTCAAAGTCCAATGATCATGCCTAAGCTCTTTGCTCAACCATCCGATACAGGTCAGTCACTGTCACTCTCACATGATAGTTGTGGTTAGAGACTGTTTTGATTAGAAGTACATTCTTCCCATAATCACTGAAACAGAACCCTACCACAAAAACAAAAGTGTGACAATTTACCAATCCCACAACAACAAAAGTTCACGTCTTGAGATCAATCCTGAAATTGGCCTGTTGGCTGCCTTCCTTAATGATTCAAGTGATGTGACCTTATTGTTTCATAGGTCCTTTCCCCTCCCCATTTCAATACCTTGCCAGCAAATAGGGTTCTGTGCAGGCTCAAGGTGTCTGCCAGATGACTGCTGGCAGCTTTTGGTGCAGCACATATGGAACTGTTCAACTGTCATGACTCCACACTGAGCAAACTTCAAAATTGAATTGTCGGAGTGAATTTCTCCTGATGAACAAACTCCAAACTCCAAAGACAAAACTTACACACTGACAGTAGCTCCTTCCCCCAATCCCCAGTCAACCCCTCCCCCTCCCACCCTTCATAAAAGGGTTGGTAATTTTTTCTTCTTATTGTTCTTGTTTCATTTCTTTCGTTCTACACTAGCATTTGATTTAGGTTAGGATAACAGAATCACAGAAACCATTGCAGATTTCTAACCTGATGACTAATCTGATGCCATAATGAAAAGGTGGACTCTTTCATTACACAAAAAAGGTGGACTCTTTCATTACACAAAACCTAAATATTGAGTTTTTACAAGAAACATGAGTTCAGAAGTTCTAGAGTCCTTTGATTTGGGAATAATTTATATAGTACCACAACATTGTGATTAAAATATGTCTCTCTCTCTCCGCATTCAAGAGCAATGTCACTTGCTGTGATTTAGTTGCATTATCACTAATATTAACAAGAAAATAGCCTCAGGAATTACTTAAAAACAGAAACAGCCAAGTTTTATGCATATTTTGGTTCCAGTTACTAGAATTATATCTAAGAGCAGTGAGAACACTGTATTTCAAAAATCTCAGTTGTACACTTGCACAATGCTTGACACTACAGAGCTCTCTACAGCATGCACATAGGCACACACAGAGATTGTAAGTATTAGACATGATACACTTAGTTGTGAAAAGGTTCAGGAGAAATAAAGATGACAACTGAACAGAGCTGCATGTATTCCATGCTTCCTGTTTGGTTTCCTGCAAGCATCTGGGCCAGGAAATGCACGGGTGCTGGTTAATAGTATGAATAATGCATTACCAGATAATAAATAATAACTGATATCTGACATCAGATGCCCACTGATCTCAGCTTTCCTATTTTAGGCTGCATACAGTATGCTAGGGCTGACTGATGTTCACATTGGAAGTTAGAATTTTAAAAAGATAACATTTAAAACACATGATACACATGCATGCACACATTCACACTTCCACATGTGCACACACAGGCATACAGACATGTGACACAACCACACATAGTATGCATGTATACAACTGGTTGGATCAACATAATTTCATAAAAAGCCTGCAGGTTTTGTTCTGTAACCCCTTCATGCTAATGCTTTTGACTATTTACAAGCTAAGAAAATCTGCAGAAAAAATGAAAAATCATCTACAACTTTTGTTTATCTCAGCTTACACTACAGCCAAATACACTGGCAACCACAAGGTTACACAAATGAAAATTTTATTCGCTAAAATTGTATTTCAAATTCCTGCTAGTCATAACCATATAAGCAACACAATCAGGCACTTGTTTTAGGTCAACAAATTATGTTCATATTGATGTTACAAAGTCACACCTCAACTTGTCATGACTGGTTTAACTCTGTCCTCAATAAACGCGTGCACACACACACACACACACACACACACACTAACACACACACACACACACTAACACTAACACACACACACACACACACACACACACACACACACACACACACACACACACACATACACACACACAAATTCTCCTTCCCACTTAACTCTAGTAAGATAAGGTTTGGGTTTAACTTTACCATCAAAAACTGATGTCATCTTTAGAATCTGATAGGAGGGAAGAAGACCCCTCCCCCCTCCCAATCTTCTAATTCTCTCTATTGTCTCTCTCTATCTCTCTATCTCTCTCTTCTACTACAACCCCCACACACAATGCAGGTTGGATTAATCTTCTGTGTGTGTTGTTGTTTTTTCTTAACTCCCCTACATTCTCCCATAGCGACATCATTCCATTTGGATCTATAAAATCTGTCAATAAAAAGGATATATGTTATACATCAGTTGAAACTGCAAACATCTCTGAGTGTTATGGTGTTTAGTTTGATAATAAAAGTTATAATATAAGTTACTATTTGACGAAATGACATGCTTTCTGGTAAATGTACTGTCACTACAGTGTCAGTTTCGTGAAAAATCATAACAAATCTCATGATGAAAAAGAGTTAAGCATCCTGATTTTTCATGGATGTATGTATGCACGTCTACTGTTTTGCCCACACTGTGCAGGTGGTATATTGCTGTACAGTCTGCATACTTCTCTTTGATGAATGTGCAGGCTGGATGTTTTCATCAATTCATGTTTCCATAAGCCGGCCACTGCCATGACTTACAGAATACTTAACATGCACACATCTGACATTCTGCATGTGATATACACACCACAACGGTTTAGGCCTTAGCAGGTTTATAATTATACATGTATATTATATGGTTTACCTGGGAGATTTGAAAAATCTCCACCCTTTACTGAGCAGGCAGAAGTCTTCTGGCTGATCGAATCCAGGACCTTTTGAATGGAAGCCTGACATTTACCCACTGGACTAACATGACTATCAAGCTTGTCATTTATTTTTCTTTTGGATATGACATCCTTTAGTGGCTTTACAAGCCCGAGGTTGCATGTGTTTTCTTCTTTCTCCTCATGGTCATATCGCCAGGTAAGACTATTATCACATTAATGTACACACATAATACTCAATAGTAATAAATAATGACACCTAACAATCATGCTAGTAGCATACAATTAACAGTAAAACCACCTTGTAGGTTACGTGTATCAAAGGGTGACCGTTTGGACAGGCCTATGTGCATATTTAAGATTAATAGCAGACTGCCCTTTGACCTCTTTTCCTCGAAATCATCATATGTCACATAGGGTTCGTCCCCAGGAAGCATAGTATACGTCTTGTTCATTTGCTTATCAAAACAATAGCCCAGCTTCAAAACTGTTAAAACTGTAAGTTGCCAAACTTGGGCGTAACATCACTGTCAGTGTACTACTCAAGTTGCTAACTTCACTTGGGCTTAATACACTGTTAAGACGTAACAGTTATTATGAGGCAGGCCTAACATCACTGTCACTACTCACACTAGCAGTAAGTCAGTGGCTATTACTAATAGTAATACTAGTATTTGCACTAGGCCTAACTACTAAACTTGCAACTTATTTCGTAACTTCGACAATAATTATAATTATAATAATTATAATATAATAATGCCGCTGGCTTTTGCTTAAGTTAATAACAAGAGATACCGTCAAAATGTGGATCATACCAAACTTACCATTCATGGAGAAGAAAACAAAGCTGGTGGTCAGTCAACTCAACCCTACCGTCAGTGTAAAAATACAAACAGAACTCGGGCCATGAATCTTCGCTTGTCGAGTTACGGACACGGATGCTCCAGGAGCATGGGAGCGGCAGGCACGGTAAATGGTAGTTGCGGCCCTTCCTCGTTTCATTGGCAGAGTCAAAGGGCTAAATTTAGTTAGCATCAGCTTAGCCTATACGTCACACCAATTGGTTAAAATCTTTGTGTGTTTCAATCCCATCACAGAATCCGGTTTAAAAATTTATTTATTTTTTTTTTTTTTTGGGGGGGGGGGGGAGTAGACTCTATGTGTGTGTGTGTGTGTTGCAACGTATACCAGTTGCTTCGAAGATCGAATAGCATATGCCTAAAGTAAGTCATTCCCTCTCTGCCTGCCATAGAAATATTTTTTCGTAAAAAAATTGCGTGTGTGTGTGTGTGTGTGTGTGTGTGTGTGTGTGTGTGTGTGTGTGTGTGTGTGTGTGTGACTGTGTGTGTGTGTGTGTGTGTGTGTGTGTGTGTGTGTGTGTGTGTGTGTGTGTGTGTGTGTGTGTGTGTGATTGCGTGCGTACGTATCCGTGCGTGAATGCGTGCGTAAGTTGTTCGCAAGTATTTTGAATAAGAGATTCAATGCGTTTCTTGAAGACAATGATGTGCCCTGCCGCGTGGCGTTGGCGATCATGGCCCTCCATACAATCTATCCCTTGATGCAAGCACATCTTCCACCCTCTTTGTCCTCAGCCACCCTCAGCCTTTCCAATATTTTCTCCTTGGGTCTGCCTGGTGTTCTCTTTCCCTCCAGCTTTCCTGTTGTGACCAGGTCTCTAATTCCCTCTTCTCTATCAATTATCTTCTTGTGTCTGCCACCATCAAAACTGTCTCGTTTGATATTTTTGCTGTCCATGGAATTCTCAACAATCTTCTTCTTCATCATAATCATCAGGTGCCTTGCCGTATGGCGTTGGCGATTATGGACTTCCATCTGTCTCTATCACTTGTTGCCTCAAACATTTCTTCCAACCTCCTTGTCCCCAGCCACTCAGCAAGTCCGTCTAGTATCTTCTCCCTGGGTCTACCTGATGATCTCTTTCCTTCCAGCTTTCCTGTTGTAACCAGGTGCTCCAATTCCCCTTTCCTCATAAAATGGCCTATAAATGTTGCCTGTCTTTTCCTAATCTTCCTTATGAATGATCTGCTTGTGTCTGCCTCCATCAAGACTGTCTCATTTGTTTACTTTGCTGTCCATGGAACTCTCAACATTCTTCTTAGAAACCACATCTCAGCTGCCTCAATCTTGTTCTGGCTTTGCTCCACGCCTCGCAACTCTCTTCTGAGTTTTAAATTGATAGGCATTTGTTGGTATGAATGCTTTTCATCTTCTTGAATCCTGTTTTCGCTTGGCCGATTCTGCTTGCTATTTCTGATGTGCATTTGCCATCTGGTGAAATGATCGTTCCCAGGTATTTAAACTTATCAACCTGTCTCAAGGTTGTGCCGTTTGCTGTCATTTTGCATGAGGGGATTTCATATTTTTTACTGATCACCATGACTTCAGTCTTCCTGCTGTTTAGTTCCAACCCCTCACCTTTGCTTTCTATTTCTAGTATGTTCACAAGGTTTTGTAGGTCCCTTTCACTTTCTGCAATTAGCACGGTGTCATCTGCGTATCGAATGTTGTTTATCATTTTTCCTTCAGACTTTACTCCAGGGTCTTCTTCTAGGTTTCTCATGATGTTTTCGCTGTAAAATGAAAACAGATCTGGTGACAAAACTCAACCCTGTCTGACTCCTCTTATGATGTTTTGGAAAGAACTTATATCGTTTTTTATTCTCATTGCAGCTGTTTGTTCCCAATACATATTTCTGATTATTCGTAGATCTTTTTCATCAACATTGAGTCTTTCTAGTTGGTTGATCAATTCTTCATGTCTTATCTGATCGAAAGCCTTGGTATAATCAACAAAGTATAAATATAAATCCTTGTTCATCTCGATTGACCTCTCTATGATAGTTCTTAAGATGTATATGGCATTAATAGTTCCTTTCCCTTCCACAAATTCACATTGTTCATGTGCTATTGCTCCTTTGATTCTATTCCTTGTCCTCATCATGATTATTCTTAATAGGATCTTGGTTACATGACTCATCAAACCGATTGTGCGATTGAGTTCGCATTCTACAGCCCCTGTCTTCTTGGAAGTGCAATGAAAATTGATTTTGACATATCTTTGGGGATTTTTCCAGTGTCATAAATTTCATTTAGGAGGACAGTTATTTTTTCTATACCAAATTCCTCCGGGGCTTCAGTCATCTCTGTAGTAATGTTGTCTGGTCCTGGGGCTTTTCCCAGTTTCATCTTTTTCAATGCTGCTCTAACTTCATCTTTCACTATGGGTGGTCCTTTAGAGTTCTTGCTTATAATGTGTTCTTCATTTCTGTCATTTTCAAAAGGTCTTTAATGTACTGTCCCCATCTGTCTAATATTTTGTCTTTTTCCATGAGAAGCGTACCATCTTTCGATTTTAAGCAACCAGTTGATGTGCATGTATTTTTCCTGTGGACAATTTCTTCAATTCGTCTGTACATATCTTGACGATCCGTTTTGTGTCGATCTTGTATTTCTTTGCATTTTGTTTTCAGCCAAGCTTCTTTAGCTTATTGCACCTATTCCTGATTTCTTTGTTTATCTTCCTGTATATCTCCTCGTTTCTCTTTACCTTTCTCCGTTCCTCCATCTAGCCTAAAATTTCTTTTTTCATCCAGTTCTTTTTTGCTTTTCTATCTACTTCAGGGATGTCTTCACAAGCTTCATTTATCGAATTTCTCAACTTTGTCCATTGTTCCTCGCTGTCACCAACGTCTTCCAGAGCACTGAATTTGTTTTGAACATGTACATTACATTTTTTACGTATCACTTCATCTGTCTTTAAGAGTCCAAGGTTTAGTTTGATGTTGCTTTTGGTCTGTTTCCTTTTCCTTAATTTCAGCCTAAATCTTCCCACTACAGATTGTGGTCACTGTTGCAGTCTCCGTCTGGTAGTGTTTTTGCTGACAGTAAAGAATTTCTAAATCTTTTATTAATCAGGATGTAGACAATCTGATTTTTGGTATTATCTCCTGGACTCATCCAAGTCCATTTTCTTCAATTAGCTGCTCAAACCAGGTGTTTCCTACTATGAACTCATTCATCTGTGCCCATTCTACAAGTTTCCTCCCCTTTCATTTTGTGTACCAAGGCCATGAGGTCCAACTATATTCTCCACCCTATCCTGTCCCACTTTAGCATTAAAATCTTCCATTATTACTGTAACTTCTTGTGATTTACATTAGGCCTTGGCCATCTCTAATACTTCGTAGAAGTTGTCGATGTATTCCTGAGTACTTGCAGATGTTGGTGCATATACCTGAATGATGTTGATATCAAATGGTCTGCCTCCCAATTTGACCAGCAAGACTCTGTCGGACACAGCCGAGTATCTCTTAACTGCTTTTGATTTGTCCCTGTCCATTACGATGCCTACTCCTCTTTCATGTGTTTCCACCAGAGTATATTATTGTATACTCTCCTGATGTTATCATGCCTGCCCCCTTCCATCTCACTTTCCCTAGTCCTAAAATACTAATGTTAAGCCTTTCCATCTCCATTTTGACATTGTCTAATTTGCCTTTTTGGGACAAAGTTCTAATGTTCCATGTTGCTGTTTTAGTATTTTTGAGTTTGAGTTTGGTCGCAGTAGCTTGTTGACGGTCTGGTGTCACCTGCGCTGCATGACGGTCCCTACCAGACGAAGGTGCTCCATCGGAGCACCTATTAACGTCGTTATCTTCATTTTTATTTAGTCTGTCCATAATTTTCTAGGGAGATTACGATGGTGGTTTCCCATTGCCTTCCATCGGTTTTTTGTTGTTGTTGTTTTTTTTGTTTTGTTTTTTTTTGTCTCTCCGCTAGCCTTTGTCGTTCCCACGACAACCTACAAGGCAGTAGGGTGTAGGTGATTTTTTCTTTCAGGGTCTCCTTATTCCTCCCGAGATGTCACTCCTTATTCTCTCCCGAGATGTCCACAAGGCAGTGGAGCTATTTACCCATAGCTGGGGTCTGGTTCGTCGGCACCAGGGCATATCCACACGCCGGTGGGCCTGCGTGCCGCACATCTGAGGGCCAGACCTCCTCCGAGTCCCTCGAGATTTAACCTGAGTCCGTGAGGTGCTTAGTTACCGCATGTCGCTACGAGGAGGCATAACGTAGGGCTTGCTGATGGAGAGGCTATGTATTGACAGGAAGAGACTTACGCATTCTTCTTAGAAACCAATTTCGGCTGCTTCAACCTTGTTCTGGCTTTGCTTGTTGACTATCCACGCCTCACAACCGTATAACATTATCGGTTCTATATAACATTCAAGAACTCTCTTCCTGATGTTAACTGATAAGCATTTGTCAGTAAGAACGCTTTTCATCTTCTTCAATGTTGTTTTGGCTTGGCCGATTCTGCTGACTACTTCTGATGTGCGTCTGCCGTCTGGTGAAATGATCGTTCCCAGATTTTAAACTTATCAACGTGTCTCAAAGTTGTGCCGTTTGCTGTTATTTTGCATGAAGGGATTTTTTTTTTTTTTTTTTTTTTTTTTTTTTTACTGATTATCGTGACTTCAGTCTTCGTACTATTTAGTTCCAGCCATTTATTTTTGTTTTCTATTTCTATTATTATTTACAAGGTTTTCATTTTCTGCAATTAGCACAGTGCCATCTGCGTAGCGAGTGTTATTTATCATTTTTCCTCCAGCCTTTATCCCTGGGCATTCTTCTAGGTTTCTCATGATGGTTTCACTGTAAAGTGAAAACAGATCTGGTGACAAAACACAACCCTGTCTGACTCCTCTTTTGATGTTTTGGAAAGAACTTATATCGTTTTCTATTCTCATTGCTGCTGTTTGTTCCCAATACATATTTCTAATTATTCGTAGATCTTTTCCATCAATATTAGGTCTTTCTAGTTGGTTAATCCATTCTTCGTGTCTTACCCAATTGAAAGCCTTGGTATAATCAACAAAGCATGAATATAAGTCCTTATTCATCTCGATTGACCTCTCTGTGATAGTTCTTATGATGTATATGGCATCAATAATTACTTTCATTTCGACAAATCCACACTGTTCTTCTGCTATTTCTCTATTGATTCTGTTGCTTGTCCTCATTATAATTACTCTTAATAGGTTTTTGTTACATGACTCATCAAGCTGATTGTACGATGGAATTCGCATTCTATACCTCTTTTTTTTTCTTTGGAAGTGCAATGAAAATTGATTTTGACATGTCTTTGGGGATTTTTCCGGTGTCATAAATTTTATATAGGAGGACTGTTATTTTTTCAATACCGAATTCTCGAGGGCTTCATCATCTCTGTAGTAATACAATATTTTTTTTATTTATATAGCGCAAAAAATCTTTTGCGCTATATAAATAGAATTTAAAAATATTGTAATTGTAATCTCTGTAGTAATATTGTCTGGTCCTGGGGCTTTTCAGTGCTGCTCTAACTTCATCTTTCATTATGGGTGGTCCTTCAACGTTTTTTCTTATAATGTGTTCTCCGTTTCTGTCATTGTTAAAATGGTCTTTAATGTACTCTCCCCATCTATCTAATATTTTGTCTTTTTTCATGATAAACTTACCATCTTTCGATTTTAAGCAACGAGTTGATGTGACAATGCATTACCGTCTGAAAATCAAGCAGGATACAGACGTTCACAGTCCACATATGATCATACTTTTGCTTTGTAATCTTTGATCAATATATTTCGTGCAGAAATAAAAAATTGTATTGTGCCTTTGTTGATTTAAAAAAAAACTTTCGATTCCATCTGTAGACATGGTTTAAACTCTTCGACGAAGGTACCCATAGCAAGTTTTTAAAGGTCATTATCAGTATGTGCAGTCAGATTAACTCTTGTGTTGTTTTTTTAGTTTGTTTGTTTGTTTGTTTTTTTGTTTGTTTGTTTGTTTGTTTTGTTTGTTTGTTTGTTTGTTTGTTTTGTTTTGGAATTGCAAAAAAGAATCAAGTTTCTTTGGCAATTATAGAGGAGTTAGACAAGATGACAGTCTTCGGCCTGTTTTGTTGTTTCTTTATTTAAATGATCCTGAGCACTGTATGATAGACAATCATTGTTTACATGTAATATTTACTTTGGTGCCCCTAATGTAAATCTGAATCATTACACACAGTTAGTATTACTGCTTTGTGCAGATGATACATTTTTACTTATTATCAGATTCTAAAAGAGGGGATAAACTTTTATTATGAGATTCTAAGAGAGGTTTTCAAAAATCTCTAGATACTCCACATGATTATTGTACCCACAGAAAACTTGAAGTTAATGAAAAGAAGACCAAGGTGATAGTTTGAAAACGACGAAAAAGAGGAAATAGTCCACATGACACCTTTTACTATGGCCCAGAAAACATGGAAACTGTAAATACGATCAAGTACTTAGGGATAGAATTTTGTTTTGTCGAAATGGTAAGCTTTATAAGGGTAAAAACAAATACTGCACATGATCAAGCCCAGAAAGTTATGTTTTCTTTCTTGCAGACAGCCAGAAATGAAGACTTGCCTTTCAGTGTTGTTCTCGAGTTACATAATACCATTGTTGTACCAATATTACTATGTGGGTGTGAATTATGGGAATGTGAGAACTTGAACTTGCTTGAGATATTGCAGCTTAAGTTTTTAAAGCATTTCTTAAAATTACCGAGAAGCTCTATGACTGAGATGGTGAACGATGAAACGGGATTATATCCAACTTCAATGTTGGTTAATTCTAAAACGATTCCAACCAGTAGCCGTGATGTAGTGGATAGTTCAAGGGACTACCGACTGGAAGGTTGTGGGTTCGAATCCCCATCAGTACCTTCAAAAATCATCGTGGGATTTTTCGGCTTTAACCGGCTCCTACCCAGAGTTTCCAGCTGGAAACCGTGGCTCAGTTCAAATATCTCGGAGCCATTATCAGTGAACAGGGATCGAAAACCGAAGTTCTTGCAAGAGCAGCACAGACAACAGCAGCACTAGCCAAGCTGAAGCCCATCTGGAGGGACAAAAACATCGCCCTCACTTCCAAACTGAAGCTAATGCACGCATTGGTCCTGTCAATCTTTCTCTACGCGTGCGAGTCATGGACACTAACAGCAGAACTGCAAAAGAAGATCCTGGCAGTAGAAATGAGATGCTTTAGAAGAGTGCTTGGCATCTCATACAAAGACTACATTACCAATGAGGAAGTGCGAAGAACAATTTCACAGCATGTCAAAAACTATGAAAACCTTCTGACAACAGTAAGAAAAAGGAAACTTCGGTGGTATGGTCACTGACAAGATCTAACGGACTATCAAAAAACAATACTCCAAGGAACAGTTCAGGGAGGAAGAAAAAGAGGCAGACAGAGAAAAAGGTGGATGGACAATATTGACGAATGGACAGGAAAAAGCTTTGCCACGACCCAGACCCTTGCTCATGACAGACAGAGGTGGAGACAGACGGTGCGACGTTCATCCATGTGGAGCCCCCACGACCCTGGATAGGGTTAAGGGACAGGAAGGAAGGACCCAGAGTTGGGCGTGCTAAGGGCTCATTGGGAAGACTGGGACCACACATCAAGTCTCATCCACTTCACGGAAGCGTCATTGAGGATGTTGCTCCAATCTTCTGACCAACATCGCAAGTGTCTGTATCTTTCGGGCTTTGTTGAAGCCAGGATATATTATGATAGTAAGCGTCGTGTACAGCCCTGTCACGCAGTCTCAATCCTAGATGGTACTCCATAGCATCATGATTATCAGCTTATCGACATCATCATCATCGCATTATAAAAACTGTGTCAGTTTCTATGGCCATTAAGGTGGCATACAAAATGGGACCAAAAAAGGGGTGTGAGTCCAAAGTTAACCTCCCTGAGTGAGATGATCATAAAAAAAACATTTAAAAATAGTTTTAAAAAAGAATTATTCTGTATGTATATTTTTATCGTATGAAAACACGATAAATACTCCGTTAATTTATACAAACTTCTCTATGATTTATATGTTAAAAAAAAAAAAACACACACACACACACACACTTTTTCAGACTGGATAGGTCACATTCAGAAAATAATTACTGGTTCTGATTTTGCTTGGGAATCTCAGAGTTTTGGAAACAAATACACATTTTGTAAAAATTGTTACTCATTCACTCCAGGATAATTACCAGGAAAGTCTGGAAGAGAGTTTTAGAAAACAGTAGTAAATGCGCATTATGTTCAAATTTCAAAACTGAATTCGCAATAGAAAAATAAATAACACAGTTGCCAGATATTTATGTTTTGCCTTTAACTAAATTTCGAAGTAGTTGTCATAAGCTTGAGATTGAATTAAGTAGATACAAAGGGGTCAATAGACAAAGCAGAATACATAAGTTTTGTGGTGACAATGCCTTAGGCGATGAGTTTCACTTTGTTTTCGAATGTTGTCAATTCCGTGATGACCATCAGAAGTTCATTCCACAAGAATGTCTGTCAGACAAATCAGTGTTCTCACTGTGTAACTTCATTTCTGGAAGGAAAAAAGATACAGTGAAGTTTGCAATTTTTTTTTTTCAAATTTTCTTAAATTGTGTAATCTTTTGAACACTTAGGTATCCTATCGTAAGACGGTTTGAAATGAATGTTTTTCTGTTGAACTAAGTTCTTTCTGCTTCATGTTATATGATAATCCCGTTGGATTTTCATCATTTGCTGTTATCCTCCATTTTACATGCCCCAGCTGGGGTTAAAGGACCTATTGAATACTATTGTTCTAATGTTCTAATGCGTGCGTGTAAACGTATATGGGCCTATTTGATAGTTTCGTGTGCGCTTACTCGTATGTGTATAAAACAATTAACTCCAAGGTGTGTGTGTGTGTGTGAGTGCGAGTGCGCGAGAATGCCTGTGTGTGTATGTGTGTGTGTGTATGTATGTGTGTGTATGTGAATGTGTATGTGTATGTGTGTGTGCGCGCGTGTGTGTGCGTCTTTCCTTCTTTCTTTCTTTCTTTCTTTGCTTGTTTTTACCACGCCATGACGGCAGTCATAATCCGTTTTCGGGGATGTGCATGCTAGCCACAAGATAGCCACAAAGCAATGGGTCCCAACATTGTTCATTGTCATACATCTTCACAGCTGTTGAGAATTTGTCTTCATTCTCTTGGTCTGCCATTGGGACGTTCATTCCTCGTATTTTCCCATACATTGGAGTTGATTTGTGGGTGTAAGGCATATCCATACGACGGTGGGCCATGTACGCCGCACGTTTAGGGGGCCAGATCCCCTCCTTTCTCTTTCCCAGTTATAGCGCCAGGTGCCCGGTTGCGCCACGACATACAAACTCCGTGAGAAAGTGGGATACCACAAAGCGGTATTGCTACAGACACAGTAGTGTAGGACAGGCCGTATGCAGGTGACCTGCTACCTGGCAAGCCAGACAGAGTCCCCCGTCAATTACTACACCCGAAAAGTCTTGTACTGCACGATAAAAGACACATTTCCTCTTCTCCCTTTCATCCCTGTGTGGTATGTGTGTGTGTGTGTGTGTGTGTGTTGTGTGTGTGTGTGTGTGTGTGTGTGTGTGTGTGTGTGTGGTGTGTGTGTGTGTGTGTGTGTGTGTGTGTGTGTGTGTTGTGTGTGCCCACAGTCAACATGCACTCATGAACTTCAAACAAAAATCACCAGTCATTCAGTTCGAGCCTTGGACACACTTCATGTTGAAAAATCCTCGAAAAGTTTATTGTGCAAGAAATTAAAACAAGAATTGTCAGTATGACAAGAACAGAAAGTACAGACTGTTCAACAAAATGGAATTAGTGGAAACAAAATGAAACATAGGCAAGAACAAAAGTTAAACCAAAAAATGTCTACAGCAGTTATCACCTTCAAGTATCGCACTTCACACACTCTTTGGATCAACACTGGAAGGAATCAACACGACTGGAAAATGATATAGTATGTGTAGATCAATCATTTCACCGCCTCATCCCATCCACCAACTTCCTGCAAGAAGCTAGTAGATAGGGCGAGGAACTGACAGAGCTAAATCGTTCTCAAAAACTATTGAACAAATTTTTGTTGCTTTTAGAAAGACAGTCTTTGTGGATTCATATCATCTTTCATGGCTGTACAATAGGCACGGGTAAGAAGTCTTACTGGGATGACTGTTTTTGGTATTGCTGTTGTCTCGTCCACTAAATCCGTCGTGATCGTGGGATATTAAACATCTGATGTCCAGCAGAAATATGAGACAGGTCACGACTTGATGAGCACAGTCTAGAGGAAAGCAAGTCATTTTTGAAGGAATATAGTTTTTTTCAGAAGAAGAATAACTTTACAATTGTCATTCAGTCTTGATGTGATCATTTTGAGTGAGACAAGTCAGGGAACTATTTGGGCATGGTGTAAGAAATTATATTTATTAACAACAGTTGTCATGAAAGGTTCCCAATGTGTGATTTTTAAGGACTTTGTTTTAATTTAAAGAGCAAAGCGTTTCTAGCGTCCAGTATTCTGGCATTATTATCCATACCCTTCAAGACCTCGGCCCCGAAACCTGCCCTACCTCAAAAGGTTTCTCTTTAAAGAATTCCCCAGTCTAAAAACTACTGACTAAATGAACTTGTGAGGCGTTAAACACCAATAACTAACTCACTCTGGAACGTTAAACCATATATGGATAACTCAATTGTAAGCCATCAAACATTAGTGGCTAGCTAAACTCTCTGGTCCATCACACACAACAAAATGTAAAGTTTTATTGCATCATAAGAGCATAAACATATCAACAGTATCACCCCAGATTCTTGACCGAAACTTTATGATAGGCTTTAGTCAAAAACGAAAACTGGAAACCTGAATATGCAACTCACACAAATACTGCCATTCACATAACACATGGTAGGCCTATAGGTTAGTGGCACTTTTGAATACAAAAGTTGAAGACTGAAACAAAACAAAACATAAAAAGAGAAAAGAAAGAACAGAAAGAAGGAGACAGAAAAAGAAAGAACAACACGCACCAACAGACAAAACCAAATTATAATCACAATACAGCCACTGTGATTGTCCTACATATTAAATGAAAAATTTTACACCATACAGATCATGCAAGACTAACTACCCTTTACGTTTTATATGCAATGAATATAAACCACTATTAACTGTTACAATACACTACTAATCCAACTGTTCAACATTTGAGGTCTTACATACACATGCACATTATTCTGTAATACTGCTTTGGCAAGATGTTTGGCACTTCT
The DNA here is from genome assembly GCA_030674185.1 of Monoplex corrugatus. NCBI lineage: Eukaryota > Metazoa > Mollusca > Gastropoda > Littorinimorpha > Ranellidae > Monoplex > Monoplex corrugatus. The sequence goes on from CM060311.1 coordinate 46,677,805, forward strand.
CTAACTGTTATATCTCAAACAGCACTAAGTGATAAATACATAGAAGTCGTTGTCACACGCAAGGCACATTAGTCAACAAATGACAAGCAGATTGTCACTTTGTCTTGTATCTCACGGTATAACTGTTTCTTCCTATCTGTATCATCATTTCTTTTCATACTTATAAATTTGTTCACAATAAAACTATCAACCAACAAACATTTTTTTTCGGAAATTTGCTCTTGGTCTAAAACGGCCGATCTTACTGTAGAAAATAAAGAGGAAGATAACCAGATTTAACAGCCCCAATCAACGAGAATTCAAATGGGATTTTCCGACTTATAATGTGCAAAAAGAAAATACAGGAAAATTATACCAATGATAGGTCTTCTCTTTGAGATTCTATTTTTTTGATAAGCGTAAATGTACTGAAATTACGATAATAATAATAATAATAATAATAATAATGATAATAACACCGACAGACTGTCATATGCATTATCACAACTCCAAACTACCAGCTTAAGTCTCATTTGCTCATACCCATGGAAAGAGAATAAGTAAAATAAACCTAACAAACACGAAATGGCCTCTCACCATATTCTCTCATGTCATTAAAATACTTCAAATAAACAACAGCTTGGCAGCCATATGGGACAACACTGGCATCTTCAATCATCTGATTACAAATGTCAATGTGAGGAAACAAAAGTCTATATCTTTTCTCCCACTACATCTTCAGCCCATTCCTAAACTTACACAAACAACTAGGACGGCCCGTAATATGGGCCCCACATGTTGCCCATGAAGGGAGTTAATTAGTCCATAATACTACGGGGCTTGCCCATGTTAATGCCTGCCTGGCTGGCGCCCTTGTTGGATCCATATTGCAGGCTCACCACGTTCTTAGCCTCCAGCATCTGGGCCTCTGTGAACTGCCGCTCGTTCTTCTCCGCCATCTTGGGGCCCAGCATGGGGCCTTTGTAGTCATCACGTGTCTGTGCCTGTAAGGAATAGAAGAAAATAGCAGTAATAGTTAAATATAATTGACAGCTAGGCATTGTTCCATAAGCCTGAAATTGTTGAGTAGTGGAGTTGTTGAAACTCAGATTTACTGTAAGTGTAATTCAGAAACTGAAGTAAACGAAAACTCAAATACAAAGCAATGTACAGGATGTACAAACTAAACAATGATTTTAGAATGAATGCAGGTACGTATCTTCAGACCTACTGCTGGGCCATGGAAACTCACGCCTCACGTCTCACGCCGCATGCTTCACGCGTGAATAGAAAAATGAACAGACGAAGTCTCTTTGCGGGGCCAAACAACTCCACTCACGCTTTACGCTTCATGGCTCACGATTCACTCGTGAGCGGAGAAGGGGGACTGTCCACTTTTTTTGATGCGTGAAGTTCCTGGTTACCATTGACCATTTCAATTCTCCTCACGTGCAGGATGATGACTACAAAGAAAAATTGATCGAGTTGGTCCAGGCAAAGCCCCTTCTGTGGAATCCGCGTATCCAGGACTACAAAGACAAAGATAAAACACACACACACAGAGGTTTGGGAAGACTTGGCGAAGATTCTGACGAACCCAAAGTTAAGGAGATGATGGAATGTACAGTGGAATTCTCCTCGTGATTCTCAAGGAAGAAATGTTCTCGGCGCCATATGCTTTTGTCTCTTTCGCTTCCTCCTCCTGAACAAGAGCAAAATCAGGAGGTCTTCTTCGTCGGAAGAATCCATCTCCGGAAAAAGAAACAAACCACGAATATTGTCTCTGATAAATGGAGCAAACAGCACTGTATTCTTACACCGTTAACAAAACAGACGCGTGAGCAGTGAGGCGTGAACTCCTGTGGCCCAGTGCATGAAACGTGAGGCGTGAAGCATGAGGCTTGAGACGTGAGACGTGAGGCATGAGCTTCTATGGCCCAGCAGCCTTGGGAAGGAAAGTAGGATTGTGTCCCTTGTAATGGTAAAAGCAAATAAACAGAAAGGTATAAAGACCACCGAAGAGACAAGACCTATTGTTCTACAGAATCAGCTGTCTGGTCTGAAGCAACACAAACGAAACAGAAACCTTTGAGCAACGCTGTGAAGAAGAAAAACAACGACAAAAAACATATACGGATTGGAAAGCAAGCCAAGATGACACACCTAGAGCGCTCCGTCAGTATTTAAGGTCCTTAACAGGGTACGTCCCTTTGCTTCCAAAACAGTCAATGTAGTTAAGTGATCAAACCATTGGAACCAAACCAAATTAGCTCCAACTCACTTGCTGAACTGATCCTGAAATGAATAAGTAGACTGTCGTTCAGTGTGCATCTTTATGTCCAATTAATCTGATCATCCCTTCGGTTTTGGTTGTTGTTGTTTTTGTTTGTTTTTTTAACGTCTTTTCATTTCCGTGATTTTAGACGAATCTAAATTTTATTTCCGTGATTTTTTGACAGATACAAGAATGTTTTTGAAAAACTGAAAGAAGTTGATCTTGTTTCTTTGTTATCTTTCTTTGTACGCTTGACAAAAGCTATTTGGCGAAAAATGTGATTGTGTCTTGTTTCATCCATTCAATATGTTCTTGTTCTATTTTCATGAGTTTCCATTTCCTTTATATAATCATATCAGTTATATAACACCAATGCAATGTAAAAACAATAAATGCAGCTAAACCAGATTATGCCGCGGGCGCGCACGCTTGAGTATGTATGCATGTTCACACACACCACACACACACACACACACACACACACACACACACATACCACACACACACACACCACACACACACACACACACACACACACACACACACACACACACACACAGATCATTCTATTATTAAAGAGAACATTACATTGCTTTCACTGTCTCAGCATGCCCATCTGCTTCTTGCAGGAGCCGGTGGAAAATCTCCCATTATTACTGTAACGTCTTGTGATTTACATTGGGCCTTGGCCATCTCTAATACTTCATAGAAGTTGTCGATGTCTTCCCGAGTACTTGCGGATGTTGGTGCATACACCTGAATGATGTTGATATCAAATGGTCTGCCTCCCAGTTTAACCAGCAAAACTCTGTCAGACACAGCCCAGTATCCCTTAACTGCTTTTGATTTGTCCCTGTCCATTACGATGCCTACTCCTCTTTCATGTGAGTTTCCACAAAAGTATATTACTGTATACTCTCCTGATGTTATCATGCCTGCCCCCTTTCATCTCACTTCCCCTAGTCCTAAAATACTAACGTTAAGCCTTTTCATCTCCATTTTGATATTGTCTAATTTATCTTTTTGCAACATAAATACAAAATAGAAATACCGTGCGGCCCAAGGCGTGGATGCAGAGTGTAACCTGAGGAATGTTTTTCTTCTCCCACAGGTCCACAGTCTGGAAGACCTCTGCAGGAGGCACCCCGTAGGCCTTGGCAGCCGTCTGAAACCTCTCGATGTTCTGCATGAGTGCGAAGCCTCCGCCCTTGGTGTCGATCTTCTTGACGCAACCAGGCATCAGCTTGTTCATCAACCTGCACATGAGAAGGTACAAGGTGAGGTCTGTGTCTGTGTCTGTGTCTGTGTCTGTGTCTGTGTCTGTGTCTGTGTCTGTGTCTGTGTCTGTGTCTGTGTCTGTGTCTATGTCTATGTCTATGTCTATGTCTGTGTCTGTCTGTGTCTGTATCTGCGTCTGTCTGTGTCTGTCTGTGTCTGTGTCTGTGTCTACGTCTGTGTCTGTCTGTGTCTGTGTCTGTGTCTGTGTCTGTGTTGTCTATGTCTGTGTCTTGTCTGTGTCTGTGTCTGTGTCTGTCTGTGTCTGTGTCTGTGTCTGTGTCTGGTCTGTGTCTGTGTCTGTCTATGTCTGTGTCTGTGTCTGTGTCTGTCTGTGTCTGTGTCTGTGTCTGTGCCTGTAACAGAGAGAAGAGCGTGTATAGGTGCGCACGCGTGTGTGTGTGTTGTGTGTGCGTGTGTGTGTGAGTGTGTGTGTGTGTGTGTGTGTGTGTGTGTGAGTGAGTGTGTGTGGTGGTGAGTGTGTGTGTGTGTGTGTGTGTGTGTGTGTGTGTGTGTGTGTGTGTGTGGTGTGAGTGAGTGAGTGTAAGCGCGATACACATAGACACGCGCACACACACACATACACACACACTCACGCACAGAGAGAGAGAGAGAGAGAGAGATAAGAGACAGAGGGAGAGAGTGAACAACAAAATATGATAGAATGCAATCATTAAGAATACAAAGTTCAACTGATTATGACAAAAAAATTAAGTAAATTCCTAATGACTGTTCACTAATAAGACCTTGCCAGATAAAATGGCATTATCTTGCAACTTTTCTTCTTCTTCTTCTTCTTCTTAAGACTAATTTTGTACTTCTGAACCCACGCTGGTTTATTTGACAATTATAATTGATTTTCATTCCATATATTGATTCTGTCAGATTTCATGTTTTAATGTTTTGATTCATCACTATAACAAAACTATTTATTCTCAGATGACCGTTGTAGTTCTACAGTGTCTATTCTGAGTGATAGAAGAATATGGACAATAATGAAGAGAGGAAAAGAAGAGTCCAGTGGACATACTTGCACAAGACAATGCCGTCTTTCAGCAGATCATCATAAGGTGTCTTGCGGTCAATGGGCTCACCCATGTTGCCTTCGATCCAGTCCAAGGCCTGGGCCTCCATCTCGGGGTCTCTCTGAAGGACACATCAATAGGAAATACAGGGTCACAGATAGTTGTTATAGTGTGGTCTATCAGCTGTGTGTGTGTGTGTGTGTGTGTGTGTGTGTGTGTGTGTGTGTGTGTGTCTGTCTGTCTGTCTGTCTGTGTCTGTGTGTGTTCTGTGTATGTCTGTGTGTTGTCTGTGTCTGTGTCTGTTTCTGTGTGTCTGTGTGTCTGTGTCTGTGTTTGTGTGTTTTCGTACGCGTGCGAGTATGACTTACTTATTAAATGTCTCTCAGATCAAGACTTTTATATAACTATCACTTGTCATTAGAACTCAGTCAGGGCTAAAGGACACAGACCGAATTAACTGAATAGAAAAAGAATTAATTACAAAAAGGCATGTGACCTGGAGGATAGCTTTTCACCTCTGACCAAAAAAATCACATTGTCTTAAAGTGTGGATGGAAGTTGACCAGACAAGGGCTACACATCAAATGGAGCATACATTCAAAACGTCAGTAGGGTTTTCAGTAAGGCATGATTGTTAAGATCACCTTCAACAGTCACGACCAGTTTGAAAGATGATGATAGTGTGATATGAAGACATCAATTTCCCCCGTCTCTACCATAACACAGCATGCTATGTATGAACCGCCACCACAAAATAAGTCAGATGGCAATAGTTTGTACTTACTTGCTGCCCATTACGCCACTGGCATGTAACAAAGAGCATAACGCAGGGTCTCTTTCTATCGTTCGTCGCCAGGTGTTCTTGGATCTTCTCTTACGTCTACCCTGTGGTGTCCAGTGAAGGACAGTCCTGGTGTTGTTACTTTACTCTTTTCGGATGCTGTGCCTATATCCATCTTCTCCATCGCGTCTGTGTGATGATAGTGTCCAGTTTCTTCTGATTGCATTTGGAAAGTATCAGTTGGTTGGAGATGGCCAGAAGATTCGTACCGGTACCATTCTTTGGGGGTTCTTTATGTAGAAGATTGACATTTTGGTGAGGTCGCTTTCTGTTATCCTCCAGCATTCTGAGCCGTCCAGTAGGGTGTAAAGGTACAGTCTCGGTTTGGTGTTGGTGCTGTACTGGGGGATCCTCCACACGTTGTTCGGCATTCAGATGGTATTTCTGGCTTTGCTGAGACGGTTCTGAATATCACTGCATGCTCTTCCGTTGTGCCTGCACCAGAAGGGACGTAGGTGTCGAAAATGTCTAGGACCAGTTTTGGAATTTTGACTGAAACTGATTCTATAAACTTTCTTATGCATGATTGTGTCGCTAAAATGATAAAAGTTAATTATTTACATGATGAAAAATATTTGAAAGTTTTTAGATTTATTTTCTTAACAAATTTTACATGACAACTTATGATATTTTAACATTGATTTTCTAAGTTCAATCAGTTTGGGAGTACCGTCTCTAAAGTACATGTACATCTGGCACTGATAGTCTGATTTTAAACGGGTTTCACCATTTAAAAAATTATTTTACGAAATGTCAACATATGGAGAAAAAAAAACCCCACCTGATATGACCTACGATTGATTTTATGGCGGATGGTCACATTTTATATAACAAACCAATTACAAGCACCTGCATGATGGCAAGATGGGTGTATTGACATGTAGCGTGCCCTAATCTGTTCCACTTTGCATGCTCTCAAGCAGAATTCAGAATGTAAACACAATTTCCTTCAGATGTCATACAGAGTGCCGTCAGCATGTGACTACATAATAATGTAAAGGACTAGTTTGCATAAGTTGTTCTTTCAGTGTCATCTGCTGGCCTCGTGTTTGTACTTGTACGACACTGTCTTCTCACTGGCCTTGCTATAAGCTCGTGTCTTTCAGCACTAGCACACTTAAGGGCACAGCAATGGGTAGGTCCCTACAGTTAGTGTTTATCTGATTATGTCTGATAAGTCTGGTACTCCTGGTGGGCAAACATGGCATTTATGTTGTTTGTCTTTCGATTCTCTTTTTCTTAAGGTGTGTGTGTCCTGGCTATAGTATTCAAACATTTCACACACTGTTTGGACAATGACTGCATCGCCCTTCCCTCATTTTAACCTTTCGTCCAATTCTCCATAACATAGATAAATAGACAGATAGATAGACAGACAGACAGACAGACAGACAGACAGACAGACAGATAGATAGATAGATAGATACATGCATACATACATACATTACATAGATACAGACAGACAGACAGAGACAGAGAGACAGAGACAGGCAGAGAGACAGAGAGAGGCAAAGAGACAATGAGAGAGACAGAGAGAGAGAGGGAGGGAGAGAGAGAATATGTGTGTGTCTGTGCGTGCGTGCGTGTGTGTGTGTGTGTGTCTGTGTGTGAGTGAGTGTGTGGTGTGTCTGTTTGTCTTTGTGTGTGTGTGTGTGTGTGTGTTGTGTGTGTGTGTGTGTGTGTGTGTGTGTGTGTGTGTGTGTGTGTGTGTGTGTATGTGTGTGTGTGTTGTGTGCAGCTGTGTCAAACTAGTTAAATGTATAATCAAGGGTTAATGCCAGAACAGTGTATCTGCCTTCTTATTCCTTATGTGAAATACCATTCCGATATCTTATCATTGCATTATTATTATTATTATTATTATTATTATTAATTATTATTATTATTATTATTATTATTATCATTATTGTTATTATTATCATTGTTATTATTATTACTAGCATTGCCTTCACCATTTCTATCATCATCGTCATCATCAACATCATCAAGATCATCATCATCGTCGTCGTCGTCATCGTCGTCGTCGTCGTCATCATCGTTGTCGTCGTTGTTGTAATCATCATCGTCGTCGTCATCGTCGTGATCATCATCGTCACTATCACTAATAGCAGCAGCAGCAGCAGCAGCATCTTTATCATTACTATCATTATTAGCGTTTAAAGTCATGACCTGATGCGCCCGCCCTTGATTAATTAAGAGTGTCAGAAGTTAAGGGCCGAGGCACTTGTTTGACGGGGGTTTCTCCTGAGGACCTTCTCCTGTCCTGTGTGAGTTTCTTGCTACTGGCAGACTGCATGACTAGATAGTTGATATACATACATACATACATGCATACATACATGCACACACACACACACACACACACACACAACACACACACACACACACACAACACACACACACACACACACACACACACACGCACACACACACATATTCAAAACAAAAGTGCCAAGATTCCCGACCTTCATCACTAGTCTATAACACTCCTGTGACTGGGCATAACAATCAATTTTTACGTTCATTTCAAGAGTGGTGCTTGTGTTGTGTTTCTGTGTGTGTGTTGTGGTGTGTGTGTGTGTTTTGTGTGTGTGTGTGGTGTTGTGTCTGTTGTCTGGTGTCTGTGTGTCTGTGTGTTGTGTTTGTTGTTGTTGTGTGTCTGTGTGTCTGTGTGTCGTGTGTGTTTGTGTAGTGTGTGTGTGTGTGTGTGTGTGTGTGTGTGTGTGTGTGTGTGTGTGTGTGTGTGTGTGTGTGTGTGTGTGTGTCTGTGTGTGTAAGAGTGTTTGGTACGTGTGATTATGTATGTATATAATATTTATATATTATATATATATATTATATATATATATATTGTGTGTGTGTGTGTGTGTGTGTGGTGTGGTGTGTGTTGTTGTGTTTGTGTGTCTGTGTGTCGTGTGTGTTGTTTGTGTGTGATGTTGTGTGTGTGTGTGTGTGTGTGTGTGTGTGTGTGTGTGTGTGTGTGATGTGTGTGTGTGTGTGTGTGTGTGTGTGTGTATGTGTGTGTAAGAGTGTTTGCGTACGTGTGTGTATGTATGTATATGTGTGGTGTGTGTGTGTGTGTGTGTGGCGCGCGCGCGCGCACGAACAAAACATATCAACAACGGTTTCTTGGTTGTTTATTTATGGATCTTTACAAACATTTGACTACCGTCGCTCTACCCCCAGGGAAGTGATGAATGCATGTTGAAGTGGGTACGGTGTAAGTGTATGTTTATATAGGTATGGTCCACATTTGAATAAGTATGATCCATGTTTAAATAGGCATGGTCCGTGTTTAAATGGGAATGAGCCATGTTTAAACCATTTAACTCCCGCACCCTATCCACCAACTGCAAATACTGAACCCTTTGATGAGGGAGTCAAAGGGTTAAAGTTTTTGCTTTACTAACGTGGTTGACAATGCAAAATGCTGGTGGACAGACTGCGGGAGTCAAAGGGTTAAATTGGTATGATCCATGTTTAAATAGGTATAATCCCTGTTTAAATGAGCATGATTCATGTTTAAATAGGAATGATCCATGTTTAAATATGTATGATCCCTGTTTAAATGAGTATGATCCATGTTTAAATGACTACGATCCATTTTTAGATAGGCATAATTCCTGTTTAAGTAGGTATGATCTATGTTTGAGTGAGTACGAACCACTTTAAATGGGTAACTGCCAGCTAGATCCTCTTTTATAATCCATCTTACCACAAAATATCATTTAGGAGAATATAGTGCAAAACGGCTGTGAGCCTTGCACGCCTTTAAAACGAAATGCTGCCATTTTTACCACTAGTAACAACCGGAACTTGAGATTGTTTAGTCAGTTTACAATACACATATTGTCAGTCAGTTTACAATACACATATTGTCAGTCAGTTTACAATACACATATTGTCAGTCAGTTTATAATACACATATTGTCAGTCAGTTTACAATACACAGATTGTCAGTCAGTTTACAATACACATATTGTCAGTCAGTTTACAATACACAGATTGTCAGTCAGTTTACAATACACAGATTGTCAGTCAGTTTACAATACACAGATTGTCAGTCAGTTTACAATACACAGATTGTCAGTCAGTTTACAATACACAGATGTTGTAGTCAGTTTACAATACACAGATTGTCAGTCAGTTTACAATACACAGATTGTTTAGTCAGTTTACAATACACATATTGTCAGTCAGTTTACAATACACATATTGTCAGTCAGTTTACAATACACATACTGTCAGTCAGTTTACAATACACATATTGTCAGTCAGTTTACAATACACATTTGTCAGTCAGTTTACAATACACATATTGTCAGTCAGTTTACAATACACATATTGTCAGTCAGTTTACAATACACATATGTCAGTCAGTTTACAATACACATCTTGTCAGTCAGTTTACAATACACATATTGTCAGTCAGTTTACAATACACATCTTGTCAGTCAGTTTACAATACACATATTGTCAGTCAGTTTACAATACACATATTGTCAGTCAGTTTACAATACACATATTGTCAGTCAGTTTACAATACACATATTGTCAGTCAGTTTACAATACACATCTTGTCAGTCAGTTTACAATACACATCTTGTCAGTCAGTTTACAATACACATACTGTCAGTCAGTTTACAATACACATACTGTCAGTCAGTTTACAATACACATACTGTCAGTCAGTTTACAATACACATATTGTCAGTCAGTTTACAATACACATACTGTCAGTCAGTTTACAATACACATATGTCAGTCAGTTTACAATACACATACTGTCAGTCAGTTTACAATACACATACTGTCAGTCAGTTTACAATACACATCTTGTCAGTCAGTTTACAATACACATCTTGTCAGTCAGTTTACAATACACATACTGTCAGTCAGTTTACAATACACATATAGTCAGTCAGTTTACAATACACATATTGTCAGTCAGTTTACAATACACATCTTGTCAGTCAGTTTACAATACACATATTGTCAATGTACGCAATGAAATATGACAAAAAGTCAATAATCAAGTCGTGTGTGCTTTCGAGTACTGTTTCTACTCGTGCTTTACGTAGATGTGTATAGACATGTATTTTAAATTAAGTGTAAGGATCTTTTGCAAGAATGGACTTTTTTTCTCATGATGCAATTGCAGTTACTCGTCGGTATTATTATTTTGCATTTGTACGTATTACTGGTTTAAATTAAACTTTAAGCAAGTTTAAATGTTCAAATGGGTATGACCCATGTTTAACTGGGTATGATCCATGTTTAACTGGGTATGATCCATGTTCAAATGGGTATGATCCATGTTTAACTGGGTATGATCCATGTTCAATGGGTATGTTTAACTGGGTATGATCCATGTTTAACTGGGTATGATCCATGTTTAACTGGGTATGACCCATGTTTATGGACACCATCATCATCATGAAAGAACGATAGAGATGGACTGGGCACATCATATCAAGAGAGCAGGGTGACGTCACCGAACTGCCCTTTACATGTACTGGACACCAGCAGGAAACTGCCTTTACATGTCTGGCACCAGAAATGCCTTTACATGTACTGGACACCAGCAGGAAACTGCCCTTTACATGTACTGGACACCAGCAGGAAACTGCCCTTTACTGTACTGGACACCAGCAGGAAACTGCCCTTTACATGTACTGGACACCAGCAGGAAACTGCCCTTTACATGTACTGGACACCAGCAGGAAACTGCCCTTTACCTGTACTGGACACCAGCAGGAATAGTAACATAGGAAGACCGAAGAACATAGGCGACGAACGATAGAGGAACGCAAGGCCCCGAAACACACACACACACACACACACACACACACACACACACACACACACACACACACACACACACACACACACACACACCACACACACACACACACACACACACACACAAAACACACACACACACACACACACACTCGCGTGCTGTGCTGTGCTGTGCTGTGCTGTGCTGTGGGGCTGTGCTGTGCTGTGCTGTGCTGTGCTGTGTTGTGTTGTGTTGTGTTGTCTCTATGTGTCTTGTTTTGTTCAAAAGGAAACAATCTCAGTGTGTGTTAGTGTGACCCTCCCCCATTCCCGATACTAGCAGGCTTACACCACGTCCTCCGTTTGACCTCTAACGGATTGTTTTTGTGGATGCGAACACAGACAGGGAGACAGAGAATGCTGCCAACTGACTCCTACACACCTATCATAACCATTTCGTCGTTGTCATATGCACTCTCTCCCATACACAACCTAAATATCTTCAGTCATGATTCTTTTTACACACTCTGTGACTGGCACATGAAGGACGAGGCGTACTGAGTATTGAGCCAGTAGTGCACTTGTATGTTTGCCCTCAGACAGTTACTTTAAGACAGCTGTTCGAGGACCAAACAAGCACAACAAACAAATAATTTTGAAAATTCAAAACTTTTTCACTCAAAGACAGTAGTAGCATTAGATCTCACTGGATCTGTTTTACAGCTAGACCGTGCCACACTACACATATAACATAAGCATAAAGACATAAAAATGAAAAAAATGAAATGAATCACTTAAAACTACACAAATAAAACGAAAACAAATTGTAAAAATATAAATTGCAAACGTCTAAACAAAGGGAAAAAGACAGTAAATGGAACAAAACAAACAAGAATGGGAAAGGGGAAGCGGAGAGCAGAAGTGGTGATTTATGAAATGACTGCCTGTATAAATGTTTGACACAAATGTATGCACGGAGACAGACGTGTACATACCGTTATATATGAAACAGATATGTAAGTCTATGCACGCGTGAAGCTGAACAATGTGAGGACGATGATTCGTGGAATGCGATGGTCATACGGGGTAGAGACAATGATATGACAATGGTACATCATTTCCCAACGGCAGAATTATCAGCTGAAAACCATTTCTAAAGCGTGCCGTTGCTAATTTACAAATTTGCCTTGAACTACAAATACTGAAAAAAATAAATCAATAAATCAAAAATAAAAGACACAATACACAAGAAAACCAAACCCGGCTTACACCACTCACAGAGAAAAGACGTAAGACGAGACGTAAATAAAAGAACGAACACAAGGAAATCAAATAGGAACAATGTTCGGTGTCGTTTGAGACAGACAGAACAAAGACGTAGGTTGGAAAATAGTAATTAGAATGTGTGTGTGTGTTGTGTGTGTGTGTTGTGTGTTGTGTGTGTGTGTGTGTGTGTGTGTGTGTGTGTGTGTGTGTGTGTGTGTGTGTGTGTGTGTGTGTGTGTGTATGTGTATGTGTGTGTGTGTATGTGTCTGTCTGTCTGTCTGTCTGTCTGTTGTCTGTCTGTCTGTCTGTGCTAAGTGATGTGCCTTTTATTTTTTGTTGTCTTTTATATACGTTTGACAAAAGTCAGCTGGCCGAAAATTTGTGCCTTTCTTGCTCTGTAAAATTTAATGCGTGCTGTAATTTAACACACCGGCAGAATAATAATAATAATAATAATAATAATAATAATAATAATAATAATGATAATAATAAGAATAATAATAAGAATAAGAATAATAATAAGAATAATAATAAGAATAATAATAATGATAATAATAATGATAATAATAAGAATAATAATAAGAATAATAATAATGATAATAATAATGATAATAAGTAAGAAGAAGAAAAGAATAATAATAATGATAATAATAATGATAATAATAAGAATAATAATAAGAATAATAATAAGAATAATAATAAGAATAATAATAATGATATAATAATAATAAATAATAATAATAATAGTATAGCACGAAAAGTTCGTGCCAAAGCGTGCTAGTTGCACTTTCCTGTAAGAGAGAAAGATTTTAAAAAATCAAAACAAAACAAAAAAACACAAAAAAGAAAGAAAGGAGCGAGTGTGTGAGGGGGCGTTAGGGAAGCGAAAGGGTTTATGTGTTTATCCGTGTGTTGGTTTGTTTGTGATCTTGGATAGTCACCATAAGTGTTGTGCTAACCGTCAACATTACGAAAACCTGACATAAATTTGTGCCTATAAATCTGCTTGTAGACCACAACTGAACCTGATTGTGTTTCAGAATCAATCTTTTAAAAACGAGACACAAAACCAGTTTGTCAGTGTAACTGCTTTTTAGTGTTCAGCGTTAACTTAGGGCCTCGTGCAATTGTACACGAATTCCTCACACCTAAAAGCAAACTGACAGAAAAAGCGAGGACTGTTTGATAAGATAGGAATGCTGTTTCTGCTTGTTGCTGAAAGGGAGCGCGGCGTTCACACTGTAACGAAAATAGTTCTCTTCTTAGTTGGAACGTCACGTCTTTGTATTTGGCATGTTCAAGGTCCTTCACGTTTGGACAGTTCACCAAGGCCGTTACTTGCAATACACAAAGATAAACGGACTAACTAACTAAGCTCGACTGACTGACCGACCAACCAACCAGCCAACTAACCAACCAACCAACCAACCAACCAACCAGCCAACCAACTAACTAAACAAACAAACAAACAAATAAATAAATTGAATAAATAAATGACTGACTTTCTCAGTTTTCTTTTATTCTATGACATTTTGTCAAAACGGATTTTCCGTTCCATCTAACTTACTGACTTTACTTCAAAGACAGCTTATCATAACATATTTTCAGTTGCAATGTTAACTGCTTTTAACGTTGGTTAAAAAAGAAACAAAAAACAAACAGAAATGAAAAAAATAATCAAAAAGAAGCCAGTCATGTTAGGCTCAAGTAGGAAAAATTGACAAATATGGCAATGTTTCACCAAAACATTAACTGCCAACTTTGACATGTCTTCACATGTATCTATTATAAGCCTCTTGTGCCAAGAAAACACAACAAAGGAAAGAAACACTCAAACAAACAATCAACATTGATAAACTGTATGTAATTTGACAGTATTAATCAAGCAATCTGTTCCTTCACTATAGGTGGTACAATGAATGTGACAACAGCTGATTCGCCAAGACACTAGTGTCAGTCGTTCAACAAGGACAAACATTGCAATTCTTCCCATCTCCACCTCATGTTCGTCAAACTGGTACACAATATGAACAGTGACAACAGTAACAGCAACAACAACAACAACAACACTACGAAGCGAATATCTTTCTTATTAATCATTTCTGGCGTTGAACGGCTTGGCTACACAACAGACCGAAAGGCAGCCAAGACAATCGAGGACGACTGTTCTTGTCTGTTCTTTTCCTTTTTGTTTTGTTTTTATTTTGTTTGCTTCTTTCTTTCTTTCTTTTTTTTTTTTTTTTTTTTTTTTTTCTTCCTTCCTTTCTTTCTTTATTTCCAGACAATAAACGAGAGTTTTTGTAGCGAACGCTTGAACCATAGAATGGAAATAACTGTTACATTGTTACCAGTGTGGCACGAGTAAGCTACCTTCCATAGAATTGTACTTATCGCACACAACAATCAGTGTTGAGTTATTCCATCTTGAACCTTCTAGTACAGGAA
>CM060311.1:46700191-46705191 GCA_030674185.1 Monoplex corrugatus
TTCTTTTTTCTTTTCCTTCTTTCTTTCTTTCTTTCTTTTGACATAATAAAAGTGGTCTCAAGAAACAAGAAGTGACTGAGTTCTGACCATTAAATACATAACGAAAACAACAACCCAACTCCAAAAACTCAAAATTTATAAAATGATATAAACATAGTTTTCATAGTACATTTATTTCATCTTTGAAAGCAACACAAAGTGACGGGTATATACGAGTACCATGTCTATATCTGGCAATATCAACCTCACTTCATTGTGCTGCAAATTGCTGCTTTTATCGCGTCGGAACATGGCGATACTTCATAACATCAGTCCAGTAGTCTGGGTGACGGATGTAGTCTTCAAAAAGTCTTATTCCTTCTTCCGCAGCCGTTAAGTTTGTCCTGTAAGGCCGCTGTTCCATTCTGTCCTTCCAAAGCAGTGGGCGAAGCTGCAGAACACGCTGTAGGAGACTGCGATCCTGACTGGCATTGACATTGTCTATGGGAGACAACTCCACTTGGTCCACAGTTTATGTTGGAGTTGACGTCAGTGTCCGAGTCCGCGAATGGAAGATTGTGGTTCAGAGTTGCTGCTCCAAGCAATGGATGGGATAATTAATAGGATCGAAATCTTGATCTTAATATACGTCATGGAAATCTCTCTCTCTCTCTCTCTCTCTCTCTCTCTCTCTCTCTCTCTCTCTCTCTCTCTCTCTCTCTCTCTCTCTCTCTCTCTCTTATTCATCAGAGAACAACTTAGTCCGCCAAAGTATTTTAGGTCTTCTTGGTTTAAATTTACATTGCTAATGCCATCAGCAAACGAAAGAACATAAACCAGTTTGGTATGTTTTTGTACACACCATTCAAAATTAGAAATACAATTATTGTTTCTGTGTAGTTGATGTTCTATGATTGTGCGATTTCGTTGTTCTGTGCATCCCTGAGGGGCTATTGCCAATGTGAATAAACCATCTAAGCTTAAACTTTCTCTCTCTTTCATAACTCAGTATTTCTCCCTTTGGAAGCCATATAATCAACTGCTCATTAAATTAATACGATGGTGTTTGCTTAATGATTTACACCGACTTGCATACCCAGCATCATCATTTCGCTATTCAGCCATGCACGTGGCATTCACCTTTCTCTCTTTTCTGTTGTCTACTTGTCTTTGATGTTCGCCGCCATGACCTCCGATATTTTGGCAAACACACGGAGGACATACAGAACAATGTTGTGCCACACTGGGTTTGTTATTAGCACGTGCTGTATGCTTCCACAACTAGGTTACAGTAGATAGTCACTGAAGAAACGATCCTGGAGTGAAAGATGTTGTCATGTAAGCTATCTATCAACTAGACGGGCAGCGTTCGCACAGAGAGAGAGAGAGAGGGAGAGAGGGAGAAAGATAGAGAGAGAGAGACAGAGAGAGACACAGAGAGAGAGAAACAAATAGAAGAGAAAGGTTACCTTGACTAAGTAATAAGAAAAAGCAGTGACTGCTGGTGTGGCAAGAAACAGAGCATAAATGATAAGGAAATGTAGTGTACGCACCTTAGGACTTGACATAACAACAATCACAAACAACACACTACTCACTTGAAAACTGACATAACAACAATCACAAACAACACACTACTCACTTGAAAACTGACATAACAACAATCACAAACAACACACTACTCACTTGAAAACTGACATAACAACAATCACAAACAACACACTACTCACTTGAAAACTGACATAACAACAATCACAAACAACACACTACTCACTTGAAAACTGACATAACAACAATCACAAACAACACACTACTCACTTGAAAACTGACATAACAACAATCACAAACAACACATTACTCACTTGAAAACTGACATAACAACAATCACAAACAACACACTACTCACTTGAAAACTGACATAACAACAATCACAAACAACACATTACTCACTTGAAAACTGACATAACAACAATCACAAACAACACACTACTCACTTGAAAACTGACATAACAACAATCACAAACAACACACTACTCACTTGAAAACTGACATAACAACAATCACAAACAACACACTACTCACTTGAAAACTGACATAACAACAATCACAAACAACACACTACTCACTTGAAAACTGACATAACAACAATCACAAACAACACACTACTCACTTGAAAACTGACATAACAACAATCACAAACAACACACTACTCACTTGAAAACTGACATAACAACAATCACAAACAACACACTACTCACTTGAAAACTGACATAACAATAATCACAAACAACACACTACTCACTTGAAAACTGACATAACAACAATCACAAACAACACACTACTCACTTGAAAACTGACATAACAACAATCACAAACAACACACTACTCACTTGAAAACTGACATAACAATAATCACAAACAACACACTATTCACTTGAAAACTGACATAACAATAATCACAAACAACACACTACTCACTTGAAAACTGACATAACAATAATCACAAACACGACACTACCCACTGAGAATTGACATAACAATAATCAAACAATACCCACTGAGATTGACATAACAATACACAACCGACATACACTGAGAATTGACATAACAATAATCACAAACACGACACTACCCACTGAGAATTGACATAACAATAATCACAGACAAGACTGTGCTTACGCTGCTGTTATGTCAAGCGTAGGATGAGTACAGTACACTTTGTATTCATATCTGACAAAGTAATGTAGGATGAGTACAGTACACTTTGTATTCATATCTGACAAAGTAATGTAGGATGAGTACAGTACACTTTGTACTCATATCTGACAAAGTAATGTAGGATGAGTACAGTACACTTTGTACTCATATCTGACAAAGTAATGTAGGATGAGTACAGTACACTTTGTATTCATATCTGACAAAGTAATGTAGGATGAGTACAGTACACTTTGTATTCATATCTGACAAAGTAATGTAGGATGAGTACAGTACACTTTGTATTCATATCTGACAAAGTAATGTAGGATGAGTACAGTACACTTTGTACTCATATCTGACAAAGTAATGTAGGATGAGTACAGTACACTTTGTACTCATATCTGACAAAGTAATGGTTCCTGATTTCTGGATAAGTAGTGTACGAGTAGCTAAGAAACTGTGTAGAGTACAACAAAGTCTGTAGAATACCTAACACACCTTCAGTAGCACTTAACACACCCTGTAGAGTACCTAACACACCCTGTAGAGTACCTAACACACACCCGTGTAGTACATGACATATTGTATAGTAACTAACACAGTCTGCACAGTAACTAACAGAGTCTGTAGAGTACCCAACACAGTCTGTACTATACCTAACACAGTCTGTAGAGTACTTAACACACCCGGTAGAGTACCTAACACAGTCTGTAGAGTACCTAACACAGTCTGCACAGTACCTAACATACCCGGTAGAGTACCTAACACAGTCTGCACAGTACCTAACACAGTCTGTACAGTACCTAACACAGTCTGTAGAGTACCCAACACAGACTGTAGAGTACCTAACACAGTCTGTACAGTACCTAACACAGTCTTACAGTACCTAACACACCCTGTAGAGTACCTAACACAGTCTGTACAGTACCTAACACAGTCTGTAGAGTACCTAACACAGTCTGTAGAGTACCTAACACAGTCTGTAGAGTACCCAACACAGTCTGTAGAGTACCTAACACAGTATGTAGAGTACCTAACACAGTCTGTAGAGTACCTAATACAGTCTGTACAGTATGTAACACAGTCTGTAGAGTACCTAACACAGTCTGTACAGTACCTAACACAATCCGTGTAGCACCTAACACAGTCTGTACAGTACCTAACACAGTCTGTACAGTACCTAACACAGTCTGTACAGTACCTAACACAGTCTGTACAGTACCTAAGACACCCTGTAGAGTACCTAACACAGTCTGTACAGTACCTAACACAGTCTGTGTAGTACCTAACACAGTCTGTGGAGTACCCAACACAGTCTGTAGAGTACCTAACACAGACTTAGAGTACCTATTACAGTCTGTACAGTACCTAACACAGTCTGTACAGTACCTAACACAGTCTGTACAGTACCTAACACAGTCTGTACAGTACCTAACACAGTCTGTACAGTACCTAACACAGTCTGTAGAGTACCCAACACAGTCTGTGTAGTACCTAACACAGTCTGTGGAGTACCCAACACAGTCTGTAGAGTACCTAACACAGACTGTACAGTACCTATTACAGTCTGTACAGTACCTAACACAGTCTGTACAGTACCTAACACAGTCTGTACAGTACCTGACACAATCTGTAAAGTACCTAACACACTCTGTGCAGTACCTAACACACTCTGTGTAGTACCTCATACACTCTGTGTAGTACCTAACACAGTCTATAAAGTACCTAACAGTCTGTAGAGTACCTAACACACTCAGTGCAGTACCTAACACAGTCTGTGTAGTACCTAACACACTCTGTGTAGTACCTCATACACTCTGTGTAGTACCTAACACAGTCTATAAAGTACCTAACACAGTTTGTGCAGTACCTAACACATTCTGTGTAGTACCTAACACACTCTGTGCAGTACCTAACACACCCTGTGTAGTACCTAACATAGTCTATAAAGTACCTAACAGTCTGTAGAGTACCTAACACACTCTGCCGCAGTGTTTCTGTTGATGGTTTTACACTGAGATCATACAGAGTTAACTGCCGCTGGAAAATGATGAGGACAGTAAGTTATAGTCATGATATTGTCGTCATTGTTCAATGTTCATGACAACATTATACATTAACACCTGGGGGGGGGGGGGGTTCTTCCAGTATAAATAGTATCCCCACCTTATGGAAATTATGTACTAGAAATGTCCTCTTTTCTGTCACTCTCTTTGTTTCTGCTTTGCATCTTTGCTTTCTGTCATCTCTTCTTATCATTTTCTGCCTTGCTGGTCCATTCACCTGTATGTTTTCTTTATATAGCCTTACATCCTTTCAGTTCG